>CM051000.1:6444906-6679906 GCA_027704905.1 Muraenolepis orangiensis | reverse complement strand
TTTAGAGTGTTTAGCACCAGGTTGTTACCACCGCACCAGGTGCGTAAACTGTAATGAGTTATGAATACGAGTCCTGAAAGTCCAGCAAAGTATGACAGTGTAATGTTAAAGACAATGTTATGATAGTGGCTGCACTCCTAGCAGTTCAGTGGGCTCACTGCCCGGGGATAAAAACTGTCCTTAATGCGGATGCTGCGGAAACCGGCGACCGGACGGTAGGGGGGGGGGGGGGGGGGGAGAGAAGAGATGGTGCCCAGGGTGGTTGGAGTTCTTTATGATGGACATGGCCTTCTTCCTACATCTGGTCCTAAAGATCTCCTTTATGCATGGAAGTGCACACCCGATGATCTTTTCACGACCCTCTGGAGGGCTTTTTCGTCATGTGCAGTGGTGTTGCCGTACCACACAGTGCCGCCACATGCTCTACAGTGCCACAGTGGACATTTACTAGCCATCGTTGGCCTATTCCGCTTTTACTGAGGTACCGCAGAGTTAAGACCCAACGAGACCGGCGAGCCAAATGTGCCAGAGAACCCAGAAGAAGAGACACAGGACAACCAAAACAATGGAAAATGTCTTTACTGAAAAATCTCCACAATTAAAAACACAACACGGTAGGGTAGGATAGGTTACGTGGTCGACGCGGGGAGATGGTCCAGAGGGTGGAATGCGGAGAGGGTCCTTGGAGCGGGGGGTGGGGGGGAGCCTTAAGGTTCTCAGTAAGGTGCGCAATGGTCTAGCACCGACGTCGGTCTTCGACAGAGAGGGGTCCGCGAGATAGGAAGGGGTCCTCGGGAGCCAGTGGGGTCCTCCTCGGGAGCCGGTGGGGTCCTCCTCGGGAGCCGGTGGGGTCCTCCTCGGGAGCCGGTGGGGTCCTCCTCGGGGAGCAGGTGGGGGGTCCTCGGGGAGCAGGTGGGGGGTCCTCGGGGAGCAGGTGGGGGGTCCTCGGGGAGCGGGTGGGGGTCCTCCTCGGAGCGGGTGGGGGTCCTCCTCGGGAGCGGGTGGGGGTCCTCCTCGGGAGCCGGTGGGGTCCTCCTCGGGAGCCGGTGGGGGGTCCTCGGGGAGCAGGTGGGGGGTCCTCGGGGAGCAGGTGGGGGTCCTCCTCGGGAGCAGGTGGGGGGTCCTCCTCGGGAGCGGGTGGGGGGTCCTCCTCGGGAGCCGGTGGGGGTCCTCCTCGGGGAGCAGGTGGGGGGTCCTCGGGGAGCAGGTGGGGGGTCCTCGGGGAGCAGGTGGGGGGTCCTCGGGGAGCAGGTGGGGGGTCCTCGGGGAGCGGGTGGGGGTCCTCCTCGGAGTGGGTGGGGGTCCTCCTCGGGAGCGGGTGGGGGTCCTCCTCGGGAGCCGGTGGGGTCCTCCTCGGGGAGCAGGTGGGGGGTCCTCGGGGAGCAGGTGGGGGTCCTCCTCGGGAGCAGGTGGGGGGTCCTCCTCGGGAGCGGGTGGGGGGTCCTCCTCGGGAGCGGGTGGGGGTCCTCCTCGGGAGCAGGTGTAGCCACGGAGCAGATGTGGAACCAGCCTGAGAAAACAATGGGCTCGGAACCACGAGGTGCTGGCGTAGCCACGGAGTTAGCCTGGAAGCGGGGAGCTAGAGACATGGGGAGCTAGCCTGGAAGCTAGGAACTGGAGACACACAGAACTAGCCTGGAGGCTAGGAGCTGGAGACACAGGGAGCTAGCCTGAAAACTAAGAACTGGAGACACTGGGAACTAGCCTGGGAACTAGGAAACTGGAGACACAGGGAGCTAGCCTGGAAGCTAGGGACTGGAGACACAGGGAGCTAGCCTGGGAGCTAGGAGCTGGAGACACAAGGACCTAGCCTGGAAGCTAGGAAACTGGAGACAAAGGGAGCTAGCATGGGAGCTAGGAAACTGGAGACACAGGGAGCTAGGAAATGGAGACACGGAGAGCTAGCCTGGGAGCTAAGATCTAGAGACGTGGGGAGCTAGCGTAACTCGGGTGGTGTCCCGCTCCCTGCTTCTGCGTTCCCAGGGTAGGATAGGTTACGTGGTGTGGTGTGGTCGACGCGGGGCAATGGTCCAGAGGGTGGAATGCGCAATGGTCTAGCGCCGACATCGGTGTTCGACAGACTTAAGTAGGGAAGATCCCCTCAGCCGGCCTGATTATGATGGGAAACACCTGGGATCAATTAGAGCGCGGGGGCACAACACGCAGCGCATAGAGGCGCTGGTGTGCCTTCTTCAGCATGACCTTTGTGTTGCGGTTCCACGCCAGGTCATCAGAAATCTGTTGCCCAAGGAAACAGAAGCAGCTGATGATTTCCACTGGTGTCCAGTCCAGGCTGATGGTGGAGTGGGTGCCCCGGTGGCTCCTGAAGTCCCCGATGAGCTCCTTAGCCCTTAGGCTGACATTCAGTGCGAGGCTGTTGTCCTCACACCATCGCGTCAGCCAGACTACCTCATGTCTGTATTCCGTTTCGTCGTCCTCGCTCATCAGGACGATGTGGTGTCGTCGGAAAACTTGATAATCAGATTATTGCTGTGCGTGACAATTAATTGATGTGTGTACAGTGAGTACAGCCGAGGACTGAGGCAGCAGCCTTTGGGTGTTAAGGAGTGGATGAGATATTGTTCCCAATCTTCACCACTTGAGGCCTGCCCATCAGGAAGTCCATAATCCAGATACAGATGGGGGCGCCCAGACATAGGTCCCTCTGTTCAGGACCAGCTTGGAGGGAACGATGGTGTTGAACGCCAAGCTGTAGTCAATGAACAGCAGTCTGACATAGGTGTCCCTCCTGTCTAGGTGCTCCAGGGCCGTGTGTAGTGCCAGGGAGATGGTCTACAGACCTGTTTGGTCTGCATGCAAACTGGAGTAATAATAATAATAATAATAATAATAATGCCGGCTTTTATATAGCGCTTTTATCCAAAGCGCTTTACAAGTCATGTAAAGTCCTCACATTACCCATTCATACACCGAAGGCGGAGTCAGCCATGCAAGGAGACAGCCGGGAGTGGGTCTAGGGACTCAGGGATGGAAAAGTTAATTAAAGTTAACATTACAAGTTTTTCCAGGCACTTCATGGCTATGGGTGTTAAAGCCACTGGACAATGATCATTGAGGCTTGTAACCTTGGTATTTTTGGGTAACAGCACAATGGTTGTCTCTTTGAAGCAATTGATAATTCATTTTCATTCATTTTTAAGACTATGAAGCTAATGGTATCGATATTGATGGTATTGGTTGAATCTATGTTTATAAAGAATAAGCTACAACTGCCCTGCTTGATATTATGCAATCCTAGTAAAAAAAGTAGAATCCTATATTACTCCTTGTCAAATGCATGCAAATGCCTACATAGTGTATTGTATTGTAGGTGTTTTAATTATTATTTTTGTATTTTTTTATTCTATTTGTATTTATTTATTATTTTGAATATTAATCTATTAATATTAATAATATTATTATTATTATTATTATCATTATTTATTTTTTCTTGGAACCATTATAATTGTGTGTTAACGCTGTCACGTTAATTGGACTTCCAAGGTTTGGGTAAGAGAGGAAAGGGCTGTTTGTTGAAGAAAAAGTATTTGGACTGGAATTGTTGTTTTACTTATACATTGAATGAACGGCATCTGTCCTTAGAGCAATACATTCAAAAAATAACATGTGGATTCATCTTTAATTTAGATGACCAGTGAATAAAAAATATTGATTATTATAGTCTATTTTTATTGTTTCAATGATACTCTCGGATGTGTGTGATTGGACTCAGCCCATAAACGGTATCGTGGAAACAGAATGTTAATACACACACACACACACACACACACATATTATTTAAATGTAGGTATACTTATTTTACATATAGTTTTTTGTGAAATTGTTGCCAAATCTTCATCTGAGCCAATGGGGCATTTTTGATTTTTCCCCTGCAGTCATTAACTGCCAGATGGCAGAACTGACTCACCATGGCAACCATAGGCCTACATCAAATGGTGTGAGATTATAATCATGCAGTGAACAGAAAACTTGACAGGTCACCCACAAGTCATGCTCATTTCTATTGGCACTGTCAAATGGAACAATTAATAGCCTACATGTGATTAATCAGATATACTTTCCAACCCATCCAATATTATCCAATTATAATATACTCCTATATCACAATAACGTGACGTTGAATTTCATTTCCTGATATTTTGCCAAGACAAAGCCCTGATCCATTATACATCCATGAACCACATAACGAATTGTTTTCACTGTGGGACTGTTTGATCCAATCAACCAATCACACGGGCCTAAGAAGCCCGGCCCACCAGTGAATGGGGATGAGGTATGTTTATGGTGAGATGGTTCATTAGGTTGAATTTGAATAAGATTAGATTAGATTCAAATGTATTGTCAGTGTACAGCTGCATCACAAGTACGTGGTAATATATCATGTACAGTTGTTGAATAATATGTCAAATATGTTAAAAAAAACAAAACAGTCTACTAAAAAAACTACTAAGAAAAACAGGTATACAATAATAACGATTTAAATACAGTCGAAACATCACGACAGTGTAGCCTTCATATTAGCAGATATGCCTACCTCAGTGGGGCTCAACAATGTGTCCTTAACCTACTCTCGTGTGTACCAATAACTTAATAAGGCCCCCCCCGGGCAAAGCCTGTCATCTCTCGTAACCCAACCAACAAAACAACACATTTTTTTGGGGTGGCGCAATAGGCCCGGTTTCGTCCGAGTGACGTGTGAGGTGGAGAAGTGACGCGCCGCGCCGGCAGAGAGAGACTACCCCCCCCCCCGCCCCACGCCCCGCCCGCTCGCACCCATAAAACCCGTCGGCGAGTGACGTCAACCCATAGTCGTGACTCTTTCTTCTCCTTCTCGGCATCGTAGCGTGTGCCCGATCGCCGTGTGAAGACTAGCCATTCGATTAGCCATCTAAAACTCGTTATTTTTTTCACTTGGTATTCTTCCCCTTCCCAGTAGATTACATGTTGTGAGGCCCGGTGGATCCAGGTAAGGACGACCTCCCCCTCCCTCAGCACACGGAACAAGGCCCACGGCTTCTTCTTTAAGCCTTCTTTGACGGGCTGATGCCGGTGTAGCTCTTGCTAAGCTAAACTGGATCGTTCCGCTAAAGTGGGTTTTTTTTGGTACTCTTAAAACAAAACAAAAACAATCGCTCGACAGGAAAACGTGTCGTTTTTGTCAAGGTTTATGTTTAATGTGGCGTCGTCACACGTCGTGAATGCCCACGGTGAAAGTGATCTTATCGGTCGTGTTTCACGGGAGTGAAGACGGCGGCTAGGTTTAGCCGCTAGGATAACTTAGCATTTTGGGTGCCATTACGCAAACAAAAAAAAAAAGACTCCCGTGTAACGCATCCGCACGACGCCCGGGTCGGCGTCTCGTCTGCGGGGTCTTTTTGTGTCGCACTATGTCGTTATTTTTCACATTTAAAGCCACAAATGTGCCTTTTGTCGACCCCGCCTCCAGGGGTCGCTGTGTATTTAAAACGTACGTAGATAGAAAATCCCCGTCGAACCTAACCTAGCCTCTGTTTCCCCAGGCCTCGTTTTACCAGACTCATCCCGACCCGGACAATTCGTTATTTTTTAAGAGAAATCCTTGTCAGACCGCCAAAGTGGAGAGTTTCGCTGCAGAAGGGAGTGCTTGTCGTTTCAGGTATGTCTCCTCCTAACCGGCTTTGTGTTGATTAAAGTGGTACTTTGTCGACATCCGTGTGAATATATGTATATACGTTTCATGGTCTCCATCTTTTTTTTTTTTTTCTTTTTTTTTTTAATGCGTCATATGCGTGTGTATATATATATATATATGTATATCATCCCTACTTGGACACGTTGTTTGTATTGCTGTTTAATATTATTGTTGTGGTGTATATTTCATATTGCGGGTGTGACTGCGGAGAAAGCATTCCATTGTACTTTACGTTACACATGGCAAACGTCCAGAATCTGAAATTGTGTAACGTGTCTCCTCGTATGTCCCCGCCGCACACACACACACACTGAGTGGGTTATAAACCAGTAATGTATTTGTTTGCAGCAAGTTCCCCGGCAAGAACTCAGACCGAGGCGGTCAGAAATGGGTGCCTTCTAGGCAAGACCTGAACTCCTTGAGTGAGAAGGGACGACATGATAAAATCTTCAGGAAAGTGAGAGGGTATGTTCACGTCTTATTATTTTTTAGCAGATAACTATATTGAAACAAGCCATCCATGCTGGCCTTGGACTTGTAGTCCCCTAAAATACATAATATACGTAAATATAATGTAACCCAGGCTAATTAACTAGACCTGGTTTTACCACGTCTCACATTAACACATTTTTCACGAATAATTACTAAATGATGGCAACTTTAAACATAAACACCATTCCTATGCTCCCAAAATGTTGCAACGTTCCCCCACTATAATCTCCAGCTTGGTGTTGCGGTAGCTTGTTTTCCCAACGTGACATTTTGTACTTTTGTTTTTATCAGCATACTTAATAAACTGACTCCTGAGAAGTTTGACAAGCTATGTCTTGACCTGCTGAACGTGGGCATAGAGTCTAAACTCGTCTTAAAGGGGATCATCTTGTTGGTAAGTAATGACTTGTTTTAATTGAACTGCCGTCAATTTCAACATATCATAAAATAAACGTTTTAAGTCATGCCTGTGTCTTCTATTTCTATTGTAGATTGTTGACAAAGCCCTTGAGGAGCCCAAGTATAGCTTGCTCTATGCTCAGCTATGCCTCCGCTTAGCAGAGGATGCACCCAATTTTGACAGCTCCTCACCGGAGATTGAAACGACACAAAAGCAGAGCACCGTAAGACGTTTAAAAAAAAAAAACACCGTCCAGAGTGTAATCCTGTACTGTTCTTGCACGGGTCTAAAAATGATTTATTACCAGGAAATGGAAATTGAGATCGACATTCTGTTCTTGAATACAGAGGGCTGGCACCATTGGTTCATGGCAACCACCATGATTGCCGACAATCTCTTCATCCAATGATCTGAACAAGAGTACAATAAGTCTTACATTTGTTTTGGTCTTTTTTTTTGCAGACATTCAGGCGTATTCTTCTTTCTAACCTACAAGAGGAGTTTGAGAACCGCGCCAAAAATGTTGAAAGTGAGTTGACATTTGTCTGACGCAAAGGTCATGGTATTAATTTGGTTTACCGGCAGCTTCTAATCCCATCTTGACTCTACTATATTTTTCATTAGTGTACGAGAAACAAGATGCCCCTCTCACAACCGAGGAGGAAGAGCAACGCACAATTGCCAAGATCAAAATGCTGGGAAACATCAAATTCATTGGGGAGCTTGGCAAACTCAATCTCATCCATGAATCCATCCTTCATAAGTGTATTAAAACGGTAAGTTTAGTGTGTTTTTTTTATTTTTGGATTTTTAATTCATCCAAATCATGTTTTCGTTGTTTGGCTGAATATCGTGTGGCACTAATGTGCATTGTCGATTAATGCACTTATACTTCTGTCGTTTTTAAACGTGCATTTCCTGTTCTACTTGTTTAGAAAGTACATTTCCTGTAGAGTGACTAGCTGCCCGGCCTCTTTTTATAAATTGCCTTTATTGTAAGACATTCACGGCTGACGTACAGTTCAGAATAAATATGCAAATGAATTTCAAGGCTGATGATGACGCTGATGATGACGCTGATAATGATGCCTTGTTTTCCACCTAGCTTCTGGAAAAGAAGAAAATCCAGGCTAATGATATGGGAGAAGACCTGGAATGCCTCTGTCAGATCATGAGGACCGTGGGGCCCAGACTGGATCATAAAAAGGCCAAGGTGAGCAAAGGGTTTCATTGTTGCTTTTATTGTGGTCACAAAAAACTGGGAGTTGAAAGGTGGCATTGAGTGGTGCTTTATGCATAAATCTTCTCTTCATATTTGTATGTTTACACTCTAAACCTTAATTTTCAGTCTTTAATGGATCAGTACTTTCGGAGAATGGATTCCTTGATGAACAGCAAGGAGTTGTCTGCAAGGATCCGTTTCCTGCTCCAAGACATAGTGGAGCTGCGGGAGAACAACTGGGTGCCACGCAAGCCCTTCATGGACAACACACCCAAGACCATGAATCAGATTCGTCAGGTAGAGGCCTATTCCAGATGACGCTTTATCGGGCCTTTTTTTTATTTTTTAAGTATAGCTAAATGGTGCAGAGGCAGTTACTTAATTTAGAGTAGTATGTTATGTGTGTAGTATACAAGTACATTGTGGATTAAAAACATGATTGAATGGTTTTTATTTTTAAATGGCTGAAGAGTTTAAGTTGATCAATAGCACATTGTAAATACGGTGTTCTTCCTCCAATGGTGTAAAATATATCGAAGGTTGAATAAGTGTGTTTTCATTAATCTATTTTGTTTTTCTGTATTTGCAGGAGTCTGGTATCTTCGGTCCCATACTGACTCAAGAAATGAGGGATAATTTCTTCATGGAAAGCGCCTTCCTGTCAGCCGCTAACAAAATGGACAGGGGAACCCTGGGGGGACTGGCTGACATGTTTGGCCAAATGCCCGGTATGTGAATCAAACGTCCCTTAACGGCTCACATCGGCACATGAATGTGTTCTGGTTTAATTTCACAGGAAGTCTTTTTTTTAATTATTTTTTGCCTCGGTCTGTTGAATATTTAGTGTCTGAAGGTGGTAAATGGAAGATGGCCTTTTTAAATGGCGCTTTACAAGTCATGACTCGCATTCACCCATTCATACACATTCATCATCAGCCACGCAAGGAGACAGCCAGCACGTTGGGAGCAGTTAGGATGTCTTGCTCAGGGACTTTTCTACTAGGAGGAGCCGGGGGGGTCGAACCAGCAACCAGGGTTTTTTCTTTTATAAAATGTTGTTTTTGTGTTCAGTAGGAAGTGGTATCGGCACAGGCCCAGGGGTGATAGAGGACTGCTATAACCCCTCCATGGACCGCCACCGCCTTAACCCCCGCTTCAACGGTCACAACGCCCTCAATGCTACCACGCCGTCTCAGTACAACATGGGGGGCAGAACTCTGATCAAACCCAACCAGGTAAATTACATCCTCCTCCTTCCTACCCATCTCTTCCACTATGTATGTATTTGTTTCATACAAGCATTTGAGCTAATGAGGTTTCATTTGTTTTTTCAAGGGTCCGACTCTGTATAAAAGCCAGAGCCAGAACCAGAATCACTCAATGCAGCAGCTGCTGTTGCAGCAGCAGCAGTCTAAAAATGGGGGGCCGCAATTGATCAAGAAGGGCCGCCTCCAAGCTGATGAGGTACAGCACTGAAGTGGCTGCCACACTAAATAGGTTTTGGGGCCAATTTAAACATTTGTTTTAACTTGCTCCTAGCGGTGCATTGATTTGGGACTTTGGCGTTAACAGTGCCTTGCCTTGTTCTATCTAGATCAGTCTGAGACCTGCACAGTTCAGTTTCAATAAGATGACCAAGCTGCAACCGCAGATTCCCAATATGATTCCTCCTAGTGCTCAGCCCATACGCACACGGACCCCCCCTCTGGCAGAAGTAAGCATACGTTTTTGTTATTTTCTTTCACGGTTCCCCAATTCCTCCCATGTAAAAGGTCCGGTTAAATGACCATGCCTTTGTCTACAGCTCGGCTTGAAGGCAAACCCTCTACCGATCCAGGAGAAGCCGCCGAAGATCATCAAGAAGACGCACACAAAGGAAGAAATGCTTACAATGACCGTACGTCTGCAGGGGCTTTTTTGTTTTGGTTAACGGCTCAGTTTTATTCTTTGACGCAAACATGACTGACATGAGGTGTACTGTTTTCTTCCAGGAGGCCTTACTGACTAAATACCTCAGCAGCAAGAACGTTGAAGAGGCTGCGAACGCTGTGAAGGAGATGAAGGCCCCAAAACACTTCCTGTCTGAGATGCTGAGGAAGCTTGTGGTGACTTCCCTGGAGCTCACTGATGAGGACCAGGAGCAGACCAGTGTTCTGATCCACGCGCTCTGCACAGAGGGCCTGGTCACCGGGGACAACCTCATCCAGGTGGGTTTCACCACTGCTATTAAAAAAAAGTGACTTCTGCCACAGTTTAGTTTTACAATGTGACGTCTAACTTTGATTTTATTTTCTCCTTGTTAGGCTTTTTTAAGTGTTTTTGACCAGTGTCCCAACATTGAGGACCAAATCCCGAAGGTCAAGTCCTACCTGGCCCAGTTTTGTGCACGGGCCATAATCGCCGACCTGGTGGGCATTGCAGAGTTGGCCAGTCCCCTGGAGAATGGAAACCACTTCCCACTCTTCCTGCTCTGCTTGCAGCAGGTGGCCAAGAGGAAGGATCCCGACTGGCTGGCTGACATGGTCCTGCAGAGCAAGGTCAACATGAGCAAGATGCTACCTGGTATGTAGTATGACGATTGATGGGCAACTTTGGCATATAGGTTAACTCAAGACATGCATTGTTCACCCTAACCCTACATTTTAGTGTCTTCTAGTAGTTTTAAGTATTGATGTGTCTTAATGGTATCTTATCCACCCTTGCAGAGTGTGACCAAAACAAGGAGAGGATGCTGGAGGTCCTGGATGGCAGGGGCCTGGGCTTCTTGTTCCCACTGATGAAACTGGAGAAGGAACTGCTGAACCAGCTTAAGAAGGACTCCTCACCCCAGTGCATATACAAGTGGATCCGAGACAACATTTCCCTCAAGCTCCACACTGACCCAGGCTTCGTCAACATCCTTATCACCAGGTACGATCACATCAAAACCTCCCACTGTGGGAACCCACTTGTTGTGAGAACTTGATACTTCCTCCTGATACTGATTGTTCCCATCCCCTTTAGTTTCTTGCAGTACATAGACCACAAGGTCTTTCCTAATGACGAGGAAGAGCAGTTCTCAGCCCCCACCAAGGAGCAGATGGACCAGGAGAAACAGATGCTGCAGGATTTCAAGCCGGTGGCGCAGAAATTTCTGCATGATCAAGTCGGCCTGCAAGTCTGTGCCCTGTACGCCCTGCAGGTCCACTGCAATTCCAGAGCATTCCCCAAAGGTATGATGTACACGTTGGTTTGCAGGCCTGTACAGCAGTGCGACTATTGCAAGGTTGGCCCCTACCGGTCGCACAACCCCCCCCCACCACCGCTTTGTCTAAACTTGCATTTCCTCTTACAACCGTTTGCAGGCATGCTGCTGCGCTACTTTGTCAACCTGTATGACATGGAGATCATCGAAGAGGAATCCTTCTTGGCATGGAAAGAAGACATTATCCAGGAGTTCCCAGGAAAAGGAAAAGCCCTGTTTCAGGTAAGCTGGCCGTCGCAATATGTTGGTGAACAGGCAGGCGGGACAATGAGTGTTGTGTGTGCGTGCATTCATTAGGGGTTGACCTCATTATGTAACCTTTCTCTACAGGTGAACCAGTGGCTGACCTGGCTGGAGACTGCGGAAGAGGAGGAGTCTGACGGGGAGGAGGACTGAGATGGAACCAAAGCCTTATGGTGATGATTATGATACAAAGTTGCAGTTTTCTCCCCCTTTATTTTTTTCCTTTTTTTTTGTTGGTCTTGGTGTACCCCCCCCCCCCCCATATTCACCCATCCCTCTTGACTTAACATTGTGTTAATCACTGTATAATTTGTTTTAGCAAGTATCCTGCCAATTATTCCCAAATCACTTAGATTCCTCTTGGCTGTCATCTTTGGCCGACTGACACGCTCCAATATCTTTGAGCCGACGACGCGTCTTCTGGGTTTTTGCGCTGTATATTCTTGCACTGTAAAATCCTAGAGGCAGATTGTCCCTTCGTCAGTCTTCATACAGGTTGTTTGTGCTCATGCTGATTTGAGTTCTGAATGGTGGTCTTATGAGTTGTAGGCATCTCTCTATTAGATTAATTTGCTTAAACTTTATTTATTTCATCTCATCATTAACAATCTCTTTGGATCCTTTTTTTTTTTTTTTGTTAAAGATTTCTTTTTAAATGCTTTTGGCTGATGAGAGAAATCATGTGAGTTGTACAATCTTACTTTAACTTGTTTTTTTACATCTTAACAGACGACGCCACCTGCGCCTCAGGTTGTAACATAAGACCAGCATTTGCCAAAGAAATACTGTTTTTAAATTGTTAAGAGGACTAAATGGGGTTTTTTTTTCTTTTTCTTTTCAGCATCTTGTTTGACAAATTAAAACTGTTTTCATATTTGCCTGATCCAGACATTGTTTTGTTACCTAGCAATTTTGATGAAATGTGTCTGATTTTTAAAACTTTTTCTAATTCTATTTAAAAAAGAAAAGTTACTGTACTGTAAGAGCTATGACTTTACTGTGCAATAGTTGTTCTTCAATAAAGTTAAAACTCAACATGATTCTGTTCTTGGTGTCTTTCTTTATGCTCAAGGGACGGTAACACTTGGGCAGTGACTCATTCAAATATGGTGGCTGTTTTTCATTTGAGTCATGAGAATCTTCCAGTGTTAATGTATCCTTCCAGGTAATTTTTATGTTTTGGTCCATCAGGAGTCTGCAAACATGATTAATGCAGAAACATTCTTGCAAATTCCACCTTCAAGTCAGTGTTTTGCTCCACAAGGAGGTCCAGTTCATTGAGTTAAATTTTATTGACATGGCTTAGAACTAAGCATGAAAGTTAATGCATACAATATTAGGCCTGGAATAAAATGCAATAGCATTTTATTGAAAAATATATAGGTTTCTGTGCCATTTTTCAATCCAAGAAGTCCCTGGGCTGAAAAGGGTGGAGGACTCCTGCTCTACATTAGTCCAATTTATCAAGATCAGTTGAGAGGAAAGCCAACCCATTGACTTCCACCTAATAAAAAAAAAATTAAAAAGCTTTGATTCTGGGGCTGCTGGTTTCCCTTCAATTTAGTTTCAATAAGTGGAGGGCGAGTGTCCAACACTCTGGCCAGTGAGGTTATGCCTGCAATAGCGTGTTTAACCCAAAGAGGCGGTCATCTAATCATGCCAACCAATTTACAAACCAGTAATGGACACTGTTGTATACAGATTGCCACCTGTAAGTTTGCAAATGCTAGACTAACTCAAACTGCAGTCAGTGTGTAATCCTTTAAGGGCTCGTGGCCACATGTGGCAGGTGAAGGCACATTCATTACAGAAATATCAATGAAATGTTAATACACTCAGTAATGCACCACTAGTGAGTATACTTGTTCTAAATCTGGATGATTGAATCCTATTGGTCACATACATGTAACCACAGTGAAATTTGTTTCTCTGCATTTAACCTGTGTAAGGAGCAGTGGGCAGCTATTTTATATGCAGTGGAGGAGTCTGGTGCCTTGCTCAAGGGCACCTCGGTAGTGCCCAGGTGTTTCGGGGACTTGAACCGGCGACCTTACGGTTCCATTATACTTCATTCATGTGTGGTTGCAGTTTATCTTCAAAGATAGGACCCTGAGTCAGTGCATCTTCTAAATAAGGTAACGTAATGCCAAGGGCAAGCGTCAATTCACACAAATTACATTTTCATAAACGATCTTTCATAGAAATTTTAATTTGCCTCAGTAGCAACCCTGGGCAAAAACACTCAATGTAACTTAATGCAAAAATAAAACCATTACACTGTTGAGGCCAATACAAAATGCATATTGTGACAGGGTTCGTTAGACGTCAACAATGTTAAGACCAGTATCAGTTCAAAAACAATAGAAGCATTGTCGACTTTAGTTATTTTATTTACATGTGTTGGAACTCATGGGACTCAGTCTGTTTGTACCAGTCTTTACTGATGTGGAAAATATGGAGTTTTAAACCTTTTAAGAAATTGTCTGACAAATGCGATTCAACATAAAAAGGGCATCTGACAGCATCCCCCTTGACAGGACTTCTCCAACTTGCCTCACATTCAACTATCCATGACTAGTTTACCAAGGCTACAAAACGTTTAATTCTACATCTAGCATGAGTGACCACAAGACATAAGTCTCTGCCACTGAAACAGACCCCTGTAAAAAAAAAAAAAAAACCCCGATCCAAACACTATCAATGGACTTGTCATATTCAGAGAAAAGCACTTGAGGTTTGTTGGCCTCAATCGCTGTCGTCGTCCGATCCTCGGTTGGACGCCGCGCGCTCCGAGCCGACCGAGCGCCTCGGTGAGCCCTCGTTGTCCGACCCGGCGTCGGACGCCCGGGCGGAGGCGGCGGCGACTGGCGAGCCGCGCCGGGACTCGTCGTCGGACCCCGACCGAGGTGGGCTCCTCTTGCCCCCGTCGTCCGACCCCTCGTCCGAGTCGGACTGCTGCAGCGCCCTGCGCTTCTTCACCGGCCGGTCGCTGCCCGAGTCGTCCGAGGCCGCCGGTGAGCGCCGGGGGCTGCCCGCCTCGCTGGCCGAGCGGTTCTGGCCCCCAGCCTCAGAGTCGCTGTCCGACGCCACGCGCTTCCTGGGGACGGCCTGCTCCTCTTCTGAGCCGGAGATGCTTTCTCTCTGGGTTCTACGTGGTTAAAGGAGAACATGAGGTCAGCCAAAGTGGTTGACTTTTCTTACACCAAATTCACACCAAAACCGCTACATAGGCCCAAGTCTAGCAGAGTGTCATCAGCGTCCATCGACTCTGTATTCACATTAGTTATTAACTCAAATTCAATGTGAACACAGTGTTTGTTAAGCGTGGACAACAAAGAATTCACCTAATGCGCAAACTTAACTCTTTATGTCTGTGATAACATTTTATGTAATTTTTATCAATTGAAAGTCGAACTTTCGCATTTATTTGCTGGTTTAATGGATCGTCTGTGAAGGACAAGAACAACAACAAAATGGAGCCCAGCCAAGGGACTACATCTCCATTTGGGAGAAACCGGTGGCACAGAAGGCAAAACACATGATCAGTCAATCTGACCATGTTTTAAGTCCAGTGAGTTCACTGTAAAACACATGATCAGTCAATCTGACCATGTTTTAAGTCCAGTGAGTTCACTGTAAAACACATGATCAGTCAATCTGACCATGTTTTAAGTCCAGTGAGTTCACTGTAAAACACATGATCAGTCAATCTGACCATGTTCTGTCCAGTGAGTTCATTGTAAAACACATGATCAGTCAATCTGACCATGTTCTGTCTAGTGAGTTCACTGTAAAACACATGATCAGTCAATCTGACCATGTACTGTCCAGTGAGTTCGCTGTAAAACACATGATCAGTCAATCTGACCATGTTCTGTCCAGTGAGTTCACTGTAAAACACATGATCAGTCAATCTGACCATGTTCTGTCCAGTGAGTTCACTGTAAAACACATGATCAGTCAATCTGACCATGTTCTGTCCAGTGAGTTCATTGTAAAACACATGATCAGTCAATCTGACCATGTTTTAAGTCCAGTGAGTTCACTGTAAAACACATGATCAGTCAATCTGACCATGGTCTGTCCAGTGAATTCACTGTAAAACACATGATCAGTCAATCTGACCATGTTCTGTCCAGTGAATTCACTGTAAGACACATGATCAGTCAATCTGACCATGTTCTGTCCAGTGAATTCACTGTAAAACACATGATCAGTCAATCTGACCATGTTGTCCAGTGAATTCACTGTAAAACACATGATCAGTCAATCTGACCATGTTCTGTCCAGTGAATTCACTGTAAAACACATGATTAGTCAATCTGACCATGTTCTGTCCAGTGAGTTCACTGTAAAACACATGATCAGTCAATCTGACCATGTTCTGTCCAGTGAGTTCACTGTAATGCCTTCAGGGCGGCGTTATAAGATGCCCCCAAGGAGAACAAACCACTACTTTAAGTCTGCTATCAGGCTGCTGAATGCAGACAGAAGTCATTTGAGATGATTTTTAGTTATTTATTTATTTGACCTATACCAAAAGGTTTTTGATATGATCTACTTCTGCTTGTTGTATGGTTGTCTTTGACATATAATCATAAGTATCTTGTCTTGAGTGTGTTGGAGTTGTGTGTAAGGACTGGTAAGCTATAAATTAATTGCCCTTTTTGAGACTAATAAAAGTCGGAATTTGAATCTAATACTAGTAAACAGATTTACTCTACTTTCAATGGGTAAGTAAAACTTTTGTTTCCCTATGCAACATCTCCAATGCATTTGCAGACTGTTTAGTTGGAGTAGTTCATGACTTAAGCGCTCATTAAACTCTGGAATCCACATTATGGCCCGTCACGTCAGCAACTTCTGCATGTGGCATGTGACGTATACTCGGTATACACCTACTAAACATCCTAAATAAGGATGTTTTGACACTATGAGGAAGTGTCATTCCACCTGGCACAACGCAGCCCGGGGAAAATACAGACGATGTGTGAAGAACCGGAAGCCTCCAGGAGCCTCCCCTACCGGCTCCTACCGGTAGCCTGCCGTGTCACGGAGCTACTGGGGATCAACGTGAAGCGTAGTGTGCTTCCGCTACCACTAAGAACCGTTTTGGTGTGAAATAGCGGTTACCCGTCTCATTGAATGAGGTTTGATGCATGTTGGGATACTTGGGATACCCAATTCCAAACGATAGCAACAGCACAACTTACCGTTCTTCTGCTATTTTCAGGCCATCTTCATCGGAAGAGGAGTCTGAAGACGAGATGATGGCCTTGGACTTGATCTTCCCCTTGAGGGAAGGCGGAAGACGCTCTTGCTGGTTCTGGATGGGACAGGTTCACAAACAGTCACAATCAAGGCCGTGTCTCCAGGTACCCTGGATAATATTTCATATACATGGTGGAGGGGGTATGTGGGGGGGGGGGGGCAGGTATTTAAGTTTGAAACCCAACCTTCTCCATCCTCTTTCGCTCCTTGGGTTTGCGCTTCCTGGGTCGCGATCCTCCCTCGTCGTCGTCACTGCCAAGAGATCAGCCGCTTTAGACTACAGACACCTCGTCTCCAATAACAGAAGGGGGCCTCTTTAACGTTGTGCACTCACTTCCTCCTCTCGTCCTGGTCGCTCCCGCTGCCGGCCTTCCTCTTTCTCCTCTTCTTCATGGGCAGGTCCTCGTCGGAGTCGTCGTTGACAAACTCGTCCATGTCAGCCCCCTTCTTGCGCTGCCACAGATAAGAGAGGATTAGAGAGAGTACACACACACACACACACACACCCACCCCCCCCCCTCTATGGGAGAGCCAGGGGTGGCCGAGTTTCCCAATATAGGCCTATTGGTCCTGGTTTATTTTTATAATAATTGTATATTATTACTAGATCTGTTCTTTGGCACACGCCCACCTCCTACAGCGGTCGTGATTCTATAGAATTTAATGACATGGCTTAAAATAGTAAGAAGCAGCATAGTCAGAGGAGTAGTCTAGGAGCATCTAGTGGCTCAGGCATCTAGTCAGGACGCTTTCTGGTCAGATCCCCAGGGAGGTTTTCCAGGCTCGTCCAGCTGGGAGGAGACCACGGTACAGGTGGGGTGACTACATCCGCCTTGGGATCCCCCAGTCAGATTTGGTTCATGTGGCCAGGGAAAAGCCAGTTTGGAGTTCCCCGCTGGAGCTGCTACCTCATTGGTAGCTCAGAGGTAGCATTGTAAAAATTCTAATCAGATCAATAAAAAGCATTTATTGGTCATGTTTGCAATTTATTTGATCCTATTCACTCCAGGGTCAGACACTGCGTGTGAACATACTCTATTTGATAAGTTGTCGGATAACGGCGTACGCATGGTTTACGCATATTTTGTCAGCATGCAACTTGTTATGTTCCTCGATAAGGACGGATAACCTCGCTCACAACCAATGGTAGTGTGCTGGCACCACCATGCAGTACATTTACCATGGTTAAAACAACTGCTTGTTTAGTTGTTTTCAGAATGGAGGGGCTTTTGAGGAGGCGGCGGCTCAATGATGCTTTTGAGATCCCAAGAGGTTCAAGACCCCGCAGACGGCCTTTCATGAGACACTTGAGCAGAGCAGCTCTAGAGAAATATAACGGCTTGATTTGAAGGGCGCCACACAATGATTTTATTACTTAAAAAATAATAATAATAATAAAGTGTCACCTTTTTGGGTCCTAACCAGTTGCAGCCCTGAATATAGAATAGGCCTAAACAGACTTCACCTATGCTATTATAATGGCATATATAGCCTATATATAATTTATATTTGAAAGGGAACCATTTGTGATTGCGATCCTTAGACACACTTCAAAATGTGGGTTTGGCAACAAGGGTTTGGCTGAGTGAATTCAAGTTGTTTAATTGCCATATGCAACAAGTACGATGGAATGCTTACACCCCATTCCCTCCGGCAGAATGAGTTTCCTACAATTAAACACTATATACACTCGACTACGTACTATACTTTTACTAGGGTACTTGGGCGGGCCGCCCAGATATATTAACGGCCGCCCAAGAACATTTTGTTAATTTATTTTCGTCTCTGTGATCGATGAACTAGTGAACAATGATCCCCTCGCTCTACTTTTCCTGTGCCCATTTGCTCTGCTATCGCGTGAAGGCTCTGCTGTAGGGACGGTAAGATTCACGATTTGCATCGGTGCACCGGCATAAAAGTTCACGATAAGATTGCCTGGAGTCTAAATGTATAATTTCTTAAATCTTTGCATCTGATGTATTTTGGGACCCCAAAAAAGTGTCCGGGAGGGATTTCTAAAATCGCTTAAAAATGTCCAGGATTGGGCTTTTGCTTCCTCCAGTCGCATTAGTCACATCAGGTGCTGATCACACGGGACGCGTTTTGCAGGCTGAAAAACGCCAGGCGCACTGCCCTGCTCTTAATTGATCACACAGGACGCGGAAAAAAATAAGTATTTTGTTGCAACCACCAAATCAGCTGTCAGTCTAAGCATTGTAAACGCGGAAGTTAAGTAAATTGAGTAAATTTAATCAATTGAAATGTTCTTAAAAAAGTTAAACGTATTTGTATTAATCCCCACAAACCACGCCCCCAACACCAGCTACTGTCACCAGTATATTTCAGATCTGTGGGAAACACTGTATACTAAACAATACTTTATTATAACAATACTGTACACAATCAAAATAACAATGAAGTGACTTAAAGTGCCAGTAGTGCAGCCGCATTTGGGAGAGAAGCGACGGTTAACGGGGTCGTTTAGATTGTTTCCTGGTATTTGGAGACGAGGTAGAAAGCCAGGTGGTACACTGAGGAGGATACTCACACGGCCTCCCTTCCTCTTCTCCTTGGCAGACTCCTTGGGACCATCCGCAAAGGAGAGCAGGTTCTTGGTCTTCTCCACATACATGGCCCTCTGCTCCAGGAGCTTCCGCTGGTCCTCAGCCACCTTGTTGCGCTTATCCTCCTTTGGGAACCATGGAGAATGTACACACGTCACACCCCGGAAGAACCATGGAGCCATGTGTTCACGTCACACCGATCCATTGAGCAAGACACCCAACACTGCTTCTGGCAGGCTTGGTTGACACTATCGTTGATGAGTAAGTGTTTGTGTGTGGCATCCTTAGGAAAACCCTTCACCATTTTCAAGTGAACTCAAGTGTCTACGAACCTTTTCCTTCAGCATCTGCTGGCGCAGAATGTCCCTCTCCTGCTCCTGTTTGGCCCTCATCTCCTTATCTTCCTCGTCCTGCTTCCTGGCTCGGGCCACGTGGTACTGGGCCTGGCTCAGCAGATCTGAGCATTGCCTGCAAACACAGGACACACACACGGTTACTGCAAGAGACACACACACACCGCTGAACACAGTGGAACACTCAAAGCTCATGTTCATTTCATAATCCGAAGTAGGGCTGAATGATTATGGCAAAAGATATGAATATGTTGTGAATATTTTTACCGATATTGGTATACGATTCACGTTTAATGGGAATGGTCATTTTTGCATCACAATTAAAATTTTCACCGAAAAGAAAATCATGATATGACATATTTGTTGGGGTCTGTACCAAGACATCTTGAAAATAAATGTGTAGGCCAGGGCATCTCTGTAGCAATACAGTACATAATTTATAATCTAGTCTATAATATAGTCTTATACACGTGTTTTTATATATTTTACCCCAACAAAAAAATGTTTTATTGGATATTGCACTTGGCCAATTGCGATTTTGTTAATGTGGCTGAATTGTCCAGCCTGTCTCTGAAGAGTTCAAGTTCAAAACTGACCTGGCCTCGGACGCAGCAAGTGCGAGGTCGAACCTCATCTTGTCTCCAGCCTTGCTCAGGTAGCTGAAATACCTGGGAGCAACAAAAACAAAAGAAGACGAGCAGCTTAGCATCATCAGCATCTTCTCAGTCTTATCTGGGGGGGGTGGGGGGGGGGTGCGGTGGTACCGGTGGGCCAGCTCCAGCTCTTTCACGGCGCTGAGCACCGCCTTCAGGTTGCTCTTCTCATCCTTCAGCACCAGGGTGGCCAGCCGCTGAAGGACCAGCGCCACATTGAACAGCAGGACGGTGTCGCTGGGCGCCACATGGCGGGCCTTGTCAGGGGAGGGGGGAGGGGGAGGACACATCAGTTACAAAACCACACACACAACAGTAGACAGCGTGTCTACACTCGAAGCATCCTTTTACCTTCAGCAGCATCTGTTTACAGTCCTGCAGCTTCCCGCACTTGAAGAGCGCCCTCGCCAGGTACAGCAGCACTTCCGTGTTCTGGTGCTTGTAGAACTTCTTCAAGCAGTTTTCGTACTGTGTGTGTGTGTGGGGGGGCAGAGCAGAGCAGGGTTGGATCAGAGCCCACTAAGTGCATAGGGAAACAATGGAGGAGGAGGAGGAGGCTGCAATGCAAGAAGGAGTTACTTACCATCTGCACAGCGCTGATGTACTGCTTCTGCTCCACGTAGATGTGGGCCAGATTGAGCCAGACGTCGCTGATGTCGGCGGTGGCCTCCCTGACCTGGGCAAACACGTCACGGGCCTCTCTGAAGTAGCCCTTGTGGGCCAGCACGGCTCCTGCGTACCACACAAGGATCCGTTACAGGCAGGCCGTTGATGCAGTGCATCTCTGTGCGTCTATTAAACGTTCTGATGGTAGGTAAGGTGGCAGGCCGTCTGGATGCTGAGTGATGGGGGCTGAAGCCATTATGATGCTGAGCATGAGGAGGTACTGGCTCTGGACACTTTGATACCTCTACACTGTTTTATAGAGGGAGGGGGTGGAGAGAGAGAGAGAGAGCTGAGGCCTATGGGTATTAAGTGTTAATGTGAGCCATGATTTAAAGTCAGCGAAGAGAGCCATGTTACATTACAGTCCTTTAGCAGACACTTTTGCCCAAAGCGACTTACAATAGTGCGTTCAACAAAAGGAAAGCAAGAGAACAACTGGTCACCAGAAGTCCAAAGTACATTGGAGCACAATGGACAACTCGTGTGAACCAGTTTACCACTTGCTTTCAGTGGCTATAAGTGATAGTGGGACGTCGTTTACAGACCTATGCCATTAGCAGCGTAGAGGTTCTTGGCATCGTTTCGCAGGACCTGCTTGTAAATGGCTAGGGCGCGGTCCTGGTGTCTCTTTTCCTGTCGTAACAAAGACAAACCATGCAACAACACATTAGAAGATCTTTACCATTAGTATTTTGGTGGTCTTGTTTTTCAAACCAGTCCCGTGTGTACCTTCTCCCGGTCTCTGGTGGGCTGGTGCAGGGTCTGCAGCCACACGTTGCCCAGAGCCAGCATGGAGTAAGTGTCATTCTGTGTGGACGGCTGCTTCAGGATGCGCTCAAACTTCTTCTGGCCGGGACCCCACTCCTGCTTGGCCAGATGGAGGTTCCCGATGAGGGACCAAGCGTCCGGGTGGTCCTGCAGTCCGGAAGGCAAAGCGGAGAACAGCAGGTGAAAAACAAGACAAGCGTGTGTACCCTTGTTAGCATAGATCGATTCACACCTTTTGTGAAATATTTGGTTTAATGGTAACATTGCTGCTAGTATCTCAAGACGGACGAGTCTGTCCAAGTCTGTACTTTAGGTCACCACATTTTGAGTAACCGGATCCAGAAATACAGAACCGGACTCAATGTATTTCGAACAATCATGGCTGATAATGTGTGTGTCTTGCGAGACGAAGTACTTGCAGACCAAACTAATATGCAGTGTCTGTACCTGGTTGATCTGCAGGGCTTCCTTGAACCAATCTGAAGCTTCATAGAAGTTTCCTTTGTCCCGAGCCATTGCTCCGAGTCGCAGGTAGCCTAAAGGTGGAGGACAACACGAGACAGGGAACACAAACACTGTGTGAACAGGTGAAGGTTTTGTATAGAAAGGAAAGACAAATGTACATATTGCAATTGCCGAAATTATGAAAATTATGATGGCGATTATGATCCATTGACAGTTTTTTTTTTTTAACCCTTTGCTTACACACTAAAAGTGAATCCTAAACGCAAAAATGTAAACGTTAACCCATTGTATCCATTCTTCAAACCAAGGCATCAACAGTGCAAACAAATGAACATCAGCCTGAGCCTGAGCATTACAAATAGGCCTCAGACGGGATCCCTAAACCACCACCTATCTCTGCAATATACTCTTACAGTAAACTTAATCCTGAAAAATGTGTCTTTTGATTCACTTTATTTGTCACAGAAGCCGGAATGAAAAAAGACAGCAGTATGTTGTATAAAGTACATCAGTGTGTTGTTTCTGCTTGAGTCATTTAAATGGTGCATGTGTATGATTGTGTTGCAAAAATGGAATTTTGATAATGTACTGTTATGTTCCGATAGCAGAGTTTAATTTTGACATCGAAAGGGATATGCCTCGCTCCAAGTGTTACATATGTGTGGCTTGTGTGTAGGAGTTTTGACATATTGTGTGTGTAAGCAATGGGTAAAAAAAACCAAAAAAAAAAAACACAATTATTAATTTAGATTAATCTTACAGTCCACGTAGTTGGGATGCTCTCGGAGGATGTTTTTGTAGAGTTTCTCGGCTTCGTGGTATTCGCACAGGGCCTCGTGCAGGCGGGCCAGGTTGTAGGAAGTGGTGACGGAGATGGCGCTGTAGTAGTGCTCGTCGTGCTCCCCCTCGGCCTTGGCTCTCTCCAGCGATGCAAGGAAGTATTTCTTAAGGTGGGAGAGACTTGAGTTTAAATAACACCCTGACCCCATGAGTTGTTGTTTTTTAGCATCTGTGTCGTGACCAGGTTAGGACTGGGCAAGCGCGCGCGCGCACACGCACACACACACACACACACACACACACACACACACACAGTCTGCTGACAGGCGTCAAACATACAAGACACATAGGCCTACGGCATTAAATAGAGAGAAGACAATGTTTGATTTACTTCAGAAGACACAGACAGAACTACAAGGTCAATCAACTATTTTTCTCCTTATTGCGTTGTTCTGGCTTTGGTAGTAGCTTCGAAGTCTAGGAAAGGAAGCGGCAAGACTCAAGGGTGTATTTCCTTGGTGCAAGTTATGTGTGCTATGTTAAATATAAAAAATAGCATATAATTAAGACAGATTAATAAAAAAGACAAACAAAAAAACTCAGCCACAGTTCTGCAACAGTGGACTTTGTTCAAGCAGCATGTTCTTGTAGGATAACTTAAGGTTGGTCAATTACCTGAATTATATGAACTGAATTGACTGTTGTCTCATCGGTATTGACTGTTAGAACGGGTTGTTTTTACATCGTTTTTAAATGTTTCAATTAAACTGTATGCTCGTTTGCCCGGGGCTGGTTATCCCAGTCTCCAGTGTAAACTGCGACTAATACATCATGAACAGGGTAATCTGCACTTAATAGGTTATATGTCATTTCTGTGTAATAGGCTTCAAGGGGAGCACTAGCACCAGAGGCATTCCCATTCACACAGGAGTTGTTCTTCCAAAAACCGCAAAGTATTAAGTGCTCTGACCATCTCTCCGGAGGGTGCAGCAACACACCGACAGGATTCTCGTCGCTGACTTCGAGGGGAACCCGGTAACAACGGTCATGAGTGTGTACTCTCCCACCAACGCAGCACCAGTAGAGGATGTGGAGAAGTTCTACAACAAACTAAGAACCGCCATCCACCATGTCCCAGCCCACAACTTCCTGGTAATCCTGGGGGACTTCAATGCAAGACTCGGACCAGAGGACGCACCCTTCACATACCACAACAACACCAACCGCAACGGAGAATATCTATCCGCCCTGCTTACGGAACACGAGCTCCTGGCCGCCAACACCTTGTTCCGTAAGCGGATGGGCAAGAGATGGACGTTCCAGGACCGAGCTTCTGGTATGCTGCGTCAGTTGGACTACATACTGGTAAGGAGGAAATGGAGATCGTCTGTCCTTAATGCAGAGTCGTACAGTACGTTCGACTCTGTAGGCTCCGACCACCGGGTGGTCTCTGTGAGACTGCGTCTGAGCCTGAGGGTCCCTAAGAACTCCCCGAGGCCCCGGCCCGACTGGGAGGCCTTTGCAGGAAGCCCCGACCTCCAAGCCAGCTACACAGCGGAGGTGAGAGGCCGCTTGCTACAGCTGGCTGAGGAGCCTCGGCAGTACGGGCAGTTTCTAGCTGCTAACGAGGAAGCTACCAGGAGATGGGTGCCAACAAAGGGGAGACTCAAAGCCTCCCCTACATCCAGGCACCCTGAGGTTGTGAGGGTGCAGGCACGGATGGTGGAAGCGCGTAGAAGCTTTGAGAGGGAGAGGACCGAGGAGAATCGGGAGGTGTTGAACGAGGCCAAGCAACTACTGCTCAACACCTACGACAGGATCAAAGGGGAGGAGCTGATGGAGAAGGTGAGGAAGGTGGAGGCAGTGCATGGCGAACGGCAGTATAAGGAGTCATGGAGGGTCATAAATGAGATGAGTGGGCGTAAGAGGCCAAGGGAGGGACAGCTGGCAGGCTGCAGCCCAGGGGAGAGAGTGACCTCCTGGCTCACCCACTTCCGGGACCTCCTAGGCACACATCCAACAGTGGAGGGAGCTGAAGAGGAGATACCTGCAGTCCTCAAGAATCTCGACATTGACGATGGCCCCTTTACAGCTGTGGAGTTCGCCGCAGTGAAGTCCACCCTGAAGCAGGGGAAAAGTGCTGGGCCAGACGGCATCCCCCCAGAGGTCCTGAAGAACTGCGATCTTGATACGATCATATTGGAGATCTGCAACCAGGCCCTGATAGAAAACATCAAGCCTGAGATATGGTCCCTCTCCAACATCATCCCGGTGCCGAAATCAGGAGATCTGTCCAAGCCAGACAACTATCGCGGTATTAGCCTGACCTGTGTCATGGCGAAAATGTATAACCGCATGATACTAAACCGGATTCGGGAAGCCATTGATCCTCACCTGAGGGACAACCAAAATGGCTTCAGGAAAGGAAGGACCACGGTAGCCCAGATCCTGGCCTTAAGGAGGATCATCGAGGAGGTGAAGAAGAACAACCTCACGGCCGTCCTGTGCTTTATAGATTTCAAAAAGGCGTTTGACACAATACACAGAGGCGTGATGATAAAAATCCTTAAAGCTTATGGAGTTCCTCCTAACCTGCTCCGGGCCATAGATGCCATGTACAGGGACACAAGAGCCAAGGTGGTAACCCCAGATGGCGACAGTGAGGAGTTCGACATCCAAGCAGGGGTGTTGCAGGGGGACACTCTTGCCCCCTTTCTCTTCATTGTAGCCCTTGACTACGCACTTACGAAAGCCATTGCTGGGCGGGAGCAGGAGCTTGGCTTCACAATCACACCCCGGAAGTCCAGAAGAAACCCCGCTGTAGTCCTAGCAGACCTGGACTACACAGATGACATCTGCCTGTTGTCTGATTGTGTGGAGAAGGCACAGGAGCTCTTGGCCAGAGTGGAGGAGGAATGTTCCAGGGTTGGCCTCAGACTGAACACAAAGAAGACTGAGGTCATCACCTACAACACCCCCCTGGACCACACATCTCTCAAGACAGCAGGAGGCAATGTGCTGGCAGAGGTCAGCGACTTTAAGTACCAGGGTTCCTGGGTCGACTCAACGGAACAGGACCTCAGGGTAAGGAAAGCGCTGGCATGGAGGGCCCTAAATGGAATGACAAGTGTGTGGAAATCCAACCTCCCTCGACATATCAGGCTGAGCTTCTTCCAGGCAACCGTGGAGTCTGTTCTCCTGTATGGCTGTGAATCCTGGACCCTGAAGCCCACTCTACAGAAGTCTCTGGATGGGTGCTACACCAGAATGCTGCGTGTTGTACTGAGCATTAACCAGAACGAGCATGTTACCAACAAGCATCTGTACGGGGGGCTACCAAGGCTAAGTGACAAAGTAGCATCGAGAAGGATGAAGCTTGCAGGTCACTGCCACAGACACCAAGAACTCCCAGCTAGCAAACTAGTACTCTGGGAGCCAACACACGGGCACCGACTTAGAGGACGTCCCACGCCGACGTATGTGGACATACTGAGGAAGGATGCGGGTGTGGAGAGCTCCGGGGAGCTAGCCGGATGTATGGAGGACCGAAAAGATTGGAAGCTCCGGCAGCAGGCTCGTCTGAGGACGACCTAGATGATGACCAACAGTGGCATCTTTGTGCACACTGAATATTGAGAAAATTCTATATATAAAAATGAAAGGTCACGCATATATTTGCATTGTTCCCCCCCAAACCCACCCCCCCACACCAGCTACTGCCACGTATATTTCCGATCTGTGGAAATAATCACTGATTATCTTTGTCCATATTGCCCAGCCCTACAGCAGGTTAACTCCATTCCCCCAGAGGGCTCCCTACCTTGGCCTCCCCGAGGTTCCCCAGTCTGAAGTGCAGGGCGCCCAGGTTGTTGAGGATCTCGGGCGGGACGTCCGCCTGCACCTTCTCCTGCAGGATGCGGGTGGCGGTGCCGTAGGCGGACAGGGCCCCCTGGATGTCCGTCTGCTCCAGGATCTGAGCCAGCTCGATCCAGGCCTCCACGTCGTCTGGGTACTGCTCAGTCACCTTCTTCAGGTGACCCTGGGGGGGAGGCAAACACAAATAAATGTTATCAGGTTACTTGTTTATTTTTTTCAATTCCCATGTTTATAATAAAATTGTGGGAACCATATAATAAAAAATATATATAATAATAAAAATACAAAACGGTACAAAACGACATACTTTGGCAATGTCCCTCTTCTCTTGATCGTCGGACGTGGCATAGAGGGACCCCAGGATTTTCATTGTCTCATAGTTGTTGGGATAGGCCTTCAACACCTTTTCAAAGCACTGTGCTGCATTCTCCTTGTCCCGTCGGTACACGTACATTTGGCCCAGGCCAAAGAATGGCAACACAAAGGTGGAGGAGGCAAACTGAGTGGCCTGGTAATAGTACTGAAAGGCTTGGTCATAGTCCTCCTACAAAAACAGAAAAACAATACATTTCATTTCCGTCACCCAATGAAATACTGTATGTTGTAAAGAACAAGAAACACATGCTGGCTAATAATGCTTTTTTTGCCCATACCTGCACATGGAAAGAGCGAGCCAGCTGGTAGCAGCTCTCAGCCTGCATAGCCTCCACCTCTGTGTTGTGGAAGGCATGGAGGGCCAGATGCTGCACTTTACTGTAGTCCTGGTGAAGGGAAGGTTACACATAGAACAGCTTGATCCATGTCAGGTCACACCTCGGATCTGCTGCTTTTTGTAAGGATGGTTTTTATCCACAGGCAGTGCGCCTACTGGACGGCTTATAACATTGTCATTAACATTAGACTCGTCATACTTTGCTGGACTTTCTGGACTTATTACGGTTACTGCACTATTCTGCACTTTATTTGTGATGATGCTGCACTACTTGCTGCACTTTAAATGCTTTTAAATCTTATATCTGTAATCTTACGTATCAGTCACTTTATTGTTCTTTTTCTTATTTTTATTGTGTATAGTATTTTTTATAGTATTGTTTTAGAAATCCATACTGCGAGAGGGAATGGGGAGTAAGCATTCCGTTGTACTCGTTACAAATGGCCAATAAAAAAATGGTGAGCATTAAAAAAAGTAGCATTAAGAGTCAGGGCTACCTTTTTGAAGAAGAAGTGGTTGGCCAGATGATTGAGCACCATGGGGTTGCTGGGGTCGATGGTGTAGGCCCGCGAGAGGAGCTGCACACCATTTTTGATGGAGTCCGGCTCCTTGCTGTTGAGCTCCAGCACAGCCAGGCCCACAAGGGCCCCAACGCATTTTGAGTTGAGCTCCAGGGCTCGACCAAAGGCCAAGCGGGCCTTCTCAAGTTTGCTCAGCTTGACGAAACAGTGGCCCATTCCAAGCCTGACCTCGGCTAGTTCAATGACAAGAGAACACAAGATGAAGAGCGCAGAGGCAAGAGGAGAATAGGACCGAAAACACAGACTTCTCCTCACAGAGTGAAGGGAAGCTGTTCACTTTTGGGGACCATCAGAATGTTGTGCTTACCTGGACAGCCAGGGTTGGTACGCAGAGCCTTCTTGTAGTACGCCAGAGCTCCCCTGTAATCCTTCTTGTTAAAGGAGATGCAAGCCTTACCTGTTCAAAAGTAGCAGGATGATTATTATTATAATTATTATATTATTAGTCACAGAGTTAGAACCGTGGATCAGTTACGGAGTACCTACCAAGTAAGGCTGGGATATTATTGGTGGACTGGTTGAGCACAAAGTGGAACTGGGCATCGGCCTGGTCCATTTTATCTCCTTCCAGGAGACAGAAACAGGCTCTTCCCAGCAAGTGGTTCTGGTCGTACATAATGATCTTATCGGCCATCGTGTACAGGAGCGTGGCCTGGGTGATGAGCTCCTTCTTGGCATCTTTGTTTTTCTCTTTGCGTGCTTGCTGGACATAGTAGGCCGCTAGTGTGTCCAGACAAGTCATCTGGTCCTTCTCATGGTCTCTGTAGTCTAGGTTTCCATCGATGCGGGCCGCCTCTAGCAGCTTGACAAAGTCCTCGGTTTTGCCTTGTTTGTAGTACTCCAACTAAAAAGAGATATAGATAGAAAGAGATATAGATATACAGATAGATACACACATTATTTGTCAATGGCTTTTATCACAAGATCACTTTATCACCCAAATACCTGCACAAGCTCAGATATGTGTATTAACCCCCCCCCGGTTCTTCATGGTCATCTTAACAGTGACTGTGAGAATGAGAGTGCATGCATTTGATAAAAGCGGCTTTACTCACGGCTAAAGCGATCCATATGTGCAGCTGGGTGTGCTCCTGCTTCAGGATGCTAATGACCTCATCTCCCTCCGGCAACTGGTCAAAGTCAAGCTCGATCACCTGCAGGCAGTATAGAAAACATGTTAGTAAGCAAGCAAATACAATAATGTTTTTGTTATGCTGTCATTAACCATGGGCACGTGATCATTATATATTATATTAACGTTAACTTTGCTGATAATTCGAAATTAACTCAAAAGTTGTGGTTTATGTGCACAGGTACAGCAGTATCTTGCATCTTAATAAAGTTACAGTGTTTGCTCTCAGGTGTCTCCTAGCGTAGCTCCCTCTCATGGATGGACCCTGTGGCGCCATACAGTAGCTGATGTTGCCCGAAAGGATGCGAAAGCATCCAGTATAATAACAACAGATACCTCATATCTCTAAGCATATCATCATATCATCATATCGAAATGAACTGCGAAACCACCAGGCTAGTGTACGAGTCGACTAGCAACATCAGCTAACATAACAGCTTTACAAATAGTTTTCACATTGCATACCAGATAAGTCTAAGTGGGATCATTTATATTTTTTTACCTCGTCGGTATCCCGCAATGGGATTTCAATAGAACCCCGAGACATCTTGACAGACGAAAGACGAACCCCCCCGGTTCTGTTTGGACAAGTATTGCACCACCACCACTAATAACTAAATAAGACACCGTGCGGCTGTTATAAGGGACGGCAGCTACTTCCGCTCGGCGGCTAACAGTACACACCAGTGTGGGCTACGAAAAGACGTCCGTGTAGCTCCTCGGACGGACGGACCGTGCCGCTTCATCCACATCCAATGTGGAGGAGTTAGTTTGCCTCCCGTCTTCTTTCTTTTTTGATATGAGGTGGTCAGTAACTCCATCGGACGTTCACAGGTTTTAACCTTTAACTAACACGAAGAAAAAAAACATTGAATGTGTAAAATGTAATAAGCACATACACACTATACAATAGGTTTGCTGTGATTAGAAATAGCACGTTATTATCATTGTGGATTATGACCATGCATGTAAAAACGGTGGTATAATGTTGCTTGGTTCTAGTTTTAGGCCTAATTTCAGTTATTCGGGTGGTTGTTTCTATCTCTAATACATCAACCTTTTGTGAACTTGATTTCTCAGTAGTAGTAAGTAGTAGTAGAAGTACTACTAGTAGTAGTAGTAGTATATATTATATTATAATTGAAAATAACTAGTATGATTCTCTTTGTTTTTAACATCGCTTTAAAATACTAATGGCACGTTTGTGAGGATTAACTATAGTCCTGAAACCCCCCTGTGTATGTAGTTTGACTTGTATCTTCATGGGCTCATTACACAGTATAAGACATGTTTGCCAGCTAGTCCATTTGATATGTTAAATGGATGAATATCAATTAAAAATCGTCCATCATCATTGTTGCAGAGCCAGACTGGGCCTCTGCGGCTAGCAGGAGCAGCAGGGTTGTGAAAGAGGAGGTTTTGTGGGGGAGGGGGGTGTCAGCTGGTTTTGATGTGAAGCAGGGAACACAAGATAGCAATATACTCATTTAAGAGGACTTTTGTGGAGTTGCCCCACTAACATCACAGAGAAGCGAAGAAAGACTGGCCTAACACATCTTGCCTAAAATGATGTTCCTGATTGAAACATTTCCCAGCTTTCACAAAATCTACCCGGGATTGAGAAGTAAGGAATTATGTTTATGTTTATTTCACTGTTTGTCCAAATGCTAGTTTTATGCAATTCACCCCATTTTGGTTGTGTAAATGATGATGCTGTTTGAACAGTTCATTTGATCAAAGATGCTTGCTATTGTATGTTACTGTTGTGCAATGTTTTTTTTTAATGTTTTGCATTGTTTTTTTGTTTTGTTTCATAGAACTGAACCCCAAATGTATGTACATCTGTGTTAGATGACAATAGGACAATGATGCATAACCCACTGACTGCATGAAAGCAGTATACAATACAGTATTGAACTCCAACGGGCCAAGGTAATTAGGAATTATGAATTCTAAAATGTATATTTTTACTTTAGATTAGCTTTTAGTCTGAGTAATGACTTTGAGGGACATCATGAATTCACATAAGCTGTTTCGTCATCTCTTGGCCCCTTTTGAGAAAAGGGACAGTCCAGAATAACCCATTTCAAACAAAACTCCAAGGCAGAATACCTCCACTTTCAAGGGAATCAGGAGTCAGCGCCAAAGACATAGAAAGAAGAAGTCAGATGTCCGACAGCAGAGATTGTGAGCTATGCGGCAGGAAGCTGTTTCTTGTTTCATATATTTGTTTATTGTGTATATTATATGTATATTATTTTCTTTGTACTTTACGATGTACATTACTATAAGTCACTTATGGCACCCATTGCACTCCTGAACCATCCCTGGAAGGAGGGAACCCCTTCCACTCTGCGTTCCTTCTCAAGATTTCTTCCTCCATAATTAAGGGAGTTTTGTCTTGCCCTTAGGGGGGCTAGGGGTTTGGGGGGTGTTGTAAACATGTGGCCTGTGAAGCCCTTTGAGACTGGAACTGTGATTATGGGCTATACAAATAAAATTGACCTGACTTGACTTGACTTGACTTGTTTATGACATGATCCTAATGATATGGAAGCCATTTCTGGGAATGTACAGTAACACCTTGTATTGGTTCTTTGTATGTAATGCACAGCATTAGTATTGCCATCACCATTCTTTGGGCCAAATGAACCACTCATGGACACTAAGGACAGTGATTTCTCCGAACATGAGCTCATTGATATCACGTATGATGCATGCAACACAACAAGCACAGGTACAATCACTTCATCACATAATAAATAATAATTGATAACATCATAAAACATTTTTTATCATGCATATTCAATTGAGATCCATTTGTAAACCTTTGGCTGCCTCCAGGGAATGTTCTGGCTTCTACAATCATGCAGTACTTGCAGACTATGACCGGCCAGAGTGCTGAACAGGACAAGCTGAGCGCACTGAGGAGCTTGCTGGACCCTGACGGCCAGGACCATGTGGTGAGCAGAGAGACCTTCCACTCAACCATGAAGGAATGGATCGCCCAATGCAACCAGGAAAGGTGAGCATGCACCATATTTGGTATCAATTGATAATACTGTCCGTAGCCTGGTCTACAATTCAATCGAGTGTCTGTATCTTCCAGTGCCGACATGGATGATAATCTTGCGTCCTGGCCAGAGGCTTCCAAAGTATCTGTAAACGGTGACTTTTTAAACATGTCAGAATATTTTCTGTTATTGTCTCCGATAGGCTTTGAGGTTATTTCACAAAATGTTGTTTACTTTCAGGTTTCGATTATTCAAATACTCAAAGAATAGCTGTCCCAGAGACAGCACAGTGCTTCTGGTCAGTCATCCATCTCTTAGTTTTTTGTTGTATAGTTAATCAATAATTTAATTTTATTGACACATTTTTCTAATATTTTCACTGCTGTTCTAAATACATCAACCATGTATTTATTTGTCCCCAGTGATGCCAATGACCTGTTGGGTACAGTAGCTGAGCTAAAGTCCGCCCACCACAAACTGATTGAGCAGAACGGAAGGCTTTTAAAGATCGTGGCACAGTGCGAAGATGCCAATCTCCAGCTGACTGCTGAAATCAATGAGATGCGTGGCAAGCTGGCCAGGTAAAATTACAAAAAGTATTGTATTCTATTGGGATTTATTTAGCTTTTTAATATTTATTTAAACTGCCACCAGTAATAGTTTAGTTTTATTATTTTATTTTTTAATGTAATTAGATATCTTTCAAGCCATGACATAAACCACAGTTGGGAACAGATTTGATTATTGTTAACAAAATAGAAGTCTGAGTCACCTCTTTGAATGACTGTGAATTCTCTGTCAAACCATGAGAGAAAACACAATTTGAACCATATTTGAGGAAAGAATTTGATGGAATTCTCTCTTTCAAACCATGAGAGAAAAACGGAATTCTAACCCTATTTGATCAAGAATATGATTCAATTATCTCTTTCAAATCATGAGAGAAAACACATTTGTAACCATATTTGATCAATAATTGGATTGAATTATCTCTTTCAAACCATGAGAGAAAATGCAATTCGAACCATATTTGATGAAAATAATTAGTGTGAGCCTTGAGTGGTTTTTGCCTATCCAGTGGCCAACGGGCGGCGGTGAGAGCCAGGACTCTGTCAGCAGAGCTGGAGGAAGCCCAGCGAGAAGCCCAGGACAAAGCAAGCCGCACACAAACCAGCTGCACCAAACTGGTATTCTGCTCCTATGTACACTCAGCTTCACTCAAGAAACGACTCACTCACTGAACTAGGAATCCTTTCATGTCAAGTCACTGTGACATGAAAAGGTGGAAATAAGGATAAGAAATAAAAAAAACATTTTTTCTTCTTGTTCTTAGAGCAATGAAGTTGAATGCCTAAAGGTTCACATCAGGATACTAGAGGATAAGGTAATGTATCTCTGAATAATCTCCTTCTGATATAGAAATAACTATATAGTTGGTCCTCCTTGGAACATTAAAACTGTTAGTTTCTTATCGAAAATGTATTGTTGTTTTGTGATAGAAAAGTGTAAAATGTTTGCAATTCCTAAAAGTAATTTTAAAACATAAATTATGTCCACAGAATGACACACTTGCTTTTGAAAAGACATGCTCTGAAGATAGCATGAATAAACTAAGGAAAGTGAATTCAGAATTGAGGGTGAGACTGAATCATGAAAACATCTATTCTATTCTATTAGATATATATTCTACCGAATGCTACAGCAATATTTCTTTGTTATTCACAGGTAGAGCTTGAAGAAACCCTTGTTATGCTGAAACTAAGAGACAGAGAAATATCCATGGTAAATATGTGCGATTGAATTTCACAAAAACACAATCCATTTTTTTGCTTCTATTTCACATGTGCCTCCTGTTTTATTCCGTCCCATTCAGAGAGACATTCTCATGGATAAGATGAAAACCTCCCATGTGGAAAATTACAACATTATTGAGGTATGTTACTAAACATGACACACACTGATTTGTGGAACAAATGGTGGTCAAAAAAAAATTGACCACTATGTTAAAATATCTTTAATAGTCTGGCATCAGAAATCTGCCTAAAATGTATTATCTTATATTATCTGTATTATCTTGAGCAACATTTGAATTCAAATATGAGCACAAAGCACCAAATAAGAAAGTACATACGTTTATGGAACATACTATGACACAAGTCTAAGTCTAAATCTCAAGTCAAGTCAAGTTTATTGTCACTTCACAGTTTACAGTATAAAGCAGTGAGTGAAAATCTTATGTGCAATACCCGACGACAGCAGTTCTAAAAATAGAATAAAACTGAATAGAATAAAATAAGTAAAAAAAAAAAAATCAATGTAATAAAATATACATTGTTATATGCTATACGCCCATGTTCAGCAGCCTGATGGCCTGACTGTGGAAGCTAGGAGGATCTGGAGGATTGAATCCTCTTTATTGGTATTTTATTTCACTGTATGTACACACACAGTGAAATTAGTTTCTCTGCATTTAAACAACCTAGCATTAGGAGCAATGGGCAGCTATTTGATATAAAGTGCCCAGGGAGCAGTGTAAGGGTGGTGGTGCCTTGCTCAATGGGCACCTCAGCAGTGCCCAGGTGTCTCAGGGACTTGAACCGGCAACCTTGCGGTTCCCAAGCCAAGTCCCAACAGACTGAGCTATCCTGCCACCATCGTGTAACATTTTTGGCCTACTTGCCTTTTATTGTACATTGTATATTGTACTATATATGTCAATGTGTGATGTTATATTGTTAGCATAGAACGTTTCTACTAAGATTGTATTCATCTTTTCAGAATGTCTCCTTTTGTTTCTCTCATTAACAGGGACTACAGTCAGAGCTAACAAGGTTGCAAGAACATTCAAAGCAAGCTCTGTTAAGGTAAACTAGATCTCAATCATCTGTTGCTACAATAACAGGAATAATTTGTTTTCTTTTGGCCATGAGTTTGCATGTGCATCCTTCTATACATTAAAGTTTATTTGCATTTAGTGCCCTTGAGGGTGTGGCTGAGTGTTAATAGTGTGTAATTGTGGGTATGTGTACATACTAAGAATGCTAACTACCAGTGTATATAGTGTGTGGCATGCCATCCTGATTGTCATCCAATCAGTCATGTTCTGATACCGCTTGATGTATTGATGTATAAACTTAGACTTTTTACTTGAATCTCCACTCGCCGCTTCAAAGCGATATCAATCAATTGAATGGCTTTACGAAAATGGTTTCTTTTGGGCCCCCTGGAGCAGCTCCTGAGTGTTAGGCTGTGCGTCTGTTCTCAACAGGTTTGACAGGCCCTTCAGCGGCCTGCACAGCCTCCATGGGCACAGCGGAGACCCTGCCAACCACCGCTCTCTGCTCTCCGAGATCCAGGACATGCAGCAGGTTGGCAATGCTTAATAATAATAATAATAATAATTCAATAATGATCAATGATTCAATCATTTGTATACAAATATGTCATTATTTGATTTTATATATATATATACTTCAAAATAAATATTATTATTAATAATAATTTATTATTATCATTATTATTATCATTATTATTATTATCATTATTATTCTTTTGATTATTATTACTACCGGTATAATTATAATAATAATACAAATGATTGTTATTATCGTTATTACTATTATTTTATATTATATATATTATTATTATACAAATATAATAAATATAAGTATATTAAAGTATATAAGTTGAGCAGAACATAAGTATATAAGTATAATAATAATGATAATAATCAGATTATTATTATATTATAATTATGTTTTTAATTTTCTAAGAATTTATGCATCGCCGTATGCATGTGTTACTCAATACTATGGAATAGATGCAGGCCGGCTGATGGCTGTTTGTATTTTGTTTGTTTGTTTGCAGCCGCTTCATGCTGGTGTGGAGGACCTGAGGACACCCTCGCTGCACATACAGAAAGATGGCATCCACAGTATCATTCAGCGCATCAAGTCTGCTGAGCTTGCCCACTGTCTGCACACCAACTACCCTGACAGGGTGAGGAAGAGCCACGTTCTTCATGATACATGCCGGCTTCATTTGTCAGTGTACAGCACAAGTGCAGTACAGCGAAAGGAATTTCTCTGTATTTAACCCATCCTAGTATTAGGAGCAGCTACTTACACAGCGCCCGGGGAGCAGTTAGGGTTAAGGTGTCTTGCTCAAGGACGACTCGACAGTTTTTTTGTTAGGAGGAGCCGGGGATCCCCTGAAGGTTACTCACATGTCATTAGTATGATTGTATAATGTTTACTTTTCTCCACACACACAGGAATCCTTTCCCAGTGAAAGCCAGGAGAGGCCCAATGCGCAGAGCCCACTACAGGCGAGCATCAGGCAGCAGCTTGTCAATGTGTATGTGAGTTTTTTATCTGGTTTTTGTCCTCTTATGGTAGCGGAATAGATTTCATCGAAAACCCCTAACTATTCCGAGAATCGTCCCCTGTCCAATAAAAAATACAGTCTTCTCTCACTATGTAACAATGCACCCGTGGGCATCTGCATCGTGCAGCCCATGCGGGTTACTGTCTTGTGCTTTCAAAGTGGCTGTGTGGGGTAAGTGCAGTTTTAGGAGCCCCTCTTGTTGATTTTAGACATAACAACGTGTAAAGGGCTTGTTTATAAAGCTAAGCCCATGATTTGCAGGCTGCGGCAACTGGAGCTGCCGAAGTCTGTGTGGGAGGACAAAGGGGACAAGGTGGAGGATCTTGGGCAAAACCAGACCAAGCCCACCACGCACAGTCAGAGCCCGGCCCCGGCACCGGCTCCAGAAGCCAGGAAGGTGGCTGTGGTGAACTGGTGGAAAGCGTTGAAGGTAGAGGGCACCAACACCAGGGTCCACAGGGATGAGGACAGCCCCTCGCACCAGGCCCTGTGCGAGACACAGGCCAAACTCCAGCAGGCGGAACGGACCATCGCTGAAATGAAGGAGCAGCTCAGACACCTGCAAGCCGCTTTAAAGACCGAGCGAGAGTACGCGATCGAGTGTCAAGCGGCTCAGGCCAAGACGGCACAGACGTCACTTCACACGAGAGACGAAGAGACCAACACGGAGACGGAGAACGAGACCGAGGCACCGCCGGTCCAGGAGCAGGCCGCGGCCACGGAGGTCAAGGATGCGGCCGTCGGCACGGACTCGGATACGGATACGGATACGGATAAGGCCGGTGGAGACACGGGGCAGAAGGAGGAAGGCGGACGCGGGCTCACGGCCGAGGGACTGTTGTCCAGCCTGAGGCGGATGGAGGCTATGATCAACGGAGCCCTGGCGACGGCGGAGGTGGTCCGGCAGAGTGAGCTGAGGGTCAGCCTGGTGAGGGAGAGGATGGAGAGCATCGCCCAGAAGGTGAAGGAAGCCCTGGGCAGGGCCGCGGACACAGACCACCAGCTGAGCACTCTGGAGAACAGTGTCTTGGAAGGGGGCCAAACCATGGTAGGTTCCCACCTATACCACAAATATTATTATTAGGGGGAGCGTGCCAAGCACCAAGTGCGAGGCACGCTGTTGTAATTGTTAGTTGTATTATTAGGATTCTTAGGATCATATTACCATTTTCACTTGAGATTAAGTTTGTTAGGTAATGTCTTTTGGATCTGTTGCACATTTTTGCAACAGATCGGTATGGACATGGTGATGTATATGTGAATTTTCATTTGTTTTATTCTATAAAACAACATAATTGTGTAGTTTCTCAATATCAATGGTGCAAGTATCAGCAAAATGCAAAAAAGTAAGGAATCATTTTTAAGTATGTATCTATTAAATTATTATTAGTTAGTGTGTGTAATTTTACTCTGTCTTTTGAGTCCCTGGAAAAGCGCTATATAAACAGAATATATTATTATTATTATTATAAGTAATGATTTTGGACCTCTTAAAAAGTCTCCTGTTATTTACAAATAATGCACACCCTTGGAATGTTGTTGAAACATTGACCAATCAGGATCAAGTATTTAACAATGCTGCAGTATAATAAATATGAAATATTTACATGTGTGGTGGGTTTTATGTTGACGGGTATAGATATATTTAAAGTTGATGTTATGCAGCCTCATAGTAAAATAAAAGGAACAACACTGATTATAACCACTGGGCTCTGTGTGTGTGTCTGCCTCCTCACAGCCCCCAGGTCCCTCAGAGTCTCCGTGCCTTCTGGCAGTACCGGATGATTCCACCGTAACCACGGAGGCAGGAACTGCACACACGCAGCCTGTTGAGAGTCCCCCTCCACCCCCTTCTCCACCTCCTCCACCTCCACCTCCTCCACCTCCACCTCCTTCTCCTCCTCCTCCTCCTCCTCCTGTGTTTCCAGAAGTCATTGAGCAGCCACTCACAAATGGTATGATAAGAGCATACAGTAAAATCAAATCACCACAGGAGAAGACTGAATATCCCTATACGGTTGTGGGGAATTTTTGGATAAATATTTGTTCACTTTGTTCACATTTATTGCCTCTGCTGGTTCCTGTGCAGGGTCTCAGGGGATGGAGCCGCTCGAAGCCTCCTCTGTGTGTTTTGGAGGAAAAACTAAGTTTAAATCACTTCCCTTTTTATCACGAGCTCCAAGGAAGTCTTAAAATAGACCCAGCTAATATTTACATTATTCAAAGCAGCCGGCCAGTACAAAAAGGGGGGAGGAGGCCATTTATTAGTTTATGATAGTATAACAGGGACAGTAAGGACAATATGGTATTTTCAACTACACATACAGTACATGAGCTGTACTTTTGTTTTTACATAAAATGTATCGTAAACTTTTACTTTGGTTATAACTTAACATAATCCAGGCAAGGTAAGATGAGGTAACACAGAACATCACAAGGATGCTTGATGAATAGAGGAAGGACAAATTACAGTCTTCACAGAATTCACACAAAACCTTTTTCGTTTTTCTTGTAACAACTTGTAGAATTGTTGTACACTATATTTTTGCTATTTGTTTACATTTTCAACATATCAAACAATGATTTACAATGATAATATATACTAGCACTCAATACTAGCATAATTATACCAATTACCATACCATGTAGAGCCAATTTAAACTGCATCCTAAATAATGAGGAACGTTAAGGATGCACATGTTGCTTCACTGAAACACCAGCCTTTCCCACAGCACTAAAATGGCTGAAACAATAGTCCTTCCTTGAGGCTTGAGGGGCCTTTCAACCAGTGGATCAAGAGCACCGCATGTATAATAAATGGTTGCCAGGTTATTGTTGCCCTTAGTTATAGAGCTGGGCTGGGGGGGGGGGGGGGGCTGGGGGTTGAGGTACTACCTGAAACACCAGTAGCAGCAGCACCCCGGTCGACCAATGAGAGGATGGCCGTGGCTCTAGCCTCCGCCACGCTGCACTGTAAACTTTATTATATTTCTGTTAACACAATTTGCATGGCAAGGCCCTTCCTGTTCAACGCAAATCAACACCTTTTCCTGTCTCTGCTCTGGCTCCAGCAGGTGACACGGGACAAGAGAACGACGACAGGGTAAGACTGCTTTCTCGTTATTCTATTGCATGCAGAATTAGGAATATTATTGTCCATAGTCCACTACTACACAGAGAGAGAGAGAGAGAGAGAGAGAGAGAGAGAGAGAGAGAGAGAGAGAGAGAGAGAGAGAGAGAGAGAGAGAGAGAGAGAGAGAGAGAGAGAGAGAGAGAGAGAGAGAGAGAGAGAGAGAGAGAGAGAGAGAGAGAGAGAGAGAGAGAGACTGTACTAACTAACAATAAATGTTTCCTCCTCATTCTATAACTGGGAGATAAGTATTATAAGAGACGTATCATTCATTGTTGTGCGTATGCTTGTTTGGAAGACATTTTTGTTTGGTTTCTTTCTTCTTCTTTTTTTCTTTTATTTCCTATTTTGCGTACAATAATTCAAATCAAAGCATTTGTCTCCCATTTAATAGAGATTAGAGTCTAGAGTGTTTAGCATGGTCTAGACATTTTAAAGGATCAGGCAAGCTACATGAGCTCATACATATCATAGAGCATAATATCAAGCCTTTAGAAATATGCTATTACACATATATTTTAGCGGACACACCATATATATTCACACACACACACACACACACACACACACACACACACACACACACACACACACACACACACACACACACACACACACACACACACACACACACACACACACACACACACACACACACACACACACACACACACACACACACACACACAGACCCCCCCCTCTCTTGTCTCGCTCTTGCGCTCTCGCTCTCGCTCTCGCTCTCGCTCTCTCTCTCTCTCTCTCTCGCTCTCTCTCCCAGTAACAACAAAAACAAGATAGTCTCCACAGAAACAACATAACTTTCACCAGGTTTTAGCTTCCTTCGAGAGATGGTCAGTCATGGCTCTATGAAAGAAACCACACACACACACACACACACACACACACACACACACACACACACACACACACACACACACACACACACACACACACACACACACACACACACACACACACACACACACACACACACACACACACAGGCCTTCGCAGCAGCTGAACAAGGCATACCAAGCCTTCTCCTTAAATGGTCAAAGCTCCCAGGAGTGAAAGAGAGGCTGATGTAGAAAAAAAAGTGAGGGAGGGAGAGCAGAGGGGAAGGAGAAGCCCGAGGGAGCACAGTTTTCTGCCTAAAAGCCGGAGAATGACAGTTTGACGGTGGGAAGATGATGTGAGGGACGAGGTCCACCGACACACCAGTATTCCTTCAACAGTCGTGGAGATATCAGGTAGAGAATGTTTTAATGACTATCAGTGCAGCTATTGTTGGACACATGCTGCCAATGTGAGATGCAGGCGGAAACCGGTCATTCTGTTGATTCTTTAGTTTGTTTGCACACAGACAGCAATGACGCTGATCATTGCTTTTGTTATTGCAAACAATGACAAAAGTATGACATCAGCATAACTAATAGTTGAGCCCTTTGCAGGGATACAGACTTTTAGATTCTGGACATGTGCATTTCAGTTGAGTTGAATTGAAACCCAATGTGGTGCAATTTATGCCCAAAAGCCTTAATCAGTGAGCCTGATTTGGGATGGGATTACTTATTTCATTAAAGTCTATATTTTTCTAATGCCATGGCTATATGTTTAGCCGGAATGTAATAGTGTGTCTTCTGCCACTGCAGTTTGTAATTGCTCTGTATTTGAATGGTAGACGGGAGCGTTTTCCATCCAGATTCGGTTCATGGTGATCCCCTGTTGATCCCATTCGTTTTTCACACGTCCTCTCTTTCCTGTTCTCTCCCGCTGTGGCTTTAACATGACCACTTCCTCTGTTGCGAGAGAGAGAGAGAGAGAGAGAGAGAGAGAGAGAGAGAGAGAGAGAGAGAGAGAGAGAGAGAGAGAGAGAGAGAGAGAGAGAGAGAGAGAGAGAGAGAGAGAGAGAGGAGAGAGAGAGAGAGAGAGAGAGAGAGAGAGAGAGAGAGAGAGAGAGAGAGAGAGAGAGAGAGAGAGAGGATATTGGCTTATGTAACAGAGGAGGGACACTGCGTTCTCTCCTGATAGACAGAGAGACATGGCTGGGGTAACTGTTACGTCCCCTGAGATCTGCTGAAGAGAGCGGGGGGGGGGGGGGGGGGGGTCTCAGATAGAACAGCCCAGTGAGCATACCGTGCCCAGCATTGCAGATGTGTGTTGTCCCACAACAGGAAGTCATCAGAGAGATTCAATTTAGCTGCAATTGTTATCTCTGTAGCCCACGGTCCGGCCGCTTTGCACCTCACTGTCTGAGCTTTGCTATTTTTGGAATGACCCTCCTTGCCGTGGTGTGTTGATCTGGATTGTACACCATTAGACCCAGTTGAAATGCAGCTGTACTGGTTTCCTCTGTTTGATCTGCCACTAAACATGATCAATGACAAACAGCACTTAATAAAACTATTCATTATTAATTCCAAAAATAGAACAAACCAAGCAAGTTTGGTGTCCAGTAATGTGTGTAGTGTTGTAATGTTGTAAAGTGTGTAGTGTTTGTAGCACATGGAACAGTTACCCAGCTCAGTGTAAAGGAAGGAAAACAACAACACGTTAGAATAACCTGATCCGTACGACAGAGGTTGAACATATTTCACATGTGGTGTACAGCATCTGAACCACCTGAGCACCTAACCAACAGAGGACCAGTTAAAGTCTGAAGCTAAACACTTAGTGAGCATTCTTTGCACTCTTTTGGCCAGATGCAAATTGTACTTCACCAGAAGATGGAGTAGGAGTAAACAGGAGGTCTGCTTCCGCTCCAGTTGAACGAGCGTCTGACTAGCATGTCAACATTGTACAGTAGTCAAGTCTCAAGATAACCCTGACGTTTGTAATATGGTGACTAAAATGGCAATTTAGTTTTATCTATGTTCACAATCACATTTACGTAATACAATGTTAGTGTTTCTCCAACGCTCAAAGCTTCTTCAAGCAGGCAGGCCAACACGATGGGTTGAATGCAGAGAAACACATGTCACTGTGTGTGTGTGTTTACATGTGTGTGACCAATAAAGAGGATTCAATCCTCCAGATTTCAATTTAGAAATGGCTCTTCAGATAGGCGTCATGGCTGCCATTGTTCAAACCAAACAAACCATCACTACTCAGAGAAGGATAACTGGTTGGTTGGTGTCATGAGTACCAGCCTAAAGTCTAATTCATCCCAACGATTAAGACAGCAAATTCCTTTTTTTTACATCTCAAACAACTCTCCTCAAAACAAATGATACAATCTACTAACCGAGAGATATATAAAAAACACCTGAACACAGCATGGCTCGTGGAGGAGAGAGTGATTTGTTTAGTTCATACTCTATGTGCTCGTCCACGCTAATCTTTATTCATTTGAACTTCAACTCAATCCTGATCTCACCAGTCGGCAATGCAGTCGGCAAAGAGTAACTGACTTTTAGTTTGATCATTTCTACTCCCTTTGGGATGCACCAAGCCTGTCTAGTTTTTTACCACAAACCAGCTGAGTAAGTGAAATGCTTTGCCTCAATTTGTATTTCACTTGTGCTACATTATGTATTAGGTGTTTAACTAGAAGCCAGCAGCCAGCAGTGTATGACAACCACAACGCGTTGAAGTCAGACTCACAATGACATTCAGTCACTCTCCTCTCTGTGTGCACAAGCGTGTGTCTACAATGAAAGCAGCATAGAGAGAGGAATGGATGTGAGGGCTGAGTCTGAGCAGGCTTCCCAGTGTTTACATTGTCACACTCTTACATCCCCCTCAGCCTATGTTTGGGTGGAAATGGAAACATCCCAATGAAGAATGGCCTCTAAAGTAATGAGATGGGATCAATAGGCATTTAGTTGCTAACAACACCTATATGAAGCTGTCTCAATTATATCTTCATCACTTCATTTGGCTCCAAAATTCTTAAATCTTTAATCTTGCAAAAATCTTGAAATTGTGTTTTGCAAGCCTACTTAAAGAATATGTGAAGCTAGAGGTTGCTTGTGTTTGAGGGCGTCTTAAAAATAACTCGGGAAATAACGTAAATATTTATCTTTTCTTGACTCAAGGGAATGTCGTGTGTTACCTAATTTAGCTGCTGGACTGATTTTTATTTTTTTCGTCTGATAATGTAATCCTGGCACTGAAACCAAACCAAATATTTTCCCAGCGTATTTAATATATGCCTAAAGGCAGATTACAATGAGCATGACGTGTTGCCCATCGCCAGGCCATTTAACACTATTAGTTCCTGAGAAGAGGCTCCGAGGCCAAGCTGGATTTATAACAAAGGTTCCAAATGCTTAAATAAATACACTGATAATACACTGCGAAATACTCACTGGTTACTAGATGCTGCTCACTGGTTACTAAACACAGCTCGCTGGTTACTAGATACAGCTCGCTGGTTACTAGATACAGCTCGCTGGTTACTAGACACAGCTCACTGGTTACTAGATACAGCTCACTGGTTACAAGACACAGCTCGCTGGTTTTTTGATACAGCTCACTGGTTACTAGATACAGCTCGCTGGTTACTGGATACAACTCGCTGGTTACTAGATACAGCTGGCTGGTTACTAGACACAGCTCGCTAGTAACTAGATACAGCTCACTGGTTACTAGATACAGCTCACTGGTTACAAGAGACAGCTCGCTGGTTTTTTGATACAGCTCACTGGTTACTAGATACAGCTCGCTGGTTATTGGATACAACTCGCTCGTTACTAGATACAGCTGGCTGGTTACTAGACACAGCTCGCTAGTAACTAGATACAGCTCACTGGTTACTAGATACAGCTCACTGGTTACTAGATTCAGCTCACTGGTTACTAGATAAAGCTTGCTGGTTACTAGATACAGCTCACTGGTTACTAGATAAAGCTCACTGGTTACTAGATACAGCTCGCTGGTTACTAGAAACAGTTCACTGGTTACTAGATACAGCTCACTGGTTATTAGATACAGCTCACTGGTTACTAGAGACAGTTCACTGGTTACTAGATACAGCTCACTGGTTACTAGATACTGATCACTGGTTACTAGATACAGCTCGCTGGTTACTAGATACAGCTCCCTGGTTACTAGATACAGTTCACTGGTTACTAGATACAGCTCGCTGGTTACTAGAAACAGTTCACTGGTTACTAGATACAGCTCACTGGTTACTAGATACAGCTCACTTGTTACTAGATACTGCTCACTGGTTACTAGATACAGCTCACTGGTTATTAGATACAGCTCACTGGTTATTAGATACAGCTGACTGGTTACTAGATACAGCTCACTGGTTACTCGATACAGCTCACTGGTTACTCGATACAGCTCACTGGTTACTCGATACAGCTCACTGGTTACTAGATAAAGCTCACTGGTTACTAGACACAGCTCACTGGTTACTAGACACAGCTCACTGGTTACTAGATACAGCTGGCTGGTTATTAGCTACAGCTCACTGGGTACTAGATACAGCTCACTGGTTACTTGATTCAGCTCACTGGTTACTAGATACATCTCGCTTGTTACTAGATACAGCTGGCTGGTTACTAGACACAGCTCCCTAGTTACTAGATACAGCTCACTGGGTACTAGATACAGTTCACTGGTTATTAGATACAGCTAGCTGGTTTCTAAATACAGCTCCCTAGTTAGTAGGTACAGCTCACTGGTTACTAGATACAGCTCACTGGTTACTAGATAAAACTCACTGGTTACTAGACACAGCTCACTGGTTACTAGACACAGCTTGCTGGTTACTAGACACAGCATGCTGGTTACTAGATACAGCTCACTGGTTACTAGATACAGCTCGCTGGTTTCTAGATACAGCTCACTGGTTACTAGATACAGCTCACTGGTTACTAGATAAAGCTCACTCTCTCTAGGTCGTCCTCAGACGAGCCCTCCATCGTCGCTTCCATTCATCCCGGTTCTCCATACATCTGGCCAGTTCATTGGTACTTTGTGCTCCTGCGCCATTCTTGAGTACGTCCACGTATGTTGGTGTGGGACGTCCTCGTGACCGATGGCCGTGTGTTGGCTCCCACAGCACCAATTTGCTGGCTGGCAGTTCTTGATGCCTTTGGCAATGTCCCGCACCATCCACTGCGATGTTCCTGCGGACTCCCGCCGCTGGAAGTATAGGATTTTTGGGATGACTTTGTTCTTCATGGTTGAAGAACCATGTGTGTCCTTCTCCTAGAAGGAGTGTCCTTCTCCTAGATGTGTTGCCTTCCATGGCTAAGAGCCCCATCTACCCCTGCTATTTTGCCCATAGCTGGGACCTCTGCATTTGACCCATCCTAGTGTTAGGAGCAGTGGGCAGCCATTAGGACAGCGCCCGGGGAGCAGCGTAGGGAGTGCCTTGCTCTAGGGCACTTAGGCAGTAACCTGGTGTTTCCGGGTCTTGAACCGGCGACCTTGCGGCTCCCAGGCCAAGTCCTTATCCACTGAGCTACTGCCCCCAAAAAGATCACTGGTTACTAGATAAAGCTCACTGGTTACTAGACACAGCTCACTGGTTACTAGACACAGCTCACTGGTTACTAGATACAGCTCACTGGTTACTTGATACAGCTCACTGGTTTCTAGATACAGCTCGCTGGTTACTAGATACAGCTTACTGGTTACAAGATACAGCTCACTGGTTACTAGATACAGCTCGCTGGTTACTGGATACACCTCGCTGGTTACTAGATACAGATGGCTGTTTACTAGCTACAGATGGCTGGTTACTAGAGACAGCTCCCTGGTTACTAGACACAGCTTGCTGGTTACTAGAGACAGCTCGCTAGTAACTAGAAAGAGCTTGCTAGTAACTAGATACAGCTTGCTGGTTACTAGATACAGCTCACTGGTTACTAGATACAGCTCACTGGTTACTAGATAAAGATCACTGGTTACTAGATACTTATCACGGTTACTAGATACAGCTCGCTGGTTACTAGAGACAGCTCACTGGTTACTAGATAAAGCTCACTGGTTACTAGATACTTATCACTGGTTACTAGATACAGTTCACTGTTTACTAGATACAGCTTGCTGGTTACTAGACAAAGCTCACTGGTTACTAGATAAAGCTCACTGGTTACTAGACACAGCTCACTGGTTTCTAGATACACCTCACTGGTTACTAGATACAGCTCACTGGTTTCTAGATACAGCTCACTGGTTACTAGACACAGCGCACTGGTTACTAGACACAGCATGCTGGTTACTAGATACAGCTCACTGGTTACTAGACACAGCATGCTGGTTACTAGATACAGCTCACTGGTTACTAGATAAAGCTCACTGGTTACAAGACACAGCACACTGGTTACTAGACACAGCATGCTGGTTACTAGATACAGCTCACTGGTTACTAGACACAGCTCACTGGTTACTAGACACAGCTCACTGGTTTCTAGATACAGCTCACTGGTTACTAGATACAGCTTGCTGGTTACTAGATACAGATGGCTGGTTATTAGATACAGCTCACTGGTTACTAGATACAGCTCACTGGTCACTAGATACAGCTCACTGGTTTCTAGATACAGCTCACTGTTTACTAGATACAGCTTGCTGGTTACTAGATACAGATGGCTGGTTACTAGATACGGCTCCCTGGTTACTAGATACAGCTCGCTGGTTACTAGACACAGCATGCTGGTTACTAGATACAGCTCACTGGTTTCTAGATACAGCCCGCTGGTTACTAGATACAGCTTGCTGGTTACTAGATACAGCTTGCTGGTTACTAGATACAGCTTGCTGGTTACTTGACACAGCTCACTGGTCACTAGATACAGCTCACTGGTTACTAGATACAGCTCACTGGTCACTAGATACAGCTCACTGGTTTCTAGATACAGCTCACTGGTTACAGCTAGCTGGTTACTAGATACAGATGGCTGGTTACTAGATACAGCTCACTGGTTATTAGATACAGCTCACTGGTCACTAGATACAGCTCACTGGTCACTAGATACAGCTCACTGGTTTCTAGATACAGCTCACTGGTTACTAGATACAGCTTGCTGGTTACTTGATACAGATGGCTGGATACTAGATACAGCTCCCTGGTTACTAGATAAAGCTCACTGGTTACTAGATACAGCTCACTGGTTACTAGATACAGCTCACTGGTTACTAGATACAGCTTGCTGCTTACTAGATACAGATGGCTGGTTACTTGACACAGCTCACTGGTCACTAGATACATCTCACTGGTTACTAGATACAGCTCACTGGTCACTAGATACAGCTCACTGGTTTCTAGATACAGCTCACTGGTTACTAGATACAGCTTGCTGGTTACTAGATACAGATGGCTGGTTACTAGATACAGCTCCCTGGTTACTAGATACAGCTCACTGGTTACTAGATACAGCTCACTGGTTACTAGATACAGCTTGCTGGTTACTAGATACAGATGGCTGGATTCTAGATACAGCTCACTGGTTACTAGATACAGCTTGCTGGTTACTAGATACAGCTGGCTGGTTACTAGATACAGCTCACTGGTTACTAGATACATCTCACTGGTTACTAGATACAGCTTGCTGGTTACTAGATACAGCTCACTGGTTACTAGATACACATTGCTGATTAGTAGATACAGCTCGCTGGTTACTAGATACAGCTCGCTGGTTACTAGATACAGCTCCCTGGTTATTAGATACTGATCACTGGTTACTAGATACAGCTCACTGGTTACTAGATACAGCTCGCTGGTTACTAGATACAGCTCACTGGTTACTAGATAAAGATCACTGGTTACTAGATACAGCTCACTGGTTACTAGACACAGCTCACTGGTTTCTAGATACAGCTCACTGGTTACTAGATACAGCTCACTGGTTTCTAGATACAGCTCACTGGTTACTAGACACAGCGCACTGGTTACTAGACACAGAATGCTGGGTACTAGACACAGAATGCTGGTTACTAGATACAGCTCGCTGGTTACTAGATACAGCTCACTGGTTACTAGATAAAGCTCACTGGTTACAAGACACAGCTCGGTGTTTTTTTGATACAGCTCACTGGTTACTAGATACAGCTCGCTGGTTACATGACACAGCTCACTGGTCACTAGATACAGCTCACTGGTTTCTATATACAGCTCGCTGGTTACTAGATACAGCTTACTGGTTACAAGATACAGCTCACTGGTTACTAGATACAGCTTGCTGGTTACTAGATACAGCTTGCTGGTTACTTGACACAGCTCACTGGTCACTAGATACAGCTCAATAGTTTCTAGATACAGCTCGCTGGTTACTAGATACAGATCACTGGTTACTAGATACAGCTTGCTGGTTACTAGATACAGATGGCTGGTTATTAGATACAGCTCACTGGTTACTAGATACAGCTCACTGGTCACTAGATACAGCTCACTGGTTTCTAGATACAGCTCACTGTTTACTAGATACAGCTTGCTGGTTACTAGATACAGATGGCTGGTTACTAGATACAGCTCCCTGGTTACTAGATACAGCTCGCTGGTTACTAGACACAGCATGCTGGTTACTAGATACAGCTCACTGGTTTCTAGATACAGCCCGCTGGTTACTAGATACAGCTTGCTGGTTACTAGATACAGCTTGCTGGTTACTAGATACAGCTTGCTGGTTACTTGACACAGCTCACTGGTCACTAGATACAGCTCACTGGTTACTAGATACAGCTCACTGGTCACTAGATACAGCTCACTGGTTTCTAGATACAGCTCACTGGTTACAGCTTGCTGGTTACTAGATACAGATGGCTGGTTACTAGATACAGCTCACTGGTTACTAGACACAGCTCGCTGGTTACTTGACACAGCTCACTGGTCACTAGATACAGCTCACTGGTTTCTATATACAGCTCGCTGGTTACTAGATACAGCTTACTGGTTACAAGATACAGCTCACTGGTTACTAGATACAGCTTGCTGGTTACTAGATACAGCTTGCTGGTTACTTGACACAGCTCACTGGTCACTAGATACAGCTCACTGGTTACTAGATACAGCTCACTGGTCACTAGATACAGCTCAATGGTTTCTAGATACAGCTCGCTGGTTACTAGATACAGATGGCTGGTTACTAGATACAGCTCACTGGTTATTAGATACAGCTCACTGGTCACTAGATACAGCTCACTGGTCACTAGATACAGCTCACTGGTTTCTAGATACAGCTCACTGGTTACTAGATACAGCTTGCTGGTTACTAGATACAGATGGCTGGTTATTAGATACAGCTCACTGGTTACTAGATACAGCTCACTGGTCACTAGATACAGCTCACTGGTTTCTAGATACAGCTCACTGTTTACTAGATACAGCTTGCTGGTTACTAGATACAGATGGCTGGTTACTAGATACAGCTCCCTGGTTACTAGATACAGCTCGCTGGTTACTAGACACAGCATGCTGGTTACTAGATACAGCTCACTGGTTTCTAGATACAGCCCGCTGGTTACTAGATACAGCTTGCTGGTTACTAGATACAGCTTGCTGGTTACTAGATACAGCTTGCTGGTTACTTGACACAGCTCACTGGTCACTAGATACAGCTCACTGGTTACTAGATACAGCTCACTGGTCACTAGATACAGCTCAATAGTTTCTAGATACAGCTCGCTGGTTACTAGATACAGATCACTGGTTACTAGATACAGCTTGCTGGTTACTAGATACAGATGGCTGGTTATTAGATACAGCTCACTGGTTACTAGATACAGCTCACTGGTCACTAGATACAGCTCACTGGTTTCTAGATACAGCTCACTGTTTACTAGATACAGCTTGCTGGTTACTAGATACAGATGGCTGGTTACTAGATACAGCTCCCTGGTTACTAGATACAGCTCGCTGGTTACTAGACACAGCATGCTGGTTACTAGATACAGCTCACTGGTTTCTAGATACAGCCCGCTGGTTACTAGATACAGCTTGCTGGTTACTAGATACAGCTTGCTGGTTACTAGATACAGCTTGCTGGTTACTTGACACAGCTCACTGGTCACTAGATACAGCTCACTGGTTACTAGATACAGCTCACTGGTCACTAGATACAGCTCACTGGTTTCTAGATACAGCTCACTGGTTACAGCTTGCTGGTTACTAGATACAGATGGCTGGTTACTAGATACAGCTCACTGGTTACTAGACACAGCTCGCTGGTTACTTGACACAGCTCACTGGTCACTAGATACAGCTCACTGGTTTCTATATACAGCTCGCTGGTTACTAGATACAGCTTACTGGTTACAAGATACAGCTCACTGGTTACTAGATACAGCTTGCTGGTTACTAGATACAGCTTGCTGGTTACTTGACACAGCTCACTGGTCACTAGATACAGCTCACTGGTTACTAGATACAGCTCACTGGTCACTAGATACAGCTCAATGGTTTCTAGATACAGCTCGCTGGTTACTAGATACAGATGGCTGGTTACTAGATACAGCTCACTGGTTATTAGATACAGCTCACTGGTCACTAGATACAGCTCACTGGTCACTAGATACAGCTCACTGGTTTCTAGATACAGCTCACTGGTTACTAGATACAGCTTGCTGGTTACTAGATACAGATGGCTGGTTATTAGATACAGCTCACTGGTTACTAGATACAGCTCACTGGTCACTAGATACAGCTCACTGGTTTCTAGATACAGCTCACTGTTTACTAGATACAGCTTGCTGGTTACTAGATACAGCTCCCTGGTTACTAGATACAGCTCGCTGGTTACTAGACACAGCATGCTGGTTACTAGATACAGCTCACTGGTTTCTAGATACAGCCCGCTGGTTACTAGATACAGCTTGCTGGTTACTAGATACAGCTTGCTGGTTACTAGATACAGCTTGCTGGTTACTTGACACAGCTCACTGGTCACTAGATACAGCTCACTGGTCACTAGATACAGCTCACTGGTTACTAGATACAGCTCACTGGTCACTAGATACAGCTCACTGGTTTCTAGATACAGCTCACTGGTTACAGCTAGCTGGTTACTAGATACAGATGGCTGGTTACTAGATACAGCTCACTGGTTATTAGATACAGCTCACTGGTCACTAGATACAGCTCACTGGTCACTAGATACAGCTCACTGGTTTCTAGATACAGCTCACTGGTTACTAGATACAGCTTGCTGGTTACTTGATACAGATGGCTGGATACTAGATACAGCTCCCTGGTTACTAGATAAAGCTCACTGGTTACTAGATACAGCTCACTGGTTACTAGATACAGCTCACTGGTTACTAGATACAGCTTGCTGCTTACTAGATACAGATGGCTGGTTATTAGATACATCTCACTGGTTACTAGATACAGCTCACTGGTCACTAGATACAGCTCACTGGTTTCTAGATACAGCTCACTGGTTACTAGATACAGCTTGCTGGTTACTAGATACAGATGGCTGGTTACTAGATACAGCTCCCTGGTTACTAGATACAGCTCGCTGGTTACTAGATACAGCTCACTGGTTACTAGATACAGCTTGCTGGTTACTAGATACAGATGGCTGGATACTAGATACAGCTCACTGGTTACTAGATACAGCTTGCTGGTTACTAGATACAGCTGGCTGGTTACTAGATACAGCTCACTGGTTACTAGATACATCTCACTGGTTACTAGATACAGCTTGCTGGTTACTAGATACAGCTCACTGGTTACTAGATACACATTGCTGATTAGTAGATACAGCTCGCTGGTTACTAGATACAGCTTGCTGGTTACTAGATACAGCTCCCTGGTTATTAGATACTGATCACTGGTTACTAGATACAGCTCACTGGTTACTAGATACAGCTCGCTGGTTACTAGATACAGCTCACTGGTTACTAGATAAAGATCACTGGTTACTAGATACAGCTCACTGGTTACTAGACACAGCTCACTGGTTTCTAGATACAGCTCACTGGTTACTAGATACAGCTCACTGGTTTCTAGATACAGCTCACTGGTTACTAGACACAGCGCACTGGTTACTAGACACAGAATGCTGGGTACTAGACACAGAATGCTGGATACTAGATACAGCTCGCTGGTTACTAGATACAGCTCACTGGTTACTAGATAAAGCTCACTGGTTACAAGACACAGCTCGGTGGTTTTTTGATACAGCTCACTGGTTACTAGATACAGCTCGCTGGTTACATGACACAGCTCACTGGTCACTAGATACAGCTCACTGGTTTCTATATACAGCTCGCTGGTTACTAGATACAGCTTACTGGTTACAAGATACAGCTCACTGGTTACTAGATACAGCTCACTGGTTACTAGATACAGCTTGCTGGTTACTAGATACAGATGGCTGGTTATTAGATACAGCTCACTGGTTACTAGATACAGCTCACTGGTCACTAGATACAGCTCACTGGTTTCTAGATACAGCTCACTGTTTACTAGATACAGCTTGCTGGTTACTAGATACAGATGGCTGGTTACTAGATACAGCTCCCTGGTTACTAGATACAGCTCGCTGGTTACTAGACACAGCATGCTGGTTACTAGATACAGCTCACTGGTTTCTAGATACAGCCCGCTGGTTACTAGATACAGCTTGCTGGTTACTAGATACAGCTTGCTGGTTACTAGATACAGCTTGCTGGTTACTTGACACAGCTCACTGGTCACTAGATACAGCTCACTGGTTACTAGATACAGCTCACTGGTCACTAGATACAGCTCACTGGTTTCTAGATACAGCTCACTGGTTACAGCTAGCTGGTTACTAGATACAGATGGCTGGTTACTAGATACAGCTCACTGGTTATTAGATACAGCTCACTGGTCACTAGATACAGCTCACTGGTCACTAGATACAGCTCACTGGTTTCTAGATACAGCTCACTGGTTACTAGATACAGCTTGCTGGTTACTTGATACAGATGGCTGGATACTAGATACAGCTCCCTGGTTACTAGATAAAGCTCACTGGTTACTAGATACAGCTCACTGGTTACTAGATACAGCTCACTGGTTACTAGATACAGCTTGCTGCTTACTAGATACAGATGGCTGGTTATTAGATACATCTCACTGGTTACTAGATACAGCTCACTGGTCACTAGATACAGCTCACTGGTTTCTAGATACAGCTCACTGGTTACTAGATACAGCTTGCTGGTTACTAGATACAGATGGCTGGTTACTAGATACAGCTCCCTGGTTACTAGATACAGCTCGCTGGTTACTAGATACAGCTCACTGGTTACTAGATACAGCTTGCTGGTTACTAGATACAGATGGCTGGATACTAGATACAGCTCACTGGTTACTAGATACAGCTTGCTGGTTACTAGATACAGCTGGCTGGTTACTAGATACAGCTCACTGGTTACTAGATACATCTCACTGGTTACTAGATACAGCTTGCTGGTTACTAGATACAGCTCACTGGTTACTAGATACACATTGCTGATTAGTAGATACAGCTCGCTGGTTACTAGATACAGCTTGCTGGTTACTAGATACAGCTCCCTGGTTATTAGATACTGATCACTGGTTACTAGATACAGCTCACTGGTTACTAGATACAGCTCGCTGGTTACTAGATACAGCTCACTGGTTACTAGATAAAGATCACTGGTTACTAGATACAGCTCACTGGTTACTAGACACAGCTCACTGGTTTCTAGATACAGCTCACTGGTTACTAGATACAGCTCACTGGTTTCTAGATACAGCTCACTGGTTACTAGACACAGCGCACTGGTTACTAGACACAGAATGCTGGGTACTAGACACAGAATGCTGGATACTAGATACAGCTCGCTGGTTACTAGATACAGCTCACTGGTTACTAGACAAAGCTCACTGGTTACAAGACACAGCTCGGTGGTTTTTTGATACAGCTCACTGGTTACTAGATACAGCTCGCTGGTTACATGACACAGCTCACTGGTCACTAGATACAGCTCACTGGTTTCTATATACAGCTCGCTGGTTACTAGATACAGCTTACTGGTTACATGATACAGCTCACTGGTTACTAGATACAGCTTGCTGGTTACTAGATACAGCTTGCTGGTTACTTGACACAGCTCACTGGTCACTAGATACAGCTCACTGGTTACTAGATACAGCTCACTGGTCACTAGATACAGCTCAATGGTTTCTAGATACAGCTCGCTGGTTACTAGATACAGATGGCTGGTTACTAGATACAGCTCACTGGTTATTAGATACAGCTCACTGGTCACTAGATACAGCTCACTGGTCACTAGATACAGCTCACTGGTTTCTAGATACAGCTCACTGGTTACTAGATACAGCTTGCTGGTTACTAGATACAGATGGCTGGTTATTAGATACAGCTCACTGGTTACTAGATACAGCTCACTGGTCACTAGATACAGCTCACTGGTTTCTAGATACAGCTCACTGTTTACTAGATACAGCTTGCTGGTTACTAGATACAGATGGCTGGTTACTAGATACAGCTCCCTGGTTACTAGATACAGCTCGCTGGTTACTAGACACAGCATGCTGGTTACTAGATACAGCTCACTGGTTTCTAGATACAGCCCGCTGGTTACTAGATACAGCTTGCTGGTTACTAGATACAGCTTGCTGGTTACTAGATACAGCTTGCTGGTTACTTGACACAGCTCACTGGTCACTAGATACAGCTCACTGGTTACTAGATACAGCTCACTGGTCACTAGATACAGCTCACTGGTTTCTAGATACAGCTCACTGGTTACAGCTTGCTGGTTACTAGATACAGATGGCTGGTTACTAGATACAGCTCACTGGTTATTAGATACAGCTCACTGGTCACTAGATACAGCTCACTGGTCACTAGATACAGCTCACTGGTTTCTAGATACAGCTCACTGGTTACTAGATACAGCTTGCTGGTTACTTGATACAGATGGCTGGATACTAGATACAGCTCCCTGGTTACTAGATAAAGCTCACTGGTTACTAGATACAGCTCACTGGTTACTAGATACAGCTCACTGGTTACTAGATACAGCTTGCTGCTTACTAGATACAGATGGCTGGTTATTAGATACATCTCACTGGTTACTAGATACAGCTCACTGGTCACTAGATACAGCTCACTGGTTTCTAGATACAGCTCACTGGTTACTAGATACAGCTTGCTGGTTACTAGATACAGATGGCTGGTTACTAGATACAGCTCCCTGGTTACTAGATACAGCTCGCTGGTTACTAGATATAGCTCACTGGTTACTAGATACAGCTTGCTGGTTACTAGATACAGATGGCTGGATACTAGATACAGCTCACTGGTTACTAGATACAGCTTGCTGGTTACTAGATACAGCTGGCTGGTTACTAGATACAGCTCACTGGTTACTAGATAAAGCTCACTGGTTACTAGACACAGCTCACTGGTTACTAGATACAGCTTGCCGGTTACTAGATACAGCTCACTGATTACAAGATACAGCTCACTGGTTACTAGATAAAGCTCACTGGTTACTAGACACAGCTCACTGGTTACTAGATACAGCTTGCCGGTTACTAGATACAGCTCACTGATTACAAGATACAGCTCACTGGTTACTAGATACAGCTCACTGGTTACTAGATACAGCTTGCTGGTTACTAGATACAGCTCACTGGCAGCTCACTGGTTATTACATACAGCTCGCTGGTACTAAACACAGCTTGCTGGTTACTAGATACAGCTCACTGGTTACTAGATACATCTCACTGGTTACTAGATACAGCTTGCTGGTTACTAGATACAGCTCACTGGTTACTAGATACAGCTCGCTGGTTACTAGATACAGCTTGCTGGTTACTAGATACAGCTCACTGGTTACTACATACAGCTCGCTGGTTACTAGATACACATTGCTGATTAGTAGATACAGCTCGCTGGTTACTAGATACAGCTTGCTAGTTACTAGATACAGCTCCCTGGTTATTAGATACTGATCACTGGTTACTAGATACAGCTCACTGGTTACTAGATACAGCTCGCTGGTTAATAGATACAGCTCACTGGTTACTAGATAAAGATCACTGGTTACTAGATACAGCTCACTGGTTACTAGACACGGCTCACTGGTTTCTAGATACATCTCACTGGTTACTAGATACAGCTCACTGGTTTCTAGATACAGCTCACTGGTTACTAGACACAGCGCACTGGTTACTAGACACAGAATGCTGGGTACTAGACACAGAATGCTGGTTACTAGATACAGCTCGCTGGTTACTAGATACAGCTCACTGGTTACTAGATAAAGCTCTCTGGTTACAAGACACAGCTCTGTGTTTTTTTGATACAGCTCACTGGTTACTAGATACAGCTCGCTGGTTACTTGACACAGCTCACTGGTCACTAGATACAGCTCACTGGTTTCTATATACAGCTCGCTGGTTACTAGATACAGCTTACTGGTTACAAGATACAGCTCACTGGTTACTAGATACAGCTTGCTGGTTACTAGATACAGCTTGCTGGTTACTTGACACAGCTCACTGGTCACTAGATACAGCTCACTGGTTACTAGATACAGCTCACTGGTCACTAGATACAGCTCAATGGTTTCTAGATACAGCTCGCTGGTTACTAGATACAGATGGCTGGTTACTAGATACAGCTCACTGGTTATTAGATACAGCTCACTGGTCACTAGATACAGCTCACTGGTCACTAGATACAGCTCACTGGTTTCTAGATACAGCTCACTGGTTACTAGATACAGCTTGCTGGTTACTAGATACAGATGGCTGGTTATTAGATACAGCTCACTGGTTACTAGATACAGCTCACTGGTCACTAGATACAGCTCACTGGTTTCTAGATACAGCTCACTGTTTACTAGATACAGCTTGCTGGTTACTAGATACAGATGGCTGGTTACTAGATACAGCTCCCTGGTTACTAGATACAGCTCGCTGGTTACTAGACACAGCATGCTGGTTACTAGATACAGCTCACTGGTTTCTAGATACAGCCCGCTGGTTACTAGATACAGCTTGCTGGTTACTAGATACAGCTTGCTGGTTACTAGATACAGCTTGCTGGTTACTTGACACAGCTCACTGGTCACTAGATACAGCTCACTGGTTACTAGATACAGCTCACTGGTCACTAGATACAGCTCACTGGTTTCTAGATACAGCTCACTGGTTACAGCTTGCTGGTTACTAGATACAGATGGCTGGTTACTAGATACAGCTCACTGGTTATTAGATACAGCTCACTGGTCACTAGATACAGCTCACTGGTCACTAGATACAGCTCACTGGTTTCTAGATACAGCTCACTGGTTACTAGATACAGCTTGCTGGTTACTTGATACAGATGGCTGGATACTAGATACAGCTCCCTGGTTACTAGATAAAGCTCACTGGTTACTAGATACAGCTCACTGGTTACTAGATACAGCTCACTGGTTACTAGATACAGCTTGCTGCTTACTAGATACAGATGGCTGGTTATTAGATACATCTCACTGGTTACTAGATACAGCTCACTGGTCACTAGATACAGCTCACTGGTTTCTAGATACAGCTCACTGGTTACTAGATACAGCTTGCTGGTTACTAGATACAGATGGCTGGTTACTAGATACAGCTCCCTGGTTACTAGATACAGCTCGCTGGTTACTAGATACAGCTCACTGGTTACTAGATACAGCTTGCTGGTTTCTAGATACAGATGGCTGGATACTAGATACAGCTCACTGGTTACTAGATACAGCTTGCTGGTTACTAGATACAGCTGGCTGGTTACTAGATACAGCTCGCTGGTTAAAAGATAAAGCTGGCTAGTAACTAGATACAGCTTGCTGGTTACTAGATACAGCTCACTGGTTACTAGATAAAGCTAACTGGTTACTAGACACAGCTCACTGGTTACTAGATACAGCTTGCCGGTTACTAGATACAGCTCACTGATTACAAGATACATCTCACTGGTTACTAGATACAGCTCACTGGTTACTAGATACAGCTTGCTGGTTACTAGATACAGCTCACTGGCAGCTCACTGGTTATTACATACAGCTCGCTGGTACTAAACACAGCTTGCTGGTTACTAGATACAGCTCACTGGTTACTAGATACATCTCACTGGTTACTAGATACAGCTTGCTGGTTACTAGATACAGCTCACTGGTTACTAGATACAGCTCGCTGGTTACTAGATACAGCTTGCTGGTTACTAGATACAGCTCACTGGTTACTACATACAGCTCGCTGGTTACTAGATACAGCTTGCTGGTTACTAGATACAGCTCCCTGGTTATTAGATACTGATCACTGGTTACTAGATACAGCTCACTGGTTACTAGATACAGCTCGCTGGTTACTAGATACAGCTCACTGGTTACTAGATAAAGATCACTGGTTACTAGATACAGCTCACTGGTTACTAGACACAGCTCACTGGTTTCTAGATACAGCTCACTGGTTACTAGATACAGCTCACTGGTTTCTAGATACAGCTCACTGGTTACTAGACACAGCGCACTGGTTACTAGACACAGAATGCTGGTTACTAGACACAGAATGCTGGTTACTAGATACAGCTCGCTGGTTACTAGATACAGCTCACTGGTTACTAGATAAAGCTCACTGGTTACAAGACACAGCTCGGTGGTTTTTTGATACAGCTCACTGGTTACTAGATACAGCTCGCTGGTTACTTGACACAGCTCACTGATCACTAGATACAGCTCACTGGTTTCTATATACAGCTCGCTGGTTACTAGATACAGCTTACTGGTTACAAGATACAGCTCACTGGTTACTAGATACAGCTTGCTGGTTACTAGATACAGCTTGCTGGTTACTTGACACAGCTCACTGGTCACTAGATACAGCTCACTGGTTACTAGATACAGCTCACTGGTCACTAGATACAGCTCAATGGTTTCTAGATACAGCTCGCTGGTTACTAGATACAGATGGCTGGTTACTAGATACAGCTCACTGGTTATTAGATACAGCTCACTGGTCACTAGATACAGCTCACTGGTCACTAGATACAGCTCACTGGTTTCTAGATACAGCTCACTGGTTACTAGATACAGCTTGCTGGTTACTAGATACAGATGGCTGGATACTAGATACAGCTCCCTGGTTACTAGATACAGCTCCCTGGTTACTAGATACAGCTCGCTGGTTACTAGATACAGCTCACTGGTTACTAGATACAGCTCATTGGTTACTAGATACAGCTTGCTGGTTACTAGATACAGATGGCTGGTTATTAGATACAGCTCACTGGTTACTAGATACAGCTCACTGGTCACTAGATACAGCTCACTGGTTTCTAGATACAGCTCACTGTTTACTAGATACAGCTTGCTGGTTACTAGATACAGATGGCTGGTTACTAGATACAGCTCCCTGGTTACTAGATACAGCTCGCTGGTTACTAGATACAGCTCACTGGTTACTAGATACAGCTCACAGGTTACTAGATACAGCTTGCTAGTTACTAGATACAGATGGCTGGTTACTAGATACAGCTCACTGGTTACTAGATACAGCTCACTGGTTACTAGATACAGCTTGCCGGTTACTAGATACAGATGGCTGGTTACTAGATACAGGTCACTGGTTACTACATACAGCTCGCTGGTACTAAACACAGCTTGCTGGTTACTAGATACAGCTTGCTGGTTACTAGATACAGCTCACTGGTTACTAGACACAGCTCGCTGGTTACTAGACACATCTCGCTGGTTACGAGACACAGCTCGCTGGTATTAGATAAAGCTTGCTGGTTACTAGATACAGCTCACTGGTTACTAGATTCAGCTCGCTAGTTACTAGATACACATTGCTGGTTAGTAGATACAGCTCGCTGGTTACTAGATACAGCTTGCTGGTTACTAGATACAGCTCCCTGGTTATTAGATACTGATCACTGGTTACTAGCTACAGGTCACTAGTTATTAGATACAGCTCCCTGGTTATTAGATACTGATCACTGGTTACTAGATACAGCTCACTGGTTACTAGATACAGCTCGCTGGTTACTAGATACAGCTCGCTGGTTACTAGATACAACTTGCTGGTTACTAAAAACAGCTCTCTGGTTACCAGTCAAATCTTGCTGGTTACTATATAAAGCTCACGGTTTCTAGAAACAGCTCCCTAGTTAGTAGATACAGCTCGCTGGTTACTAGACACATCTCGCTGGTTACTAGACACAGCTCGCTAGTACTAGATACAGCTCACTGGTTACTAGACACAGCTCGCTGGTACTAGATAAAGCTTGCTGGTTACTAGATACAGCTCACTGGTTACTAGATACAGCTAGCTGGTTACTAGATACAGCTTGCTGGTTACTAGATACAGCTTGCTGGTTACTAGATACAACTGGCTGGTTACTAGATACAGCTCACTGGTTACTAGATACAGCTGGCTGGTTACTAGATACAGCTCACTGGTTACTAGATACAGCTTGCTGGTTATTAGATACAACTGGCTGGTTACTAGATACAGCTCACTGGTTACTAGATACAGCTCACTGGTTACTAGACACAGCTCACTGGTTACTAGATACAGCTCACTGGTTACTAGATACAGCTCGCTGGTACGAGATAAAGCTTGCTGGTTACTAGATACAGCTCGCTGGTTACTAGATACAGCTCGCTGGTTACTAGACACATCTCACTGGTTACTAGACACAGCTCACTGGTTACTAGACACAGCTTGCTGGTACTAGATAAAGCTTGCTGGTTACTAGATTCAGATGGCTGGTTATTAGATACAGCTCACTGGTTACTAGATACAGCTCACTGGTCACTAGATACAGCTCACTGGTTTCTAGATACAGCTCACTGTTTACTAGATACAGCTTGCTGGTTACTAGATACAGATGGCTGGTTACTAGAAACAGCTCCCTGGTTACTAGATACAGCTCGCTGGTTACTAGATACAGCTCACTGGTTACTAGATACAGCTCACAGGTTACTAGATACAGCTTGCTAGTTACTAGATACAGATGGCTGGTTACTAGATACAGCTCACTGGTTACTAGATACAGCTCACTGGTTACTAGATACAGCTTGCCGGTTACTAGATACAGATGGCTGGTTACTAGATACAGCTCACTGGTTACTACATACAGCTCGCTGGTACTAAACACAGCTTGCTGGTTACTAGATACAGCTTGCTGGTTACTAGATACAGCTCACTGGTTACTAGACACAGCTCGCTGGTTACTAGACACATCTCGCTGGTTACGAGACACCGCTCGCTGGTATTAGATAAAGCTTGCTGGTTACTAGATACAGCTCACTGGTTACTAGATTCAGCTCGCTAGTTACTAGATACACATTGCTGGTTAGTAGATACAGCTCGCTGGTTACTAGATACAGCTTGCTGGTTACTAGATACAGCTCCCTGGTTATTAGATACTGATCACTGGTTACTAGCTACAGGTCACTAGTTATTAGATACAGCTCCCTGGTTATTAGATACTGATCACTGGTTACTAGATACAGCTCACTGGTTACTAGATACAGCTCGCTGGTTACTAGATACAGCTCGCTGGTTACTAGATACAACTTGCTGGTTACTAAAAACAGCTCGCTGGTTACCAGTCAAATCTTGCTGGTTACTATATAAAGCTCACGGTTTCTAGATACAGCTCCCTAGTTAGTAGATACAGCTCGCTGGTTACTAGACACATCTCGCTGGTTACTAGACACAGCTCGCTAGTACTAGATACAGCTCACTGGTTACTAGACACAGCTCGCTGGTACTAGATAAAGCTTGCTGGTTACTAGATACAGCTAGCTGGTTACTAGATTCAGCTTGCTGGTTACTAGATACAGCTTGCTGGTTACAAGATACAGCTTGCTGGTTACTAGATACAACTGGCTGGTTACTAGATACAGCTCACTGGTTACTAGATACAGCTGGCTGGTTACTAGATACAGCTGGCTGGTTACTAGATACAGCTCACTGGTTACTAGATACAACTGGCTGGTTACTAGATACAGCTCACTGGTTACTAGATACAGCTCACTGGTTACTAGATACAGCTCACTGGTTACTAGACACAGCTCACTGGTTACTAGATACAGCTCACTGGTTACTAGATACAGCTCGCTGGTACGAGATAAAGCTTGCTGGTTACTAGATACAGCTCGCTGGTTACTAGATACAGCTCGCTGGTTACTAGACACATCTCACTGGTTACTAGACACAGCTCACTGGTTACTAGACACAGCTTGCTGGTACTAGATAAAGCTTGCTGGTTACTAGATTCAGCTTGCTGGTTACTTGATACACCTGGCTGGTTAGTAGATACAGCTCGCTGGTTACTAGACACATCTCGCTAGTACTAGATACAGCTCACTGGTTACTAGATACAGCTCACTGGTTACTAGACACAGCTCGCTGGTACTAGATAAAGCTTGCTGGTTACTAGATACAGCTCACTGGTTACTAGAAACAGTTCACTGGTTACTAGATACAGCTCGCTGGTTACTAGATAAAGCTCACTGGTTACTAGATACAGCTTACTGGTTACTAGATAAAGCTCACTGGTTACTAGATACAGCTCACTGGTTACTAGCTAAAGCTCACTGGTTACTAGATACAGCTCACTGGTCACTAGATACAGCTCACTGGTTACTAGATACAGCTCACTGGTCACTAGATACAGCTCACTGGTTACTAGATACAGCTCGCTGGTTACTAGATACAGCTTCGCTGGTTACTAGACACAGCTCACTGGTTACTAGATACAGCTCGCTGTTTCCTTGACACAGCTTGCTGGTTACTAGATACAGCCGGCTGGTTACTAGATACAGCTTGCTGGTTACTAGATACAGCTCACTGGTTACTAGATACAACTGGCTGGTTACTAGATACAGCTCACTGGTTACTAGATACAGCTCACTGGTTACTAGATACAGCTCACTGGTTACTAGACACAGCTCACTGGTTACTAGATACAGCTCACTGGTTACTAGATACAGCTCGCTGGTACGAGATAAAGCTTGCTGGTTACTAGATACAGCTCGCTGGTTACTAGATACAGCTCGCTGGTTACTAGACACATCTCACTGGTTACTAGACACAGCTCACTGGTTACTAGACACAGCTTGCTGGTACTAGATAAAGCTTGCTGGTTACTAGATTCAGCTTGCTGGTTACTTGATACACCTGGCTGGTTAGTAGATACAGCTCGCTGGTTACTAGACACATCTCGCTAGTACTAGATACAGCTCACTGGTTACTAGATACAGCTCACTGGTTACTAGACACAGCTCGCTGGTACTAGATAAAGCTTGCTGGTTACTAGATACAGCTCACTGGTTACTAGAAACAGTTCACTGGTTACTAGATACAGCTCGCTGGTTACTAGATAAAGCTCACTGGTTACTAGATACAGCTTACTGGTTACTAGATAAAGCTCACTGGTTACTAGATACAGCTCACTGGTTACTAGCTAAAGCTCACTGGTTACTAGATACAGCTCACTGGTCACTAGATACAGCTCACTGGTTACTAGATACAGCTCGCTGGTACTAGATAAAGCTTGCTGGTTACTAGATACAGCTCGCTGGTTACTAGATACAGTTCACTGGTTACTAGACACAGCTCACTGGTTACTAGATACAGCTCGCTGTTTCCTTGACACAGCTTGCTGGTTACTAGATACAGCCGGCTGGTTACTAGATACAGCTTGCTGGTTACTAGATACAGTTCACTGGTTACTAGACACAGCTCGCTGGATACTAGATACAGCTCGCCGGTTACTTGATACATCTCGCTGGTTACTAGACACAGCTCGCTGGTACTAGATAAAGCTTGCTGGTTACTACATACAGCTCACTGGTTAGTAGACACAGCTCACTGGTTAGTAGATACAGTTCACTGGTTACTAGACACAGCTCGTTAGTACTAGATACAGCTCACTGGTTACTAGATACCGCTCACTGGTTACTAGATACAGCTCGCTGGTACTAGATAAAGCTCACTGGTTACTAGATACAGCTGGCTGGTTACTTGACACAACTCGCTGGTTGCTAGATACAGCTGGCTGGTTACTAGATACAGCTGGCTGGTTACTAGATACAGCTCGCTGGTTACTAGATACAGATGGCTGGTTACTAGATACAGCTCGCTGGTTACTAGACACAGCTCACTGCAGGTTACTAGATACAGCTGGCTGGTTACTAGAAACAGTTCACTGGTTACTATACACAGCTCACTTGTTACTAGATACAGCTCGCTGGTTACTAGATACAGCTCGCCAGTTACTAGATACATCTCGCTGGTTACTAGACACAGCTAGCTGGTTACTAGATACAGATGGCTGGTTACTAGATACAGATGGCTGGTTACTAGATACAGCTCAATGCAGGTTACTAGACACAGCTCAATGCAGGTTACTAGACACAGCTAGCAGGTTTACTAAAGTGATGAGTCATTTCTGTCGGTTCGGTAGCTCAAAGTGAAAAGCACAGGCCAACGCTTTATTCAAAGTCATTATTTGTTACCCTTTGACAACAAGGTTTGGGCAATGTCACGCTGACATGCTAAATGAACACGGTCTCGGTTGTGTTTATATACGCAGAGACTTAAAAAGGAAATCCCATAAATCAAATGTTTGATCTGTCTCAGGTCGCTGAAGTTTTTTTTCATGCCAGAGTTACGACTTGACTTAGGAACTCTGAAGGATCCATTTTAGGATTTGTCTTAGAGCTTTTTGTTAGCTCCCTACTTCTTTTGACTTTGAATTCACAATCACATAATTCATTATTCATACAATATGCAGAAATTAAATGTCTTTAAATAGAACAAATTCCAGATTCGGATACTTGGCTATAGGCCTAAAACCTTTTTGGATAACTAGACAACTGCACTAGACACCTTTTTTGCTATTGTGTGTGTGTGTGTGTGTGTGTGCATACTCATGTGTGTGCATTTATGTTCATGCTCACGTGTGCATATGTGTGTGTGTGTGTACATGCGAGTGTGTGTGTGTGTGTGCATACTCATGTGTTTTCCTATGTGTGCATGTGTGCATTTGTGTGCGTGCTCATGTGTGCATATGTGTGTACATGTGTGTCTGTGTCTGTGTGTGCATGCTTATCTGTGCGTGTGTGTGTGTGTGTGTGTGTGTGTGTGTGTGTGTGTGTGTGTGCACGTGTGTCTGGGCCGTGACATGGTCAGCAGCTGCAGCAGCAGCAGGAGGAGGAGGAGGGACCGGTTGGATCTGGGTCTGGACTGAGCGACCCTAAACCAGAGGAGTCCTGTGAGTCTCCCTGTGCCGGCGAGACACCCTTTATCTTCCCTCACACGCGCTCCCGGCCCACTCGGCTCCCCAGCATGCCCATCCTCCCCGAGGAAGAGGAGGACTCCCCAGAAGAGGTGGACAGCTCCTCCAGCTCGCCCAGCACGGTGAGTAAGCCTCATTCTATTCATTCTCTTACATGGACACACTTAGAGAGAGTCTTGCACACATTGCGTGTTGTCTTGGGATATGTGACGGTTCATTATTAAAGCCACCGAGTCGGTAGAGAAGTAAAGTTTGGTCTATTCAGTTGTTGTTGTTGTTGTTAGACTGTGTTATCAAGATAAGGTGCCGGTTCAGTCTCATATAAAGCCCTTGCTGGTTCACAACTGTAACTGTTCAATTAAGCTCATTTTCTCGTATTATAAAAAAAATGTGTCTGGTTAAGGACAATGCGGTTGAGTCTTCCAAGGTTACACAAACTGCCGGTCTCGAGGGTTGAAACGTATCCAGGGGGCGGCAGGACAGTCAGGCAGGTCCAGCTGAGTTCTCCTTGGATGACGATGCCTTCCGCTGCAATTCCACATAAACATTAAGCCGCCAGATCATATCTCAGCGGAACGCAGCGGAGAAGCACTCTAATCTAATCAGCGGGGCCAACAGTATAAACGGAGCCGTTTGGTTTCTACAGAGAAACATTGCTTTCCTGCCGCTTTTTACAAGCTGAGGTATTTATTTTGTATAGGGCCATAGGGCAATAGGTAGTACATCATGACAGAGCTGTTAGACAAACTCCTATTGAGTCACTGTTTGATATTATCCGTTTCTGCCTCACTCCACTTTGATGATCGCCAGGGAATTCAAGTTGCAGAAATAGAATACCTTTATTTTAACATTTGAAAGCATTTTAAACACTGCATACTTTAGTGTGAGTGGTAATCTCCCCAGGTAGATTTCCTATTTGGATCAACTGTAATATCCTTTATGGAGTACCATTAAAGAGACATTTTACTCTAGATTGTGCTTTCACTTCTAGAACCTTTTACAGTAACCAATACTATTTAGTTTGATTGTGTCGTGGCCAGAGTGAGGCTAAAACATCTGTGCTTATTTACACTTTTGTTTGCCAATTGCTTGCTGCATAGCGTTACACAACTGTCAATGTTGTCTATAAAAAGCTTTTATAGGGCCTAGACCTCCTCGATGGACCACCCTTTATATTGAGGCCGTAAAGTATAAGTTATCATCTCGTCATCTTCCGTGTGCGGCCTTGTATGTGATGTCCTGGTGTCCTCCTTGTTTCAGTATGTGGCGGGGGAGGGCCAGGCGGTCGTCATGACGTCACCCACCATCGTGTTCCCCCAGCAGGTCACTGTTGTGCAGCAGGAGGGACCCCCGCTGGGGCCTGCCAGGTACTCCTCGTGGTTCACACTAGACTCTTACCGTTCACTGCTAATTGTTTCTGGGAAACAGAGAGTTTATTCTTTGGTTTGTGCCGTTCGTCTTGCAGAGCGCACTGTCGCGTGTCCAGAAGCCCCCCCTCCGGGACGCCCATCACCACAGTGGGTAAGGAGACACCCCGGCCTCGACAGTGGATCATGTTGTCTCTCTGTGTCAATGAGTCATCGTTCAACTGAGCTGAACTGAACAGAATGCCGCCGTGGGAGGAGAAAAAAAACCAAAAAAACAAATTAACAAATTAAACTGTGTGTGTGTGTGTGCATACACACCTGTGTGTGTGTGTGTGTGTGTGTGTGTTTGTGCATGTATGCCTGTGCTTGTGTGTCTTCTCTCTCTCTCTCTCTCCCTCTTGCTCTCTCTCTCTCTCTCTCTCTCTCTCTCTCTCTCTCTCGGTCTCTCACTCGGTCTCTCTCTCTCACTTTCCCATGAGGCCCATTGTACGTGGGGCATATGTGTGTGTGTGCGTGCATGTATGTTTGTGCGTGTGTGTCTTCTCTCACTTGCGCTCTCTGTCTCTCTCTCTCTGTCTCTCTCTCTCTCTCTCTCTCTCTCTCTCTCTCTCTCTCTCTCTCTCTCTCTCTCTCTCTCTCTCTCTCTCTCTTCTCTTTCTCTTTCTCTTTCTCTGTCTCTCTCTCTCACTTTCCCATGAGGCCCCTTGGCCCATTGTACATGGGGAATGTTTGTGTGTGGTGTGTGCATGTGGTGTGTGCATATGTGGTGTGTGTGTGTCCTCAGACAGCGCAGGTCAGGTGATTGACCTGGTGAAAGACGCGCTGCAGGAGCCCCAGTTGTCAGCAGAGGAGCGTCAGAAGAACCTGGAGCTGCTGGAGCAGGCCAAGAAGGTCAGCGACCGCTTCCTCACACGACGGGGACGCAGGTCCACCAGCAGCCTGACGGAGGCCCCTACAGGTAGCACACGCACACACATGCACAGACATGCACGCACACACACACACACACACACACATGCACAGACATGCACGCACACACACACGTACGCACACACACACACGCACACACGCACACACACATGCACGCATACACACACACATGCACCCACTTGAACAAATACACACACACACACACACACACACACACACACACACACACACACACACACACACACACACACACACACACTTGAACACATTCTCACACACACACAAATGCAGGTATATGCACAGACACACAAACACACGTTCACACACACATACGTGTGCACATACACACATTCACACACATGCACGCAAGTAGGCACACACACATACGCATACACACACACACACACACACACACACAATGTTTGTGGCCATTTGTTATGGCCCGTAGCTCAGCAGATCAAAAAGGGAGATACATAAACTTAAGTTAAGCATAATTCCTTTATTAGCATAAGCACACGTAAGTGAAAACAAATTATTGTTTCAAAATGTTTCTAAACGTTATTGTTCATATGCAGGCGTACATCATTTGTCTTCAGCTCAGATGAGACTCAATAATGCAATACATTAAGGACTGTTGAGTGTAGAGTCAGTGGTGTGCGGAGGAGGGTTAGTGTATGAGCGGACCGGGAGAACCTCCCCTATCACAGATTTACATTTCTGGATATTTGTATTATTATCGTCACCAGAAGTCGAAAAGTGCATTTCATTCCTACACAAGTCTCCAAGAACTGAGTGCTCAGGTAGTACAAAAAGTTAAGGTAAAAGTACAATAAGTTGGCAAATAATATAACAATATCTAGCTAACACGCAAACAATGTACTTGGTAAGCCGCTTACTACTGTACTACTACTTAGTAAGACGCTTGTAAAAATGGATAAGAGAAACGCTAGGAGGAACGATCCGGGTAGTGCTTCCTGAAGAGGTCAGCATGGGCAGTGACTACAGTCCTGACGTCCGTGGGAAGTTCATTCCACCACTAGCATTGAGTAAGTAATGTTTTTTTTCCCTTACAGGGCTCACGCCAAGCCAAACTCCTCCCCCCTCGCCAGCTCGAGGTAACTCCCTTCTCCTCTTGAAGTCTTTGAAGTTTATCCCCGTGTGATATAGTGTCCACTGTTCTATGCTGTTACTGTGGCAACAGTGATGATGTAGTGTGTTCTTTCCGCTGTAGCGGCAGCAGCAGTGGAGGTAAGCTATGCTGGTACACAGTCCGCCAGTCAGGTAAGACGTCCAACTGTGTATTTAGTATATTTAGATGCATGCAAGTATGTAGAGTAGAAGCAGCTGACCTTTTTAGTGTCTCCTGAATCCCTTCAATCCAATCATCTGTGCTTAATCTAACTCACATGTGTCTCTCTGACTCTTCTGGTGCTCAAACGGGTCTCGGTAATTCGGGTGTTATTTATTTTAGTTGTTACTTATTTTAAACTCATTTCTAAGTTGTTTTAAGTTGTTCTGGTTGTTTTTGTTTCACTTGTTAGGCACTTTATGAACCCTTCTGATGCTCTGTGTTGTAGGTGAAGGACCAGGCCAACGTCGCAACTCAGGAGCAGGAGGTAGCACACATGTTATCATAATAATTATTCATGGGTGAATAAACAAATTAATTAATAAATGTATTATAGCAGGAGGTAGCATAACAACATATGAAGTATTTGTAAATAGATAAACTCATTAATAAACATATAACAGCAGGAGGTAGTACACAGTCATATGAAGTATTCAGGAATGAATAGAACAAATTAATTTCTGTCTTACAATAGCAGGATAACACTAAAATGTGTTTCTTGTACGACTGTATGATGCTTTGCTTATATTTGGACTGAGGTGGTTTTAAAGGTGGATGACCGCTGACACACAGTATTGTGTTGTTGTTGTTGTGCATTTGCATTTTAGAAATAGCATTTTTATTTTATATATTTAACTTTATACAGTTTTGTACTTTTTTTTAAACTTATTTTATTCTATTGTTTTTATTTTATTTGATCTTATTTTTATAACTGCTGTCTGTCACTGCTTTATACTTGTGTAAACTGTGAAGTGACAATAAACTTGACTTGACTTGACTTGTGCCATCAGGGCGCCCGTCTGCTGGTGGACTGGAAGCCTGCGGAGAAGAGGAAGGTGTCCTCGGGCACCTTAACGCCACGCTACGCTGTTCAGAAGGAGAACTGCGACCCGTCCCTCGCCAAGAAGAGCCCCGCCCCCCCGGCCACCGGAGGCAGACTGGAGGAGGGGCCCTCGGGTCCGGGCCGAAGCCCCGCTCAGACGCCGTCCACCGGGGTGGCCAAGCCGGTCCCCCGGCTCCCCACGCAGCAGGCGCCGTGCACGGCCGAGATCAAGACCATCGGGGCCTTCCCCCCGCTGATGAGGGCCGTCTCCTGGGATACCGTGGGCACGCTGAACAGAGACCCGCCCCCCGGCCCATGCCCCAGCTTCTCCCCTGGTGCCGAGGAGGTCTTCTCCTTCCCAGATAAGTCCCGGGACGGCCAGTCCAGGCTGTCGGGGTACAAGGACTTCCCGGCCCAGTCCACACAGAAGCTGTCCAAGCTGAGAGAGGTACCGGGACATGGATGTTTTACACTCAACATACATACACGTACATGTTTTACACTCAACATACGTACACGTGCATGTTTTACACTCAACATACGTACATGGATGTTTTACACTCAACATACGTACACGTACATGTTTTACACTCAACATACGTACATGGATGTTTTACACTCAACATACGTACACGTACATGTTTTACACTCAACATACGTACACGTACATGTTTTACACTCAACATACCTACACGTACATGTTTTACACTCAACATACGTACATGGATGTTTTACACTCAACATATGTTGTTTTTTTTGTTGGAAATACTTTTTTGTATAAGTCACGTTCATTAAAAACTGTTGCATTTATTTGTATATATGTATTATATATATATTATATATTTGTATATAGCCTACTTTGTTTATACATAGGTTATCATTTATTTTTTCTATTTTGCTGAAGTTCTTGAATCTTGAATCCATGAAGGACACATACATGAAGGATTTACTTATTAAATCGATATGGACGATCCAATTTGTGAAAGTATGTATATCTAACTGAAAACATTCTTGTTGTGTTCAGGAGAACAAGCTTATGCGCAACCAAAGCAGTCTGGGGTCCAAATTACCAGAATTGAGTGAAACAAGTGAACAGGAAAAAGGTACACGTCAGAGTAATGCATGTGTTCTAGAGTTCTGTCAGCAGAGGGCGTAACTTACGGTGAAAAACATGAATACAAATCTAAACTGTGGTTTTTTTTTTTCCCCTTTTTGTCCTTGCGTGTAAGCAGGTGGTCTATCGTCTCCTACCTCTCCGGGTGGGGACGAGGTGAAGGAGAAGTTGGATTCCATGCCCAACATCTCAGACGTGATGCTGAGAAAACTGAAGCTCCACCGAGGCCTGCCGGGCTGGTCAGTGACCTCGGTGACCTTCTGACCAATCACATGCCAAATAGCTTCTTTATCAGTGCAGCAGGTCAAACTCATGGTTCTTAGGCTGTCAAATGTGAAAAATGTGACGTTGATGAACAGTTTGTGTGTGTGTGTGTGTGTGTGTGTGTTATTTCAGCGCACCCCCGCTCACTGAAAAAGAAGTCGAGGTCAGTATCTTTGGACGTCATTCCGTAAATCTTCTCACAGAAATGTTAGATTGATTGTGCGTTTGATCGTAAAACAGTGTTGAGTTAAAATCTCAGTCCATTTCTGTGGAATTGCATATGGTTCATGTTCATTTGACCTCAACATCAGATGTATATACAGTTTATACTGGTTATACAAGATATAATATGTTTTATTGGCCATTTGCAACAAGTACAATGGAATGCTTACTCCCCATTCCCTCCCGCAGTATGAATTTCTAAAACAATACTATGAAAAAGAACAATATAGTTAAGGATGATAACAGTACATTGATAACAGTACACTGTTATCAGTACACAGCACACTGACAGATGTACAGTAACTCTCCATTCTTTACTGTAGAACATTTTTATTCATTAGAATGTCCTCCTACTTTTGAGAAAGGTAAGGAGCAACTCAATATTTATTTAGTCCGCCCCGACTGGACTGTGGTTCCAACCACAGGAAGTGGAGTCTCTGTTCATAATCAAGACTGATGAGAGGCTGTGAGATTTCCTGTTTCTGTACGGAGAACACAAACACAACACAGGCGGGGGTTCTACAGGCTTGGGCTGTGGCCTCCCCTGCCGTTCCCGTGGGGGACCAGTCGGGGATTAGGACAGTCGGAGAGAGGCCATGTATTTCCTCCCAGCCCCTGGCCCCGTGTGCACTCTGCAGCTCCCGGAATGCTGCGCACAAAGCTTTGATCGGCCCAGCTGTGAGCCTTGAATTGGCAGCATTACGGCGTATTACCCACCGCTGTCTTGTCTCCTTGGCCTCTTGCTGGGTTTTATAGCTGCTGTAGGTGTACGGTTTGAGTGTTGTAAAAGGGATAGATTTTGGAAAGATAACATCCCCTTTCCCCTCTCTGCTCCCTCCTGCCCCTATGGTTTTTCTGTGTTGAATACGCATAGCTGTGATTGACAGGCAAGATGAATTGAATAGATGAATTCCCTGAACCAATCTGGGAAACAAATGTCCTTTTTGGTAAGAAATGGGGGTCTAAAATCGAAATAGTCTCTTACAGAGGCAGGCACGCAATCAGCCAGAACAGATATTCTCAAGAATAGCTGACGGATGGTAATAGCATTTAGAACAAATAACCCTCAAACTATAGCTCTTATAGGAATACATTGCCGGTTTTCAACCAGGTTTCCACCATTACAATGTAGGAAGTATATGTAAATAAACATGTTTTGCAAATTTGTAGCACCAGTTCTCTAGGGCTGTTGTTCCAACTGTTGTTCTCTGGTCATGTAGCACCAGTTCTCTAGGGCTGTTGTTCCAACTGTTGTTCCTCTTAATTGGTCACATACATGTACAAACACAGTGACATTTATTTCTCTGCATTAAACCCATCCTAGTATTAGGAGCAGTGGGCAGCTATTGTATATACAGGGGAGCAGTGTAGGGGTCTGGTGCCTTGCTCAAGGGCCCCTCGGCAGTGCCCTGGAGGTGAACCGGCACCTTTTTTCAAATACCAGTTCTAACTCTGTACTTGGTCAGTTGGTCAGGGACTGGTTTTGATATACACTATGAATATTCTCTGGTTGTTTAAAGGACTGGACCACTGATCAATTTAAGTGTCTCAAGTTACAAGTTCCAGTTTACAGCCAGGGTATGTAACAACAATACCGTGAATCGCAGAGGTCGTCAAGACAGGAGATCACGTTGCATTGTTAGTAAAACAGAAAGCGGGTTTTTTACAGTTTAAGATGTCTATGGCAGTAGGGACACCACGTAACGCTCTTTAGGCGCCTCTGAGACGATGACCTAAAGGGTGATGCAGTTCACACTCCTTCGTCGTGTCTCAGGAGTTATGACTCGCGTCTCAATCACCGGCGGTTGACGATGATGTCATTCTTCAATACGTATATCGATAATTTCCCTCGGGATTAATAAAGTTTTCTGAATCTGATCCATCTATATCTAGTCCAGAGACGGTGAACACACACATCTCTCTCTCCCCGCTCTGCAGAATGCCTTTGTCCAGCTGTCGCTGGCCTACCGCAACGATAACTACACCCTGGAGACACGCATGAAGCAGGCGGAGCGGGAGCGCCACCTGACGGAGGAGAACACGGAGAAGGAGCTGGAGGAGTTTAAAGGAGCTCTGAAGGTTTGCTCCTCTTTCATTCAACTTTCACATTCACATTCAGAGTTAGACTTTGGGAGACTGTTGCAATCACTCTTGGGTGCTCTGCTCAAGGTTGAGAGTAGGATTTTCCAAATGTAACCCTAAACCATGCAACTATGAATTGGCTCAGATGCTGGGGTGCTGCTACCATGGCGACCCTTGTCATGCTATTGAATGAAATAAATCAGTTGGGATGGTAGAGGGAGAAAGGGTGGAATTAAAAAATGTATGTGTTTGTCTTTGTGTTGTTTGTTTTGTTGTTTATGTATGATATGTATGCAAAATCTTGTTTCAGTCAATCATGTTTCCCCCATGAGATGTTTCACCATCAATGACATGTGATTGGATGGGGGGATAGTCCCTCAACTTGACATGGTGGTGATGGTGTCGTTGCTGCTGCTTGCTGTTGCAGATGACCTCTCCCCAGTGGCAGAACTTGGAGCAGCGGGAAGCCTACCAGCGGCTGATGGAGACGGTGTCAGTGCTGCACAGCCTGGCCACCAGGCTGTCCAGCAGGGCGGAGATAGTTGGGGCAGTGCGCCAGGTACCACCACCACTACTTCTACTGATAGATCCATCAAGCCCACTTACACAGAAGGAAGCCACTGACTGCTATGGTCCTCTACAGGGAGACAGGGAAGCTGCTTTTAGCTCTTATGCTCCAAATCTCAAATCATACCTTTTTATCCTAGGCTTTTGCATAGGGGTTGTTACCACTTTACTTAATGCCTTGTTTTAGTTCATCATTCTTTTGTCTACTTGATTATTTCCTGTATTTTTATTTTTAATGTTAGCACCATTTATTATATTGTATTGCACATTATATTGTATAATATTGTTTTTATGAGTCTATTTATCAATCTTTAGTGTGTTTGTGAAGCACGTACGACTCCTTAATCTAGACTTTGCATGAAATGTAATTCACAACCCCTGCTATGTTCTACCCGACGACAGGAGAAACGCATGAGCAAGGCCACGGAGGTGATGATGCAGTATGTGGAGAACCTGAAGAGGACCTATGAGAAGGATCACGCAGAGCTGACGGAGTTCAAGAAGCTGGCCAATCAGAACTCCGTCCGCTGCTACGGAGGATCTGTAGACACCGGAGGTGATGCGTCCAGCGCAAAAACACACAAGATTACAAGTCACGTCATCTTTGAATATGTTTTATACACGGCCACAAATGCATATTGTATATACAGTATGCACATTCATAGATAAGACTCGAAGGGCTCCATAGTGGTGTTAATACCTTATATGGTTGTGTGTTATGTTCTCATGTAACCCTGTTGTTGTTGTTGTTGTTGTTGTTGTGTCGTATAAAGATGATGGAATTCCCAGACCATCAAGGTCCATGTCCCTCACACTTGGAAAGGTGAATTCAATGATTCAGTATACATTGTTTGTGATCATTCAAATATTGTCACATGCTGTCACTGTTAGCCACTGCTTTGATGAGCGCTGCTGTTACCCCGCGTAGTAACATGTGCTGTCTTTCTCATCGCGCTCATGTTCCTGTCATCAGGCGCTGCCGAGACGCAGGGTCAGCGTAGCGGTGGTCCCTAAGTTTAACCTCCTCAACATCCCGGGTCAGAGCCCAACCATGGCTGGGCCCATCCCCGCCCCCTCCTACGGCCCCCCGCAGCCGTCTGCTGCCGCTTCTGGACCATCTGCTGGAGCTGCGCTCCCCATCCTGGTAGGTTCTCTGGTTCCTCAGCACTGCCTCAAACTACCCAGACTAATGGATTGTCATTGGCTTTCATTTCAAACAGGAGCTTTGTTTGTTCTGCTTTCTGCTCTGCAGTGTGAGGCCAACGATGGAAAGGGCAACACTCCTCCTGCTGAGGCTGCACAACCAACCGAAAGGTTTTGCATACAAAAGTGCACACACACACACAGACACAAACACACACACATGCACACAGACACACGCTCACACACACACACACACACACACACACACACACACACACACACACACACATACGCTCACACACACACATACGCTCACACACACACACACACACACACACACACACACACACACACACACACACACACACACACACACACACACACACACACACACACACACACACACCATGGGATGATTGGCGATGGCAGGCGGCATCTTAAAACAATAGGTCACGCAAAACTGTGTAATCTCTAATGTTATCGCACAACATTTATAGCTGCCTGTGGTTTGTTTGTGTGACCTTTTGGATATGTTTCCCAAGGAACTATTCCCTGAGAAACCTCAAGTGGGCCGGGTCTGTTTATGGGATGAAAGAGTAAAGATCATCCCCACATGTCACTACATGACATTAAAATGTGCCGTTACGTGACGTAGTTAAGTTTTACGTTGTGAAAAACAATGGCAACGTTGAAAACACTTCAAAACGTAGCTTTGGGTTGACGATCTTCTTGTCCCTTTTGAGGTACTCTAAACATGTGGGGTGTGTGTCTGACAATGGCTAAACACAAGTCTCCTTTCTTGGTATTGTTAGAAGGTGGGTCTTGAGTGTATTTGCCCTCAGTATTTCAACTCAAAGTTGCAGCCCATAGCCAGGACAGCTTCTTCAGAGGAAGCTGGAGCACAATAACAACTGTGCAAAGTGGTTGTCCACTGAGGTTTCATCAGAATCTTCACCCTTTCACACACATGATATTTCACTGTGTGTGTTTTAGTTTTTTTTCAACCCCTTCTATTAACACACATTTGCGATGCTGATGTCAGGAAAGGCTGAGTGTCCAGTAAATGTCCTGCTCCCAGTATCCTAATATAGTGTTGTGCTCTTCTTCCCTGCAGTATGAAAAGCGTGTCAGAGCCGGAGAGCCAGCCGGCGGCCCCGGCCAAGCCTGCAGTCAACGCCGAGGAGCTCCGGGCCGAGATCCGAGCTGAGCTCAAGGCTAAGATGGACGAGGAAGCCTATAATAAAGGGTAACGTTGTGGCCTCATCATCGGTCACTGGTCAACCTCGGTCCTATTGAGGAAACCTGTGATATCAAGTAATCATTGGGGTCAGCTAGCCCGCTGTATGCTGGTGGTTGAGCTCAGGCATGAATAGCCACTCACACAAACCATAGGGAATGAGATGCAGCTTGTTAGTGATTATACACGTGTAATGCATTTACCGATTCGCTGCAAATAGCTAAATGATGATATTTTTTCTTTTTGCGCCACAGTTATCAAGAGGGACTGAACAAAAGCAAGGAGATCCAAGAGATCAGCGAGGAGAAGGTCCAGGAGACATTGCTGCAGTCTGCGAACAAAGACGAGGAAAGTGGGAAAAGAAGTATGGTCAAGAAGTCCAGCAGGTACACACCCGTGTGTGTGTGTGTGTGTGTGTGTGTGTGTGTGTGTGTGTGTGTGTGTGTGTGTGTGTGTGTGTGTGTGTGTGTGTGTGTGTGTGTGTGTGTGTGTGTGTGTGTGTGTGTGTGTGTGTGTGTGTGTGTGTGTGTGTGTGTGTGTGTGTGTGTTGTAACTATTAAGAGGATGCTGTTAAGACTAAATGTATTTGAATGTATACAAATTGGTGTATTCGAAGTCATTATTGCAAAACTATTAACTGTCTTTTTTCTGATAACACCATTAACTATTAAATGTAATTTCCCATGTCATTTAGGCCCTTGTTTATGTCTCATCTTCACAGCAAGATGGAGGAGGTTCTGGTTCTTCTCGACCGGTACTGGCCCAAGGTTTCCTGGCGTCATAGACCCTTCTGGATCGCCCTGACACTGTGCCTGATGATCTTCCTGGTGGTCAACATCTTCACATACCTAAACGGACACGGAAACAGCCACGCCGACACGGCGGAGAAGGCTCTGGCGCACGGCAAGAAGAAGATCTTCGGACTGAACGTAGCAGCGGCAGCGCAGCCGAAGAATCCCACCACAGAATAACCCGGAGGAGGACATTCCCCCTCATTGACTTTGATCCGACGGAAGAAATCACTGTTCCATATTCGCACGTTACAGCTCACGTGAATGGACAAGGACTCGTGTAGGACTTGATTGTGATTAATGGGGTGTATGTAGGCCTGGGAGCTTTCAAAAAAGTTTTGTATATATACAGTATCTAATTCTGTCCTCTTTGCCTTATTTGGATCAGAAACGTACCAGATGAATGCAGATGGTACCGGGACGCTCGGTGTTTAGGGACCAATCACGGGTGTGATGAAATATATATTTATTTACTGTGTTAGATGAATCTTATCGGATTGCTACTTAAATACCACACTTTAGACAGGAGACCGGCGTGTAAATGTAGACTTTTATAGTATCCTAATGTCTAATCTCTCAGGGCTGGTAGACCATAAAGTTCTGGAGAGAAGGTTACATTGAGATTTAGAGATATGCCTTTGACAATGTTTTCACTGTAAGTAATACAATTCTATGAGATATTTAAGCTGAAATTGAAGCACATTCCAGTGTAGGTATCTTTTTAAGTGCAATACTTTGCAGCTGTTGGATCTCGATCGTGTCGTTTTGGTCCTTAGAGCACTGACATGTGTTTTTCTCTCTCTCTTTGAGTGCTCACACTTCCAAACCTCCTTTGCACCTGTGTGTCCAAACTGTGTTGTATTTAATGCTGTATCACGTCACCTTTCCAATAAAGGTGCTTGAAATACCGCTTTGCTCTTCATAACAGTGTGACTATCTAAATGTAAACTATGCAACGGCCTTCTCTTTCATCTGCCCATCCATCATGGGGACGGTCATAACTCACTCATCATAGTATCTCAGTTGATTGTGCCATAACCGGCTGTATTGCCCCCCTCTCTTTTCCTCTGCTCATGAAAGCCAGGGTTTTTTTGTTCTGTACGTCACGCCTGGCACCCGAATGTCACGGACACTTAACATCTGACCAGGACGCCGCGGCTGCTCGTTGGCTCCGCCTGCGTCATATCCTGCTGGGGTTGAAGGGCGATAGCGGCCCGGTGCCAGAGAGGCCCGTCAGAGGATGGGCAGGATCGGGGGGGCGGGGGGGTGATGTGTGCCATGTGTGTCATGTCACAAGATGTACCCAATCATGTTGGTTCCGTTCCATTGAATTCCCACTAACCCATTAAATCTGTCGGGATGGAATTGCCTTCATAATCCTATGAGGGTTATTTTCTTGCCACTGAATAATATTGGTGTTTTTGACCGTATAGTTTGCCAATCGTTATTATTTTGCATATTTTGCTTTTCTTTACGCCCATATGTCTCTATTTATTCCAAAAACAAACACATTTGAATATATCAATTGTGTATGATTGAATTGTTCTTGAAATTCTTAACAACACTATGTATGGTGGCTGACAATATAAATTGAAATGAGATTAGATTAGATTACATTCAAATGTACTGTACAAGTACAGTACAGCGAAAATAATTTGGCATCTAACCCAGAGTGCAAATGTTACAGTAAAGTGCCCATGGTAATATATTATTTATTATATATTTGTATGATGCTTTGATGATGTTTCATTATGAAAGCACACGTCTCTGTGTTTCCTAAAGCACACGATGGCCCTTAATTCAACCTGTGATTCAACAGGACGTCCTCCTTCCTTTTCCCCTGCGCTCTCTGGGCTGATATGACATCCCTGCACACTCCCACTAGAATCACCTCTATTTAACCCCCCTGCGTCGGCCTCCTCCCCAACACCCATCGGCGCTCTTCCACGCTCAGCATGATGATCACAATCATTTTACTGCTCACTCTGGTCACTCTCGCACCATCAAGCCCCTCCAGAGGTAAGGAAACATGCAATTTGCAAGCAAAGCTCTTTTATTTGGTTTAATAGCAGCACATGCACATGTGCTGCTATTAAACATCCACATTAACATTTAGAATTGTATTGTAGGCCTGCTTTGTTTCATATGTATATATCTCATTTTTTTTCTTAGGTTATTGTACTCAAATATGCTAAATTGTTAGTTTTTCCACAAATGCAGGACATTTTTAAGTTAAGGGCGGTTATTGTCTGATTTATAATGTCCCCATTTGATTTATCTCTGTCACAGCACCAGCATGGTCAATGTATATATATATATATATATATATATACAGTATATAGTTGTCTAGCGGTGTCTAAAGTAATTGTATAAGGTCATACCTAAATCAAACCAGCGCTATGTGATTAATGGTATGAGCTGTTTTTTTTCCTCCTGTTAAAAAGGGCCCATGAGAGCCAGCCAGAGAGTGGCTGGGGTGAATCAGGTCAGCTCGGTGGACGAGTCCGATCGCCTTCGGTATGCCTTCAATGCCTCGGAGGCCCGGGAGGTCTGCCGGTCTCTTGGGCTGACCATCGCCTCCAAAGCACAAGTAGAGAGCGCGCTCACGCAGGGCTTCCAAACCTGCAGGTGCGGCCCGGCTATACACCTCGTCACACTACTATCACAGATGGCTTATTTTAAATTGTTTTCGTAAAATGCGCAAAATGTGTGCTTAATGTGTTTCGAATGATATCTGTCGGCCCGCAGGTTTGGATGGATCGACGAACACTTTGCGGTCATCCCGAGAGTCATGCCAAGTCCGTCCTGTGGACAAAACAAGACTGGGCTGGTGGGATGGAGAGCCAGCGTCAGGACACCCTTTGATGTGTTCTGCTTCAATGAATCAGGTATGGTATTCTTCTCCTTTCTATATACCTTGTAGGCCTACTTCATCACAGAGGTGTTTCCCCCCCCCAGACTATTAGGGCTACACCTCTGTGATAAAGGCCCACACTATAATAATGTTATTTTTGAAATACATACTTTCATAAATTCCTTTCAAAATATCATTACTTTATTCAGTTTCAATTGATCTGTAAATATTGATCAGATTCAGTTTATTGACATTATTCAATTGCGAATGATCGTATAAGAAATACTAATTTAATACAAAAGCATAAAAATTTGGAAAAATAAGACGCTTGGCTCCAAATTACCAGTTAAAAAAGTATTGTTATGCTATTTATTCCTATTCCTCTGGGATGGTCACCTCTCATATGGTGTATTCCTGTTCACATATGACAGATGCGGGGACACAATTGAAGGATACCACCTCCGATAGCCCGTTGACCGGCACGGGTGACCAGGAGCACAGTCGTTCTCCTTCTCAACAGGACACCACCTTGACCTCTGACCCGCGGCCTTCCTCACCACGCCCACACCCCTCCCCCTCTCCCTCCTCGCTCTCCTCCATCATCTCTGTCAGCCGGCCTCGCTCTCCCCTTACACTCCTCCGTCAAACCCAAAGCAGGGTCGAGGCTGAGCCACGGCCAGCCCTGTTCTTCAGCAGCACACAAGGCTCCTCTCAAGGTATAAGAGACTTGTATAGATTATATTATATTATATTCACATTATGAGTATTTGCTTTGGCTTTGCTAAATGTTTAAATAAATGTTTTTCAGTGACAACAAAGACCCTGCTTATAGGCATAACCGGTGCTCTGCTACTGGTCATAACTGCTGTCCTGGGGCTTGCTAAGTGAGTGTTTAATGTGCAATCCCGAAATACAAATGCATGACAGATTATTAATGACGACTTGCTAAATGTACTAATTTTTCTGTTCTGGAAGGAACCGGAGCTATTTTCAGAACTGGGACGTGAGGCAGCAGGAAGACTTGATTGACACAGAGGAGAACGCATTTGTGATGCATATAGAGGAACCTTTCAAAGATGGACAAGTGGCAGAGGACACATTAGAAGAGGGGACAGATGAAAGTGACAGTTTGAATACATCACTTTGACAAGGAACTCCTTAAGTAGTATAGTGTGCATAATCATTTATGTTTAATTGTGTGTTACTGTCATATACATAATTGTGCAATGTACATTTTATATAAGTTATGTTTGAAGTTAATGTCGTCCACTTTTATTTAATAAATCGTTTAACTGTAATTGAGCCACAAGAGGTCACTGTTTTCATGACAAAAGCCTTTTAATGTTCCAGTGAATGTTTATACTTATGAACATAATTGAAACAAAATAAAACAGGGTATTTCAAACCAAACGTAACTATTTACAGTCTCAATAAAGACAGATTGGAGACAATTACAAGACATTAACATTTCTAAATATCTCTGTAGCCGATGTGGATCTCAGATCTGTGGAAATAGTCCATATGTGCACCAGTAAAGCTCCATCTACCAGCCTCTCCAGAGGGCAAACAATGCAGTGTGGAGTCAACAGCTTTGATGAGTGTAATGTGATTTGCTAACTGCATATCAGGTATTATTTTTTTGTCCGTTCCCACTTGCATATATAAGTGTGTAATACGTCCTTGTTCGCAACAAAACATGTGCAAACAGAGAAAAGGAACCCAAACAGCTTAATGCTTTCACTTCACAAACGGCGATACGGAACTGGGATTTCTATCTGTGAGAACATCAGCAATACTGCTTACGAAAGAATCCGCAATGCATCGCATTTATCAGATTTCCCTGCCATTAAAGCTATTGAGTGCTGTTGCACACACAAATGTACGAGTAACTGGTAAATATTGAGCACTATGGTAAGGCATGCTGGGATCCTCTGTTGAAGATATACTTTACTCAGACTTGGAGTTGAAGGCTTCAGTCTTCACAGCCTCTACTAAGAAGCTAAGTTCATTGCACAGTGTCTCGTGTCTGTAGGCCATCCGGATCTGGGCCACATTAGTGCGACGGATATCGTTTCCTTCATGTCCATCTTTCAAGTAGTTCCCTCCGATGAAGTGCTGCTTCTCCTTTAAAAAAAAAAGTTACAAAATAATACATATACATAGGATTTTGCATTGATGACAAGATTACTTTTCATAACAATAAAGCTAATTTCAATTGAAAATGAGAGAGGGAGAGACAAAGAACAGTACACCTGGCGCCGTACGTGATGGCTGCTGTGTTGCGAGCTCCCGCACGACGACACATTTTTTTGTTATTTATTCTTTTTATCGCGACTATCCTTGTACAGAAAGTTAGCAGCACGTTCACTTATGACTTTTGCACACTTCTGGAGATTAGATCGTCAGTCGCTCGCCGCCTACCAGAGTTTTTTCATTCTTTCGACTCGGACGTCGAGCCGGCGTGCTAGTCAGGCTGAGATGTCGATCCGATCGCCCCCAACTACCCACCATTCTACTGGCTAATGTACAGTCTCTGGACAATAAGTTAAGCGAGCTACAGGCTCGTATTCAAGTCCACTGGGAAACTAAGGACAATTGTATCATCTGCCTTACGGAGACATGGATGTCGGAGGGGGTTACCGACGCAGCTATCGAGCCGACGGGATTTTCCGTCCACCGGGCGGACAGAACAAAGGCTCTCTCCGGTAAAGATTGCGGAGGGGGGGGGGTATGTCTCATGATAAACAGATCTTGGTGCAACCAAAGTCATGTACATCCCCTCAAGTCTTTCTGTTCCCCGGACCTGGAGTACCTGATGCTTATGTGCTGTCCATTCTGGCTACCTCAGGATTTTACAGCGGTAACCGTGACCGCTGTTTACATTCCCCCACAAGCCAACACGGACACAGCGCTGAAGGAACTGTATGGGGCTATCAGCGAACAGGAGTCGGCACACCCTGAGGCTGCTTTCATCGTGGCGGGGGACTTCAACAAGGCGAACCTGAAGAAGGTTCTCCCGAAGTTCTACCAACACATAACAAGCAACACACAGGGTGAGCGGATCCTCGACCACTGCTACACACCCTACCATGATGGCTACAAGGCCCTCCTCCGCCCACCGTTCGGCAAATCAGACCACCGCTCTATCCAGCTACTCCCCGCCTATAGGCAGAGACTGAAGCAGCAACCAATCGCTGTGAGGGAGGTTCAATGCTGGTCGGACCAATTTGGGCTCTATGCTACAGGATTGTTTTGATCGCGCGGACTGGTACGTGTCCTCGGTCACCGGGTTCATCAAGAAGTGCATAGATGACGTTGTTCCGACCAAGTCAGTTCGGATGTATCCAAACCAGAAACTGTGGATCAACAGCGATGTTCGCGCTGCCCTCCACGCGCGTAACGCGGCCTTTGGCTCCGGGAATATGGAGGTATATACGAGAGCCCGCTACGACCTCCGTAAGACCATCGTCACTGCCAAGTGGGAGTACAAGGTCAGAGTGGAGGAGAAATTCAAGAGCCACGACGCAAGGGGTATGTGGCAGGGGTTACAGACGATAACGAACTTCAGAGGGAGAACCAGTTGTGTAGAGAACTCCTCTACCTCCCTCCCAGGAGAGTAAAATACTTTTTTTGCTCGGTTCGACGTGATTGGCAGCCCGCCGAAGACAGCAGACCTGAGGAGACCAGCCTGCTGAACATCTCGGAGGCTGATGTGTGCCGCACCTTGAAGCGGTTGAACATCCGTAAGGCGGCAGGCCCCGACGACATCCCGGGCCGCGTCCTCAGAGCATGCGCAGACCAGTTGGCAGGAGTCTTTGCAGACATCTTCAACCTGTCCCAGGCTGTTGTTCCCGCGGGCTTCAAGATGTCCACCATCGTGCCTGTTCCTAAACAATCCAAGGTAACCTGCCTGGACGACTATAGACCTGTAGCCCTCACCTCGATTGTCAGCAAATGCTTCAAGAGGTTGGTCAAGGACTTTATTTGCTCTGTGTTACCTGCCACGCTGGACCCATGGCAATTTGCATATCGTCCAAACAGATTCACGGACAACGCAATTGCCATGGCTCTCCACACTGCCCTTTCCCACCTGGAGTTAAAGAACTGTTATGTGCGAATGCTGTTTGTGGACTACAGCTCAACATTCAACACGATAGTTCCTGCCAAGCTCGACACCAAGCTTAGAGGTCTAGGCGTGCCCCCATCCACGTGCAGCTGGATACTGGACCTCCTGTCGGACCACCGCCAGGTGGTGAGGATGGGCAGCACCACCTCACGATGCGACAGTGATGGGCCTGATCACCGGCGACGACGAGACAGCTTACAGGGAGGAGGTTGGATCACTGAAGCAGTGGTGCCAGGAGAACAGCCTCGCCCTCAATGTCAAGAGAGGAGAGCACACCCCTATCTCCATCAACAGTGTTGCAGTAGAGAGGGTCAGCAACTTCAAGTTCCTCGGCGTGCACATCTCCGAGGACCTCACATGGTCCACGCACACCACACACGTGGTGAAAAGGTCCCAACAATGCCTGTATTTCCTCAGGCGTCTGAGGAAATTCAGCTGCCCCCGCATCCTGAGAACATTCTACACTGGCACAATCGAGAGTGTTCTTACGCTACCGCCTAGTACGGGAACTGCACCGCACTCAAGGCCAAACACATCATAAAAGACAATGCCCACCCCAGCCACAAACTGTATTCCCTTTTACTGTCAGGCAGGCGATACCGCAGTATCAAGTGCCGCACAAATATACTTAGAGACAGCTTCCACAGTCAGGCCATCAGGCTGCTGAACAAGGGTGTATAGCATATAACAATGTATATTGTATTTCTTTGCTGACATATTGCATTTTATATATTGCATTTTTATATATTTAACTTTATACAGTTTTGTACTTTTTACTTATTTTTATTCTATTCTATTCTATTATAACTGCCGTCTGTCGTCGGGTATTGCACATAAGAGAGAGAGAGAGAGAGAGAGAGAGAGAGAGAGAGAGAGAGAGAGAGAGAGAGAGAGAGAGAGAGAGAGAGAGAGAGAGAGAGAGAGAGAGAGAGAGAGAGAGAAAGATGGTCCCTCTACCTGGTGAGAGAGGCCGCTCTGCAGGACACTGTTCCTCGCTATCTCACACACATCGCAGGTGCTGAGCTTCCACAGCTGAGCGGCAATGGCGTACTCTTCCATCAACGGCTCCTAGAGCGTCCCAGCACACACACACGTCAACAAACCAATCAACAAGCGACTCTCTACAATATTACAACATAAATATGAATAATATTCACAGTATAAATGAGCAGCATGTGAGTGGTGGAGCATTGAGACTCTCGTCGTATCATCGAAGGAGACGCGTGAGTACCTTGGTGTAGTGGAACTGCATGGGATCATCTGTGGACAAGGAGACACAGAGGCCCTTGTGCAGAAACTCCCGAAGAGGATTTTTGGAATATTCCAGAAAGAGGCTGTTGTTGCTTAGCGGGGACATCGCGATGGGCACCTGGGCCAAGTAGTAGAGGTACTGCAGCACAGGGCTCTGGAAGAACCACAGGGTTAAAGTTGTACTTGTTTATAGTGCCTTTGCAACCCATGACTCAAAGCAACATTACCCAACGAAAGCACACATGAACACAGCTTCAGTCAGATTCTCAGCCCTTATGACCAACGGCTAATGTGCAATGTGATTTATGTATGCAAATTCCAGATCTGGTCATTTATTGCACATTTCCGCGTTTGCATATGTGAAGTGAAATGCATCCTGGTTTGCAACAAAAGGATGTACTCTAAAGCAAACCGATAATGTGAACATATTCTACATAGTCTACAACGTGCACCGGGGGTCAGGTCCATGCTGTAGTCTCAACCTTGCATGGGGGAGGAGCAACCTCACATGGTGTGACGTACCTTCTTGAGGTTGAGTCCGTGGGAGATGTTGTCGGCGGTGAGGAAGGCCGACACCAGGTGGGTGATGGAGCCGGCTTCTCCACAGTGGGGACGGAACTGGAAGGAGCTCAGGCCGCGCTCTCTGGAGGAACGTGGTCGTGTTGGAACAAGTCATTCATTTACAAGTGATTCAGGAGGAATGAGACCCATGGGCAGAAAGTGAGTGCGTATGAGGACATGAACATCCCGAACATGACCTCCTCACATCAATATTTAACATCAACAATCACATGATTTTTTTCACTAAACAATGTATCCTGTATAAGTAATCATGTTCCATTGAATGACCTCTACCTCGATTGACTTGACGTTGAGGAATGAACACATCCCAAAAGAGGATAATCATTATGTTTCCAGATGTTACATTTTGATTTTGCGTCAATACAAGAAATGAATTTCCCAACAGAGCACTGAAACTGAACCCGAGCTCCGGGGCAGCTGCGCGCGCCACTGTCTCACCTCCGGAGGTTGTTGAGCACCATGATGTTGGCGTACATGTGGAAGAGGTAGTAGCTATACGGAGGGTTGTCGTCTGTTGTCCACTGCTCCGGCTTGGGGCTCTTGTAAGAGAACAGGTGGTCGCTGTGTTTGGACTCATCGTCCACACTGTCAAATCCAGTTACCTGCATGCAAACAGAAAAAAAACAGATACAACATAATAGACAAATGTCCACGGATCGTTGATCGTGATGTGTGTGAAGGGTATATTACTGCCTTACATATTTGAGGAAGACATGAAGCTCTTTGTGTTTCTGAGGGTTGACGGTGGCCTCAAACAGAGGCAAGAATATGTTCTCAAGCATCTTCGCAAAGTTGGGGATCAGTTTCTTTGACTTGAAAATATCACTAAAAACATGGGAGGATAATCATTAAGACACAAAAACAAGGAAACCACATCGCGGCCACAACGCTCCTGCGGCAGCACTTACTATATTCTAGGCACTTGAATAATCCATCTCATGTTGGGGGAGTGCACGTTGTGGTCGATAAACCACTTGGACAGACTGTCCCACTCGTCTGGAGAGCGTCCGTAGATGGACAGGCGTGGCTCTGCGTGCTGGTACTTACTCTCCTCCAGACCGTGGGCCACTTCCTGATTGGAGAAAGAGAAGGGTTTTACTGTCACAATATTATCTCCCTTTCCGATGCTTTGAAGGCTAGAGCTTGTTGTAATTCCTACGTATGAATTTGCAAATGTCGACGTGCCTTTATGATCCGGGCGAAGTACTCTCCGTGGATTAGGTTGTCGGCCTTCAGGTAGATATCCCGCAGCTCACTGGCCCCCACTGGGTTGTACTTGGAGTTGAACTTGTCAAACCGGTGGAAGGTCTGTCTTCCCTGTCAATAGGATCACAGAGTCACATTGACACCAATTAAGTTATTATTATGAATGGCGACCAGTGTACTTGGTTCTTAACAAAAAATGTTTTTCTCTTTTAGAAAATATTTCACTTCTCAGGTATTTTTTTGACCACCCTTTGGCTTAAGGGGAACATTTTCTGTGGGTTGTCTATGCTGGTAGAGTCAGGATCAGAATAATATAATACACAGTTCTTACCAACACAATCATAACTAGAAGGAGTAAGGGGGTTTTTTGGTTTACAAGAAACAAGACTTTTTTTGCTCACGACATTTCTACTGCAATTGACAGAATTCAGATTTCATAAACTTTCAAAATGTCAACACACACACATGGTGTACCGCTAAGCAACGTCTTACAGCGTGGACGTCCAGGGAGTCAACGGTGAGGTCGTACGGGTCCATGTTGAGGCTGTGGAAGACCTCCCTGAGGGTCATGCGCCGGCCGCCCTTCTCCAGCACCACGCGCTCGGCCTCCGTCCTGTAGGTGGTCTGGATGAAGGTGAGCAGGTGCTTCTGGGACATGCAGGCTGCGGCGTGGATGTGTGTGTCTACCTGGAAATGACATGGATACACGTTATGTATCCTTTGTCATAAGGCTAGACAATGATTAAATAGTATTGCTTATCGTATTTGGTGATATTTTGATACTGTTATATACAACTCCTTGATGATATTAATCAATTTGGTTTGACTGCAATTTAAAAACTGTCCAATTTAGGTATACATTTGTTTTAAATATAATTTCAAAATGTCATAGTTTTGCATCACACATGGCATTAAAATACAGTTATTCAATGTTATATATGTAATTGTGATGATGTAATGCCTGATTTTGCCAAATGGTGATAGCTATCGATACAGATAAAGACTCCTTCACGATGATTATGGTGATATGGATTTCAACAACATTGTCCAGCCCAGCTTCATCATGAGAGGCGGTGAGAAGAAACCACAAAAACCAGCGTGCCTTCCTGACGTTGTAGAAGTCTCTGTGAGGCACTCCCTTCAGCTCCTTCAGCTCTGCCATTTCGTTGAGCATTTCATGGAGGTAGAACTTGGAACCTAAGAAGTTTAGTCGTCTGTGGCAATAGGTTTTCCTGTAACAAAACACAACAATGTGCTTTTTCACGTACGTATGTGTAGGAATACTGAAGTCAACATAACGGCAGTTACTCTTCCATTGGTGAAGCTTAAGTGCCTTTTTATTTGGTTCAATTCACTCACGTGGGTCCATCTGCAATCATAGCCAACACGTGGCTCAGGTCTATAGCGAAGGTCTCCAAGTCTGGGTATGGAAGGTTCCGAGGTTTGTCCTCTCTCAGGGCCTCCATATTGTCATAGACATTCACAATCCCATCTTTCATTTTCAGTTCAAAGCCCAGGTTCTCTGGGACTTTCTCCATGCTGTAGGGATCCTCGCCCTTTCTCGGGCATGGGCAAACCTCTTCAACATGCAACATGTTACAGACCAAGCATTACAATTGGGTTCTACTAAACAAACGTTCAACCCACAACATGTGCAATTGCGCTGGGCAAATGTTTTGTATTGCTAATAATTGTATTGCTAATTTTGTTTGCTAATTGGTATAGATTCAATGTTGACAGACCTTCTGAATAATAGGTTGACCAACTAGCTGATGAACAGAAAAACTGAATAGACAATCTATATTACGCTATAACGGCTATAAAAAGTTACATTTTATTTCTTACCCGGCAAAACCTCATCTTCCTCGGTCCATAGCTCATTCTCAGTACTGCGGAGGTACTTTGCAGTGGTTCGGAAAAATCTGTGATACGCTAATTTTGAATACTTCTCACGGATACGCAGAGCCTTAAGAAGGCTCTTTGCTGCCTGTTCATAGTCCTCCACTGTGATCTGGAAACAAAGCAGAGGAATCCTACAAATTGATCATCATATGATTGTATTCACAATCATATCAATTTATATGGTTATACATCTCAGAATGTGATGAAAGACAGTACTCATAATGCATGTTGCATTACCTGTAGCATTAAAGATGCCACAAGATTAAAGAGCTATAATCTCAGTGTAATTTGTTTATGCCATCGTCATCTGTCAGCTATTAATGAGTAAAATTCTCTGTGATTGAGCCTGCCAATTAAGATATTTGACCACTCCCAGTTTATTTATGACTCTTTATGACTAATCTCTTCTCTGGTTGGTTCAGGGATTGGTCAGTTACATGAAAAACGTTTGGAGGGAGGGAGCAGAAAGGAGACGTTTTTTGGGTTGCATATTTTTCAAAATCTTGCTATTTTCTGCTCTCTCTCTTTACAACTCCAATCTCACCTACATGAGATTGACCTACTTTAACATACAACATTGACTTCTACCTAACCCTGCTTTTTTTAAAAGTACTTTACCCCAGCACAGTAGTCTCCACTAATGGTGACCCTCTGGTATTCCGGAAAGCTTTCCAACAAGGAAGAACAGGTGGAGCTGGGGGACACGAATGGCGTGGCCCCCAGTGAACGGGTCCACTCTGGGTTGGCGATGCTCTGCAGAGACATGGACTGGGAACGGATGATCTTGAAACTCTTCTTCCTGGAACACATTTATACAGAAATAATGACCTTGTACCACTGCTGAAATAGCACTGCTATTCTGATAAATAACCGAAGATTTCGAGTTATTTTGAGAGGTTTTTGAGTTTGTTCAATGATTCCATTTTGTGTTCATTTGTGACTTTATTCAAATTTACTCTAGGGGTGGTAAATAACCCCAACGACCCACAGCTCTACCAATCTATCTAAAGGACAACATAAGGACCAGATGACGAGGACCAGGCAGCGCTCCATACCTCTTGGCACTCTCCTCTGACTGCTGCTCTGCCAGCTCCCTGAGCAGCTCCCTCTCCTTGGCCTGGTGCAGGCCGATAGGACAGTCCTCTTCTGGCACCGTGAACATGGATATGGCCTCCTTGCTGTCCTCCCCCTTCAGGGCCGAGACGTAGACCCTCTCTGCCAGCAGGCGCACCTCCTCATCCGCCTCGCTCATGGTGATCTTGGGGAACTGACGGGGCATATCTGAAAGAAGGTGTCAGGATTGGTTTGAATGACAGAGGTCTTGCGTGATAACGTGTCTTGCACATTTTCCACTGCTACAACTGAGTTTTAGTCATTATAATTACTTTTATAATATGTAGACTTAGTGTTGTTTTTTTTAATGCAGTTTACTATTGTTTTTATTTTATATTTCAAACAAGTTGTTGTATTGCTAAACTCTAGCCACACACAGACCCACAGAACCCTTCATGGGTTTTTTTTTACATTACAACACCACAGGCGCAGAGGAAATAATAAGCTACCAAAACTATTGATCCAGAAATGGATTTTACATTAATAATTGACCATCCTTTATCTACGAAGGTGAGGTCTTTTCAATTATTGTAGAGAGAGGCATTTGCTAGTCAGCGCCTACAAGGCACCACCATGTACCACTTACTTCCGTCAACGCAAAAGCCTGCGTGGGTGACATTTTTGTACGTTGTTATGCTAAACTATTTCTGTCCGTCTGGACAGAAATAGTCTATATCTCTATACAAGAGAGTACTGCAGCTATACAAGAGAGTACTGCAGCTACACAAGAGTAATGCAGGAGTCACTGCTGCTGAAGTCGTTTGGCTGTCACGGCGGCTCCATGCGGACAATGTCATGCAATTACCGGTTTAACGGTTATTAACAAAGTTACCGTCATTAACGTTAAATAATACCAATCATTCTTCCACTTTCTCACGGGAAAAAAAACCGGTGGACCGGTGGACGTTGACCAGCCTGGATCATGTCTGGCTCCCCGTGTAACGAAAGACCTTCTATCACTAACATCCTACCTTCACAGGTACGGTCAGCCATCTCTCGTGTCTTTCCCGTTGTCCCCCCCGCTCCTCCTCAGCTTAAAGCAGTGACAGTGTGTTGTGCGAGGGTGTAACTGCATCACCCTCACTGCTATGTGTGCGGTGGTACGTGCCAATGTTACTTATTTTCTTTTGACTGCCCCCCTCTCTATTTTAAGAGACGCGTGTCATCACTCTAAAACACTACTGTCACTATACTAATCCCAGGACTGTGCCACAACTGGCCGGCCAAGCAAAGGCCTTCTGGGGGTGGAGCTCCCCCAGGAGCCTGTGTTGTGTCTTATTATGTCTGTCAGTCTTTGTGGTTCCAATTTCATTCATAAAGAAAAATAAAGAGAGAGTGAGAGAGAGAGACACACACACACACACACACACACACACATATATATATATATCCATTAACTACATGTGTTTATGGTTCACTGCTCTGGAACAAGCTGACGCTCTGAGCAATAGGAACGCTAGGGAAATAAGCATTGACGGAGGTAACACCTCATCCTCTCATCCCCGACCCCAGCTAATGGAGGACAGCGGCGTCTTTACAGGGCCAGAGTTGGCACGGTATGATGATGAATAATGTGGCTTTACCATCATCTCCATTATTATTTTGTGTTGGGTAATGGCTTGAGTGTATGAGGCCCCATGCGTGTCTTTTGGGAAATAGAGACTCACTGTAGGTTTTTCAACTTAGCTGTTTTTGTTTCTGTCATGTCCTCTCATGCTCCTTTCAAACATCACTTCATTCCCAAGTGACTTAGCCAAACACATATCTTAGATCTGACGCAGGCAGGCAGCAACGGTATCAGAATGTCTTAGCAATTGACAAAAAAGTGATAAAGACAATATTTTCAAGTGAAGAGAAAGGTTATGAGCACCAAGAGGTCAGATGACAGAAGACAGCTCACCCTTCCCCAAGCAAGGACTGGACTGCTGTTTGACCAGAGCGCTGTTTCCCCGTATCATGGCGCACAGCTTCAGATATCTAGATGGACGTAAACAAAGTTGTCTGTTTACTCAACACAGCCAAAGCTCCATTTCAATGTGCTTTACAGCCTGTTGTTTTTGTTTTTAACTGCATGACTCTTATTTCCTGTTGCGTAAAAAGATTTCTCATCGTTGCATAGTTCCAGGCCCATGTTCTTTGTAACAAATTAATTAATATTTGATACTAAGATAAATATATTTTTGGAGTCAGTTAGAAATGGGTCTGCTCACCTTGTGTTCCTGCTGCCTGCAGTGTTTACCCATCCGCCGATAGCTACAAATTGTGTGTAAGTCCCTCAGCAAATCGTCTCCTCCAGGCTCTGCCACAGAATGTGATACCCCATTAGCCGTCCTGCAGTGCACATCACTTCATCTTTAACCCTTTCATTTCTGTGCCTTCCCACAGCTGCTTGAACTACAGGAAGCCAAAGCCAGCCAAGCCAATGTGTAGGTGTGTTTACAAACTGTAACTGCTAAACAAACAAAAAGCATTTGTGAACTAAATATTGCCTGCGTTTGTAATTCTTCATTCTTTTTTTAGATGCACATTCTTTGTCATTGCATTGAATTTTCTAGAGGGTCCATTCAGATCTGAATGGGCCCTCGAGAAAATGGAGCAGGGGGAAGGTAGAACACCTCACATGATTGGTGGTGTCTGATGCTAAATGTAGTTGGCTGGAGCACACACCCTTCCAGCTGCCATCAGACTGCTTAACATCTGTCTGGGAAAATGCATTCTGAAATTATGAAAAACACAACTGAAATGTTGTAATGTATGTTGTAGAGATATTTTGCATGAACTCAAATTTGTATATACATTGTTTATTTAAGTTTTTGAAAAATAATTGCGCAATTTCTGCATGGCACTACCACTTTCCATTCACTGCTGTATGTGTATGTGACAGAAAATACTGCATATTGACCTGAATGCAGTCAAGGCAGTAGGAAAAGTATTGATCCATTTTGTTGTTGATGTGTTACTCATCACATTATGGCGTTTGTACTGTAAGTTGTCTCAGCTGTACTCTACAGTGGCTGCTATGACATTACAATTCAGGTTCACGAATTATCATCAATCAATCATGGCTTATCTGACCTCATTTTAGTCAATGCATTATTTGACTTCATTCAAATAAAGTCAACTAAACCAATGCCATCCCATCACATGCTCTACTTAAAGCAACAACGTTATGACCTTGAAAGAAAGATTAGTATCAAAGTGCTCAGATTAATCCATACAGCGTAGTAACACACACCCTTGAACTCTCCAGAAAGCCTTGGATGAGGACAACCATATTTGTACTGTGTACATTCGCAGCAGATGGTGCGTGGTGCCTCGTTCAGCCAGGGCTAGGTAGCAGTAATCCACCCAGCTCAGGTTATCACGGTGCTCCAGGCTTGGCTGGCTTTATAGACTGACTGATGGATGGATGCCATGGATTGGCTGCTCTATGATTGACAATGTGGTTTGTGAAATATAAGCCAACACTTGAATCTATCATTACACGTGCATCTGACATTAACGTTTTTTTTTGTTGTTTTGTTATTTGCATTCATATCCCATTCTCCTCTCCTCTCTGTTTACTTTCCTCTGCTCTCCACTCCCACTGTCTTTGCTTCTTCACGTTCCCTGCCTCTCTTTGCCTCTCCTCTCCTCTCCTCTCCTTTGCTCTCTTCTCTTCTTTCCTCTGTTACAGTCGACCAGCTTTACTTAGGGCTGGTCCATAAATAGCATGGAACAACCTTGCCCCATTCCAGTAGAGTGAGGGACCTGGATGGCTTTGGTTCAGGGCAGTGATTCAGCATTAACAGTGAATCTTGTCTGAATCTTAATCTCAAAATAATGCTACATTATGCTATCATCTTTTAGCCTGCTTCTTCAATACTCTTTAATCCTGCTCAAATTAGATATTGACTCTAAACAGAGCAACATCTTCATATTCGTACACGTTGCAATGAGAAGAAATAACTCCCTTACAGTTAAGTCTGCTTTATTCTGCAACTGGGCTGCATCGCTCCACATGGGCAGCTGCAACTCATCATTGTTTCCACCCATTAAACCCATGCAGCCACGACCAAAGCCATTGCTTAATATTTTCGCTAGATGGCAGTAGAGCCCATGTAATCACTAGACGAATGCTTTATATTCTTGACATTGTAGTCATTTTTGTGACCATCACTAATTATGTCACTTGCGTTTGATCCAATACAAGACGTAGCCATGCATTCATGCAATTGCAAAACAAATGGTTCCAATTATATAATCAGATATGGCACATACGATGGTTAAACAATTTGGGTTTTTTTTTGTTGTGAAAAGGTGCATCATTGTCAAGTCACACTGGCCCATAGCAGTGTTTTCACTGAGGTAATCTAATCCAGGTTTTCTATTTACAATAAAGAACTGATGTAGAACAACATGTCAACATAGAACACCTGTTAAACACCCATGAGTGTCCACACGGTCCTCGTGGAACATCTCTCTGGATAGACACGCTTGATAATCCCCATCTCCACGTGCGTGGGACCAAATTGGAAAGAAACATCACACGGGTGAGTGCGGGATTAGATGGAACCATTATCAAGGTCATCTCATACAGGGATCTCTGTTGGCTCTGATTTAAAGAGGTGGCATCTCCGTGTCAGTGGGGCAGAGGGATGGCGTGATGGGGAAGAGATCACACTGGTTTTCTATAGTCTACCTGATGTACATTCGTAGCACATGGCCTGTGTCTTGTGGGAAAACCTTGTGCTTTAATGATGCTCTCTCTGTGCTGCACAAGAATGCTAGACAGAAGCCCCCCCTGAAGTAGTAACCATATATGGAGGATGGAGGGACGAGAGGCCTCAGTCTCTTCTAATGGGCTCTGCGTGGGTCTAGCCAACAGACACTGGACCATATAGGCTGGAGTGGACCAGAAGGAATGTGCCTGGCACCTTGGCTGCCCTTTAGGGGGTCACAAGTAGGGTGGGGGGGGGGGGGGGGTGAGACAGAGACTAATAATACCTTATAATCACTTAACGAATACCAGGTGCAGTTAGTCTCGCAGGGACAGTGCACTGCAGACAATAGAGGGAGTCAAGAAGCAAAGAGGTCTTCTTTTTGAATGCAAAATGTTTATTGTATGAAAAAGGTTTTTTTTACACAAATAAAATAGACCATATTTACAAATATATTATATAACATACTTTTAAAACAAATATCCTATAACCACAGTTTGCAAAATAATAGTAAAAATGGCAATAGATAGATAGAATGCCCTTATATATTTATTCCTGTATAAAAATAGTTCAATCTGTATACGTATCATAATGTAGCCTCTATGCAATATTTAAATAATGAACATATATACATACACTTGTAAAAAATAGACAAATATAAATTGCACGTGTGTTTATACAAACAATATAATTTTCAAGTATATTTCAATCCATTATGGACTGGCACATTTCTCACAGAATCTAAGGTGTTTTTCCCTTATACAATACAGTGTCCAAAAATATAATTAAGATCAAAAGCTTAACAGCTCTAAAACATTACTAGTCTCCCTGTTGAACATTTGTGATTAGCATCTCTCTTCCTGATTATTTTTTGTCTTTAGGTCCATTTGGAGAAAAAGTGCAGACAAGTATTGAGAGTTTGTTGGAATAGGGTAGCATAATCCTTAGAGGAAGTTCTCAAAGTCCTGGGTGTGAGGAAGTGGTGTGTATTATCGTCCCTGCATGGTAAGGGAGAAAGAGAGAGACATTGTCCCTCTTCCCCGCCCATGATGTGTCCTCTTTGCCAGGTGTTAGCACTGTGTTCCCTTCCCCTGCCAGGCAGAGAGACGGAGAGTATCAGCAGCATCTGGCGTTGGTGCTCCACACCGCGCCGTCCAGTGTCTGAAGGCCAGCTGCAAAGGTCTGCTCCTCCGCATACTCAAATCCATCTCCCATCAGCCTCCCCCCGGCCTCCAGAGACACGTAGCAGGAGCAGCCCAGTTGCTTGCGCTAACTCTGTCCTTGTGCCTTGGAACACAAAAAAACAAAAAAAACACAAAAGGTTGTGCTGGGGAACACTTCAGAGCACTTCTCAGACATTTGGAGAATGTTGGAACAAAACAGCAGAGCGAACATCTCAGTGTCCTTGGCCTCCTTCCCCCTTTTGGCTTCTATCTCTACTTGCTTCCAATCCCTCGCTCATGTCCGGGTGAGGAGCAGGAGGGCCTCCAGCTTGTGAACTCGTGACACAGTGTCTCTCCACACGGGCCTCAGCCTGCCCTGCTCCAGCCCCAGTGTGACCCCGCGCGCCGGGACGGAGCGACGTCTCCGGCCGTATCCATGCGGGCTGATCTTCTCAATGGGGGCAGTTCCAACCCGCTTGTCGTTGAGCTGGTGGAGGCGGTGGGCCAGGTCGTGCACTGTGCACGTGCCCAGGGAGCAGCCCGGCCTTCTGGACTGGTTGGAGTTCTTTGAACGCCGGGTTCTGATGCTGATGCCATTGCTGGAGAAGGAGGGGGGAGATGGGGAGAGAGAAAGAGAGAGGTCAATTAAGTGACTTGCCCTCAGTGTATTTAAACTATATCTGAATGAAGTTGAACTGGATTGCAGATTGTATGGGTTTTCTTTTACCTGGAATGTGGAATCAGAGTGTCCCTGAGCTTCTCTGGTGTGACAAACTGCTCAGTCTCTGACACCCTCTCTGCAGACATGCTGGTAAGATGCCTCCTCAGTCTGCTCTCCATCCACACGCTTAACCTATAGGAGAGAACAGCCAAGAGACCAGATTAATAAAGGGCAGATCATTGGCCTTCACCGTTTACAAACAGTATGCCAGGATGGGCTTGATTAATCGTACAGGTTAAAGATTAAAGAGTATATAAAGAAAGTAAGTCAGCTTACCGTTTCTTTAACTCTGGGTTCACTTCAAGCTCCACACAGTGAGCTACTGTGGATAGCAGGCTACAATAGAGGACGGATTGGAGGATCAGCTTCATTTTGACTCTGTGACCTGCAAGGGGAAAAAAACAACATTTGTCAGTTATTTACTTGTAATATCAAATTACTATATAACTTTCACATGTACCTTGTCTTGTTATGCATCTCCCGAAGCATTTCATTGCAACGATAACTACCATACTAACCACAGTTTACATAAGAGTCCAAAAGCCAAGTTATTTTTACTTATCATTCATTTATTTATAAAGTTAAGCCAAGGTCAGGTTTTGCCAGGCTAAGTAAACGTATGCTTTTAGGCCCCTGGCCAGCAGAGAACACTATCAAGGAGTGGGTCTTTCAGACTTGGCTGGGCTGGACTTTGGTGGAGCAAAGTCATTGCCAAGTTAACTCAATTGAAATAATTCAATTGAGTAAAGGATTTTAACAGAAAACAGCATGAGGTGTAAATTGGAAACAATAAAAAAAAAAACACAGTTTATTCCGACCAGATGTCCTAAAAAACATCAAACGGTCAACCTCTTGCCCACACACTACCAGTTAAACACCTTATATAACCAGACAGATAACCCGTCCTTGTCCAAACACTCTGACCTCAAAAGCACAAGGATAAAGCCATCAGCAATGAATAAGGCAAAAGGCAACCTAATGAGACCAAAAAAGGATGTTTTAAAATAAAAAGCACACATACCTATAATCCTTCAAGAATTAACTTGGATCCAAAGGTGGCTCCTGGCTGTAGACTCGGCTATTTAAAAAAAAGTACTCCACAGATTTCTTGCAATTGCTGAATAGGTGCTGTAGGGCAGCTGTGACACTCTGCTAATAGCTGTAACACACCAGACGAGAGGCTTTATAGTGGTGGTGGGAGGGGCTCATTTACTGACACAGTCCCTCATCCTTTTCCCCTCCCAGTGCATTACAATACTGTTTCACTGTAAACTGAGAGTATGAAAATACATCATACATACATCAATGTATCAAAATACATCAGAATATGAACAGATAACTGAAAGATATATCTGAAACATAGATATGGCAGCATATTAGCAAGACAGGTTAAATGAATAAGTTAGGATCAATGTTTTTTTTTGAATATCAGCTTTTACAGCATAATATAATGGCCTAAATGTTGAGAAATGTAAATTTTTTTTATTATTATATATGATTGTTATTGTTATATATTACATTATTTTCAAGTATGTGCACTTTATTGGACTAAATAATTCTCATAAAAGCAAGTACAGTAATGGAAGACATTTCATTAATCACAATCTCATGTTATAAGTAAGTGAGAATCATTTTAGAGATAATTAGACAAATATTATTGCTTTGGCAATGAACTGAACTTTCTCCAAAAATAACCATTGCTTAGTAAGTGGATCTTAAGAAATACAAATACCGAGGAGATAATTTAATAAAGTAAGTTTAGCTGGTTGTATAATGATCTAATAATAATACTCTTTATTTAAGCATAACATACAGCTTACTTTAAATACCTATTTAAATACCTATACCTATTTTGATAATAACTACAATGATAATAACCTCACTCAAAGAGGAATTTACAATCACCTTCATGATTACATTTTTAAATATTGAATCTGATATGAAAAAATTCAAAAAAGAACCCAAGAATGCCCATGAAGTCACCTAACCAAGTCCCCCTTGACAAACATTACTTGAGTCATACAGAATGAATCATTCTGGAAATGAACAAATTGATTGTTGCAAGGCAAGCCACTCACCCATGTGCTTTTTTTTTGATGATGATGATTGCACTGATTTTTCATATGTCTGATCTGCTATGAATTACACAAAACCTGCTGTTGCTATACATTGCTTTCTGCAGTGGCCCATATGTTAGCCATAGGTCAACAATAAGATTAGAGTGTCCGTGGTCCGTAAAACACATTGTTCCTATTACATTGTTGGGACACGCACTAACTCATTCAGTGTTTGATAATCTGGTTTATTTTTATTTTTTTTACAAATCTGTAGTATTTGACTACAGATGTATTGTATTCACACCTTGGTATCAGTGTAACATAACCAACATGCACACACTCACATACAGAGAGAGAGAGAGAGAGAGAGAGAGAGAGAGGGAGAGAGGGGGAGAGAGGGAGAGAGAGAGAGAGTGTGTGTGTGTGTGTGTGTGACAGAGAGACAGAGAGAGACAGAGACAGAGAGAGGAAGAAGAAGAATTACATATATTAAATCCATGTGCGTTTATATTCCACAGCGTGTGCAATAGCGAACATTGCACACGCATAGCACATTTGGTGTGCTAGAATTACAGTTTGAAGTTCAATATAATCTTGAATACTCTAATGAAAATGCTATAGTGTCATTAGTTCAAAACAACTTTTTTTAACAACATTTGATTTGCCACAATAATACAACGTTGAATGAATGTCGGAGAATGGAGACAGAGAATCACAAAATCAAAGCGCAGCTCCAGAGGACGAGGCAGCCCACGCCCATGGACTTCGCTCTGCTCTCCGCGCGCAGGCGCACTGCCACCTCCTGTCAAACATGGCTGTGCTTTTTGAAGAAAGAAAATGCTGAATTGTATTGGTAAATTTCGGGGAAAACAGCAAACATGGCTAGATTGGCCGATTATTTTATGGTCGTGGGATACGATCAGGATAAATCGGGTAAGTGCCACGTCTGAACGCGAACGGAAACATCACAGATTGAGCCCTTAAACGCTGTGGTCGATCCAGGCCGTCGGTGTGTTAGTGGTGTTGATGCCAGGTAGCTCGGGGTAGCCTAGCCACACAGCTACGAGTTGGGATAGGAAACTCTCTTTTTGGGGGAGAGGTGAATATAGATAGTAACACATAGTAACGAGAGCAAACACAGACCTTTCGGAAGGTATTACGGCGTTGTAATTCCGCACAGTATGTTTATTGTTAATGTGTTTCTTGAAACTTTTCAAAGTGGAGAAGCGTTCCACATCCTGTCCCTGTCTAAGGCGTCGTTGAAAGTGGGCTGGAGAAAAGTCGCATTACCACATGCCTTGTTTTCCTAGTAGCTTATCCCATGGCTCCATGTTTTGAACGTAAAGATCGTATACGTATTGTAACCGAACCTTGCTTCTCTGTTGAAGACACATTGACTGGGCTATAAGCTAGGCGCTGGGAAATACATGTCTGTTTGCTTTCCCATCTTTGGGCTGTGTATTAGTTATATGTCTTATACCTGCTACTACACTGGATTGTCTTGCACGTTTATCTACTGGACTTGATGGCACTTTTGTTGTTGTTGTTGGTTTACTTTTTACTCATTGTTCACATGTGTGCATTTGACCAGTTTGTTTTGTAATCGTTTTCTTGGGAGCAGCTGCACTTTTAAGGGGATGGGCGTATACGGCTGCAAAGAGGCATGCCGTGCACTAGTGTAGCAGGATTCCCCACCTCTCTTCTCTGCATGGAAGTCATGAGTTTTGGGATGTGAAAACCCTCCAGCATAATCTCAAATACCACGCTTCAAAGCTGACTTTTGTGTGTATTGTGTAATTAAAAAAATGAGTAACTGCATTGTGCAGAGTTCACATTATGCATTTATAATTGAGGTAGCCTACTTCCTCCCAAGCAAATCAAATGGGCAGTATAACAATGGATCTGCGTCCAGTAGCTGACGTAGAGCTGAAGGTGCAGTTTGAACATTTCTCAATGCTTTAGCTAAAAAACTAAAACATGAGTTTAAAAAGTCTCTAACTCTAGACGTGTGTGTCTGAGAGAAGACTGCCTGACTTCTCGTTGCCATCACAAGCAGCCTGTTGTGCATCATGGTATGTGTGTTTCCATCAGTTCCTTGCATCATGACCCACAACTGAAACCAATAAAGCACAACTGGTGCTTTATTTCTCAGTTGTTTAATTAGTTCTTAAAATATACCTATGTGGAGGTGGACCTGGGTATTCCTGTATGCCAGTAGTCTGTCTAGACAACATGTGTTTTCTACTCTACCTTGGTCAAATCAAACAAGGTTCCTTGAGGTCTTCAGGCCGCTTCCTGTATAGTAAAGATTTGAATATCCACTACCTTCACCCACAACCCAATGCTAATTATGGCGAGATAATTTGTCAAGGAAACCATTGTAAAACCTTTGCTTAATTCTACCATGAATTTCAGAAGATTGAACCTTAGACCTTGTTCATTTTAAAGAACAGGAAATGTGCCTTTTGTACTTGTTTGCTAATTTACATGATTAAAGTAAAAATGGCCAAAACATGCATCACAACAGGTATTTTAACCATTTGATATAACAAAAGTCTGCTGCAGTGCTTAAATAATACATAACTTCCAGTCTTGACTAGGATATACATTTTTCGAGATAATGTTAAGATGAAGAACAATGCGTCCTGATAAACTAGTTTTGTTATTGTTGTAACACTGCTTCTGTCTGAGTCACACCTGTAACTGTCTATATGACTTCTACACCCTCAAGTAAATCTGCTATATATATTGATGATGAATATCATGCAAAATGTAGGGATTCTTGTAGAAATCCAGTCATGGTTCTGCATGAAAAACAGTTGCTCTGTGGACTGATGACATGCATAAAGTATGGAATTATATTTGTTTGGATTGTGGTGATTCTGTGCAGTTTTTTGGGAATACGCATGGCTATTTATCTTTTAGTGTGATATTGTTTTGGTTCATTGGCGAGAGGCTATGTCATTGCATGCACTAAATGTTGCTGGATGGATCTCATCGCCCTGTTTGAGAGTTCTTTCGGAATGCATTTCGAGGACATGCAGCCCAACTTGTGACTTTATGGTCGGGTCTTTCTGGACTAAGAGAAAGGCTTATGTAACGTAAAACAATTCTGCTGGATTCAAAAAGGCCAGAGGTTTGCAAGGAATATGAGTAAATACTTCCACATGCAGATGTAGATGTCGTTTTTTCAACATTGCTTCGCCTTCTTTGAGATACGCACATGCAATCATTTGTTTTTTTGTCTGAACTGTTAATACAATTGGCGCACAAATGTGCTAGCAACCAGTCTCCAATCTGTCAATGTTTAAAAGCCTTACCTGTAGCCAGATTATTGTTGAATAAGTACTGTAGCACTGGTTAAGTCATTTTCAATTTTTTTTTTAAATCCGTTGATATATGATTCATGGGATCATAAATTTATCGCATGAGTATGGGTTGGTGCCAGTCAAAAAAAGCAGATGTGATATGTCAAAAAAATGAAATTTAGGGATTTCTACTTCCCTTGATTGGAAGCAAGTTTCCGTTTAGCTCGCGGCATTTCTGGCGGGAGCCGTCCAGACCACAATGGTGAATTCCTTTCTGTTCTACCGTGTGTTGCATGTCGAATGTGCAGGGAAATTCCATGACACTTAGTTGATAAATCTTGATAAGGAAATACTCATGTGATGTGTTGTGATTCCCGTAGAGGAGACCATTGTTGGACCACATAATAGTGTAGTACAGCCTAAAAACAAGTACAATTAGACAAACGTAGGGGAAAAAACATTGTCATAATTCATATTTTCTTGTCTCTTTTGTGCTTTCTACTGCAATATGTACTGCAAAGCTGTACATATTTTCTCACTTGTATCATAACAAAAACATTTGTCATTGATTGTTAGTTTGAAGAGCAGAAAATAAAGTATTATGTATATCTGAATCAGGGAAATGATCAACAACCAAATATTTAGATTTTTGAAGCTTGAAGTAGCGGCCGGTATGTCAGGTGTATGTTTCAGCATTTATGGAAAATAATGCAGTGTCTTTTCTCAGCCAGTGATGAGTAAACTGATCATATTTCATATTTCGGTCATATTTCCATGCCAACATCTTTGTAATGAGCCCCTTTCCAAAATATTGTTCTTCCTCTGCAGTAGCATTTAAAGGCTTTGTCGACTGAGATGTTTAGGGTATCACACATTTGCTAATCTCTGATAACCTTGTCAGTCTGTTAGTCTTTACATTTCTATCACACAGCATCAAGCAGTTTTCATGATTCTTAGTATAATAACGACATGTGGAGTAATTTTGGCAGGTGTTTTGGCCAGATGTTTGAAAAACAATTTAATTGTTGCAATTGTATACACAACTGGACTGATGCAGGATAGGGGTTGACATGGATATGACGTAGACTGTAAGATCAGGGTACACAGGCGGCCTTGGCCATACGTGGTAAAATGAGACTTTGCTGATTTATAGAACTACTCTATGTCACGACGAGTCAGGAAGATATACTGAGTGTTTTTCTAGAGGAGGAACAGCTGCTCTAATCAGGAAAGACTAACAACCTTCCATTGTAGGATGTGTCTGACTGGAGACAATGCAAATCATGCAAGAAATCAAGTCAAGTCAAGTCAAGTTTATTGTCACTTCACAGTTTACAGTTTAGTATAAAGCAGTGATGTGAAAATCTTGTGTGCAATACCCGACGACAGACAGCAGTTATAAAATAAGATAAATAAAAATAGATAAATAGATAAAAATAGAATAAAGAATATAAAAAAAAAAAAAAAAATGCAATTTATAAAATGCAAAAATCAGCACAGAAAAGAGCAATATATATATATAAATCAATGTAATAAAATATACATTGTTATATGTTATACGCCCTTGTTCAGCAGCCTGATGGCCTGACTGTGGAAGCTATCTCTAAGCCTATTTGTACGACACTTGATACTGCGGTATCGCCTGCCTGACGGTAATAGTGAGTAAAGTTCGTGGCTGGGGTGGGCAATGTCTTTTATAATTCTTTTGGCCTTGGCCACGCACCGCTGGTTGTAAATGTCCAGGAGGGAGGGGAGCTCACCTCCAACGATATACTGGGCCGTCCGCACCACCCTTTGAAGCGCTCTGCGCTCGAGTGCCGTGCAGTTCCCGTACCAGGCGGTGATACACCCTGTCAGAACACTCTCGATGGTGCCGTTGTAGAATGTTCTCAGGATGCGGGGGCCCATGCTGAATTTCTTCAGACGCCTGAGAAAATACAGGCGTTGTTGGGCCCTTTTCACCACGTGTGTGGTGTGCGTGGACCATGTGAGGTCCTCGGAGATGTGCACGCCGAGGAACTTGAAGCTGCTGACCCTCTCTACTGCAACGCCGTCGATGGAGATAGGGCTGTGCTCTCCCCTCTGCCTCCTGAAGTCCACGATCAGCTCCTTGGTCTTCTTGACGTTGAGGGCGAGGCTGTTCTCCTGGCACCACTGCTCCAGCGATCCGACCTCCTCCCTGTAGGCTGTCTCGTCGTCGCCGGCGATCAGGCCCATCACTGTCGTGTCGTCAGCAAACTTGACGATGACGTTGGAGCTGTGCATAGCCATGCAGTCGTGGGTGTAGAGGGAGTAGAGGAGAGGGCTCAGCACGCATCCCTGGGGGGCTCCCGTGTTGAGGGTCAGTGGCTCTGATGTGGTGCTGCCCATCCTCACCACCTGGCGGCGGTCCGACAGGAGGTTCAGTATCCAGCTGCACATGGATGGGCGTACGCCTAGACCTCTCAGCTTGGTGTCGAGCTTGGCAGGAACTATTGTGTTGAATGCTGAGCTGTAGTCCACAAACAGCATTCGCACATAACAGTTCTTTCCCTCCAGGTGGGAAAGGGCAGTGTGGAGGGCCATGGCAATTGCGTCGTCCGTGGATCTATTTTGACGATATGCAAATTGCCATGGGTCCAGCGTGGTAGGTAACACGGAGCAAATAAAGTCCTTGACCAACCTCTCGAAGCATTTGCTAACGATCGAGGTGAGGGCCACAGGTCTGTAGTCATTCAGGCATGTTACCTTGGTTTGATGAACTACTCATACTATCATTTTGAGTGCAAATATTCTTGATCATTCTCCAAGTGCAACATTTGTCTTATATAATGGCATTAATCTTTAGTTCAAACAAAAAATGCAGGCCAGATAATAAGCAGATCACATTAATTGAGGCTCATGTTTTCAAGGTGGTGTCATTATTTGATTAGTTAAAACTTCAGATTTTAAGAAATGTGAATTGGTTGGTGTTTACATGAATCCAATCACACAAAAAAAGAGCTAGAAAACGTAGGCTAGGTCTTTTAGGTCTTTTTAGATATTACGAAACCGGTTGTGGTGCAGCAACATGTTTTGAATAACACCACTGGTGCTTATTAATGACTCATTACTGTTAATGAGGACCTGTTGTTGTGTGGTGGGTATAATGTATTCAAAGGGAACAAGCCCAGAGGCGTTCATTATTTCCTTTTCCATTAAGTCTTTTAGAAAACACCTTTAGTCATTTTGAAGCCCAGTTGCATACACTCGGACTGGTGAAATGAATTAGGTTGTGGCCATCCTATGGTTGTAGTATTTCGGTAACAATCTAAAATGGTCAGTCGTCGTCGCAAAAAATGTTTAAACTTGAAGCGCGCCACCTGTTTTTGGATTTTTGCGTGTGATCAACTTTGCAAAACTGAATGCTTGTAAAATGGAGGGGAATTGATCATTGTTCATGTACATATACTACCTACATTGTAACGGTATGAACCTGGTTGAAAATCTAGAAAGTCTTTCTTTAATATTAATTGCCTACTTGAAAACAGGTTAAATAGAATATAAGTTGGGATCAACCACATTGGAGTTGGTACAAAGGAATATAAACTTCTAGTTAGAGGCTAATAGCTTTGTGCATGGTGTGGTTTCACAGTTTGGACGTCTGCTTTGTTCTTTTATGAGGTTTTTTTTCTTGTAAACGTGTACCATTTTCTATTGTGCCACTCCATTCAAACATATGGTGATGATAAGCTAATTTTAGCATTTTGGACCTTTGCCTATTAACTTGTCTATTAAAGTGTTTGTTTTTTTTATGTTTAAGTTTACATTCTCGATTGAATTTAAATGTCTTTCATAAAATGGGTAGTTTAATTTAGTAACATATTATTATTTAACATATTTGGAAAGATTTTCCTTGGAATTCTTCCAACTTTCGGTTATTGCTATCGGATGTTGAAATGATCATGGTCTTGTTTAGGCCTGGGTTCTATTACCGTGTCCAATAGAACTCTTTATTCTAACTATTATTATCATGAGTGTTCTTGTTTTGAAGAATGGCTTGTTTTGATACATAGCATAGCCTTAAGGAATGTGAGCAATCTGGTCATCATGTCTGGACCATTTATTTGATCATTTTGCCATACTAATTTCATAAACATTTTAACTTGACATACAGCGAAAGCATATGATGCGCGTTAATGGAAAACACAACTGCAAGATGGACTTTAACCCTGGGACCTACCGGTGCCCACATTCTGAGATCCATGAACTGCACTTCAGTTCAGTTGAGCAATGTAGCTGTTGGCAATCCCATTTAAACAAGCTCCACATTATCACCCACAATGAAAAAAGAGAGGTCAGTACAACTAAAGCAGTTGTTGACAGCTGGCTTGAGCTAGATAGCGAAGGAGAGCTAAGCTATGGTTGCCCACTTAGTTATTTCAGGGTGATTTAGGTAGAGACGTTGAAGCCACTCTTTGCACAAGCATCTTGTAACCAGGCCATCAGCCAAGTTTCTTGCTGGTGAAAATTCTGTCGTCACGATGATTGCATTTCCAAAAAATTTTATACTTATTTATGGAGCTCAGCTGAACATGAAAATCCAATTGTAAACTTGTGGATGAGATTATAATAACAGCATTTAAAAAAACAACAACACCAAGGAAGTGAAAGAGTTTGCGGGAAAAGGATCATAAAACAATGGAAAATGAAATTTGTAGAACAGAATGTCTCCATACCAAACCCCCTTTACTAGTTCGAATTGTGTTGCTAAATAAAAATAGAACAAATGACAATTTTTCTCTCATTCCCCCACCCAGGAGAAATAAAGAATAGATTTAATTAAATGCATGACTAGCCCAACATATTAAATAATTTTGAAATGAAGTCATGTCAGACAATACAGTGTGACACACACCAAATTGTGCAACAATCCTAAAAAGATGATGTTATTGGAATGGGGAGGATATGTGTCCTGATTTGATTAATATTTTTTTCCTGTTTTTATTAGTTATATTTTGTATTGACATTTAAAAATACATCAGTTGCATCTCCTAAGTCTGTGTGATACATATCTAATTTCCCTTATTTTGCCGGGTCAGCAATGTGGCCTTCTGTGATTCTTTGTGTGAGATTTGTGTCGCTCTGAAAGTGACACAAGTGGCAATTTGAACCCTTTTACATTTTGGTGTCAAGGTTTGAGGCTCCCCAAACAAAGGGTCAGGGTCCAATTTGGCTAGCTCCAGTGTGCAGTGACTCCAGTACTGTGGCTTGAGTGTTGGGCACCCTGGGATTGTACCTCAGATGCAGGGGGAGGGGGCAGAACAACTGGCTAAGTAAATAGTTACGTACCTCTCTGTAACATGTCATGGACCATCATACCCGACTCAATGCCCCCCCCCCCCCTCCCCCCCATTTCTATTTTCTCACTTAATCTGCTTTGTATTTCCAGTCTAAGTTGGATAAAAGCATCTTGAAATCATCCAATTTTGATTTTATTAGATTTTTACTGTTACTTTTCACATTCGTTATTCGAACCTCTGGCTGCTTTTATTTGATTTATATTTTTTATTTGATTTAAATTCAACCTCAATAACCTTTTTTACGCTTGATAACTTAAGTTACGCTTAAAGAGTTTGAGGGAACATTCCAGAGGACTGCATAGGTTACATTCTAAGTCAAAGAAGCCAGGAAGATTAGGCTAAGTCTGTAGATCTTTTATGTTTTAGCACAGATCAAGTCAAGTCACGGCAATTTTATTTGTATGGCCCTTAATCACAGTTACAGTTTCAAAGGGTTTCCCAGGGCCACATATGTATGACACCTTCCAACCCTGGCCCCCCAAAGGACAAGAAAAAACTCATCATCATCGAAAAAGATATCTTGAAAAGGAACGTGGAGTGGGGGATTCCTCCTTCCAGGGATGGTCAGGAGTGCAAATGGTGGCGTCCATAGTATTTACACAAAAACATTACAGTACAGTATAATTCCAAAATGGGAGATCTGCAGTATGATTGGATGAGGTAGGGTGGACGAGGAACATGTAGAAAACCTCTAGTCTTGTACCTATCGGCAGAAGGGGTAGGCTAGTGCTGCAGTGAAAAAAAAATATAGATTTTAAGTTTAGATTCGAGTCAGCTTCCCTGATACAGGGGGCAGCCACTAATAGGGTGCTCAGTAAGAGAACGCTCTGTTCCTTGCAGACTTATTTTGGGATTGTCTAGTATGGCCATCCACACAATCAAGAATCAACACTGCGCTATCGTGGTTGTGGCCCAAATATAAAAAGCTGACTCCATGTGTGTTTTCTTTGAATGTTTGGGTGTTTTGTTTTCAGAGGCAGGTGATTGCTATGTGCAATAGAGAGATCACCTAAACTCTGATGATCCAGCAGAGCACAACCCATTTACTATGTATACAATATTATTGTGGGGCTGAGCTTTATCCTGCTCTTAAGTGAGTATACTAGGGCCGTGTTTGAAATTGTATTTACTTGCGGGTCTTATACAAATGTTACCTTTTTAGTTTGGTTTAACGTTAGGATTTGGGACTGTAGATCCCAAATCCTAACGTTAAACCAAACTAAAAAGGTAACATTTGTATAAGACCCGCAAGTAAATACAATTTCATCTGATGGTGTCTACCATTGTTTTCCCTGACGATAATCGGTGTAGTTTGTACGCTAGTATGCTACTGCTATACACCCTTGCCTCTTCCTTTAATACACCATCGTTCTCGAAAGCTTGCGCCACACATTTACCTGGGAGTAAAGACTTATGTGCCAAGAGGTGCATCGTCATCCATGCTCTGCACCTGTTGGTACTAGATCTGTACCAACGGTACCAACCTTCTTTGAATGCCAAAACTCACTGAAGTGTACAGCTACTGCCCAGTCAAGAATGGGATACATGTTGAAGGTTGAAGATGGTGTGCAGTGGAAAAAGCGCCCCATTGTCCCATTGAGGATGAACAGGAGTAAGAAAACAGGTTGAAGAAAAAAAATTGCTAGCAAAAGACTAACAACTGTAGTTGAACATATCTTGGACTATAAACCAAGATCTCTGGTAGATTAATGCTGACAGGAGGAGGCAGTGCATCAATCCTATCTGCGTATCGTCTGGTCCATCTTCTATGTGTTCTCCCCAGGCAAACATCTACAGCCATTTACTGTCTGCTGGCTTTCTGATATATTCTGTTTTCATGTTTTCATGCCAAATGCGTAACTGAACTACAAGTGCATGATTGTTGTCCATGTGGATCCCTTTAACCTATTCTCAAGAACTCTAGCTCCTACAACCTCATTGCTACCACCTTTCCTGCTATCTTTCAAATGTCATTCAGTCACCAGCCTCATCCACTGCATCATACGCTAGTATTAGGCTATGAGTTCTAGGCAGACCATACATATTTTTCCTATCTGGCCATAACTTCCAACCAGTGTTGAGGCTGTGTTAGGGTTATTAGGTTTGTTGTCAACTCTGGGCCTATGCAAATATACTGGTTAAACAATCAAGTAGGGATCGATGCCAAAAGTTTCACTGTTGGATTCACAGAATTCACTTTTATTTAAGCAAAGCTCTTGCAAATCCACTGACGTTCTTCTGTTTTCCTCCAAAGGTTCAGAAGAGGGATGTGGAAAAATTATTCAGCGCTTCCCAAAGAAGGATTGGGCGGGCACAGCTTTTCCGCAGGGTGTGGAGATGGTGAGTAACGGCATCCTACTAACAATTAAATATATTTAAAACTGACGTAGTTCAGAAACTAAAACATTACCGGGTTTTTAGAAATCCCATTAATTAACTAATTAACCAATTCATGAGATGTATACACTGTATTAATATGAATCAGTAAGTTATGAATCCTGTTGACTGTATTCCAACCAGTGTTTTAAAAATGGTTCTGCTGTTGACCTCACAAGACCCATCTTTATCCAATCCCTTTGTTGTATGTGGTAATTGGATAATAATTGAGACACAGGGACATTGTGACATGAATGTGTCTCTGTAGTGCACAGTACTTTTCCAGGTTAATGATGGTCTTCGTCTTCCTGTCTGCCCGCACTACCAACTTCCTCCACTGTATATGCTTTGGCATGGCTTGAAAACGGATAGACCCAAACTTTTCCTACTTTTGTAACAAACAAGTTCTTAAAAACAACATTTTTTTTTATTTTTTTTATTGAGGTTTGAGTTTAATTGAGTAATACTCTCTTAAGCCAGTTGTTGTTTGTTGGGTGTTTTTCATTTTATATGGAATGATAGTTTGGACCCCCCCCCCCCCCCAAAAGCTTGTTTCAAAGACACATGTTTGTCCTTTAGAGCATGTGGATCAGATATTGGCATTTCCTGTTTCAACAAAGTGCTGAACGATTGTTTATTCAAAAGTTAATTTTGTCCCCTTCCGCCCTCTCTAATTGGGAAATCTCACTCTGATTCTTCCATTCCCTATCTCCTTCCCACTGCCTGGTCCGTCTTTATCTTAAGGAATGTTAAGTCTCATTTACTCCCTCATTTTCCCTCACTTCGTCATTAGGTTGACGTCGACTGGGGGTGAGGGTCCATGGCAGGGGGTCTATGACTATAATGATAGAATACTATTTTCTTATTTGTGTCTAAAGAGAACTGCCTGTGAAAGTTGAGGTCAGATACAGTAGTGAACCTTTCTGCTCTTCAAGTTGCTCTTTTCTTGCTCTATACATACTTGCTATGTTCGGCATATGTTTGTCAAATGATACAATGATACAGATATAAATGAGCCTAAAGTTAGTCAATATAAAAAGCTAAAAGCAGTTTGAAGATCTACCAGTCAGGACTGGTAGGTCCAAGAAACAAAATGCCTGCTGAGTTGAGAATCCAAGGTATCTATCTATCTATCTATCTATCTATCTATCTATCTATCTATCTATCTATCTATCTATCTATCTATCTATCTATCTATCTATCTATCTATCTATCTATCTATCTATCTATCTATCTATCTATCTATCTATCTATCTATCTATCTATCTATCTATCTATCTATCTATCTATCTATCTATCTATCTATCTATCTATCTATCTATCTATCTATCTATCTATCTATCTATCTATCTATCTATCTATCTATCTATCTATCTATCTATCTATCTATCTATCTATCTATCTATCTATCTATCTATCTATCTATCTATCTATCTATCTATCTATCTATCTATCTATCTATCTATCTATCTATCTATCTATCTATCTATCTATCTATCTATCTATCTATCTATCTATCTATCTATCTATCTATCTATCTATCTATCTATCTATCTATCTATCTATCTATCTATCTATCTATCTATCTATCTATCTATCTATCTATCTATCTATCTATCTATCTATCTATCTATCTATCTATCTATCTATCTATCTATCTATCTATCTATCTATCTATCTATCTATCTATCTATCTATCTATCTATCTATCTATCTATCTATCTATCTAATGATAGGTGTATTGATGTTGACAGATTGCCAATGAGCCAATTGATTTCCACCTCTACTAATTATTTGTTCATTAGTGTAGTTTCTGGAACAGACGTAAGGGAGGAATGTTTTCATTGGATGATTAATGAAAACCACTTCAGTAGGTTGTTTTATGGAATTTAGCAATTGAACAATATTTTTCCAGGGTCCTTGTTATTATAGTGGTTAGCAGGTTAAGTGAGTGTCGACCTGTACTGTATTGGAACCCATGATCACTGCACTTTTGTCTGGTGTACCATATTGACGGTCTTAGCTACGGGTCTTGTCCAGACTACCCGACGCACCCCACCACGCTGTATGGGAGGAGCTGTGTGGGTTTGTTAGACCTTACCGCCAAAACCGCAGCCAGTACAGCACCGGCTCACAAAATAAAAACAAATGAATGTACACTGAAAATGGAACAGTAAATGTGACTGTGTGCAGTGGAAGAACGTCAATTTATGGGCCTCCAAAGATGCCCCATCAATGAAATGAATATCCTGAAAGTTCTTGGAAACATTGCAGTGCTTAGCCGTCTCATCTCATCTCAGTCTGTGGTGGTGTTGCCACACTGTCATCCTTTTACGAGCTCTCTCAGAGCAGCCTCTGTTAAATATAGAAAGGGTTGTTGGCTGTAGGCCAAATCTTTCTGCTTAGTGTTTGCAGATGTTTCGGAGGGCCGGTGTAAGTGCGTGTGCGTGTGCGTGTGCGTGTGTGTGTGTGCGTGTGTGTGTGTGTGTGCCTTGTTGCATGTGTCATGCGGAACATTAATTGAGATGCAATACACACCCCATGCACAGGATGTTCAGGAGTATGTTTTTTTGTTTTTGTTTAATGTAATGTGTCACATGTAATGTATAACAACCCATGCTCATAAAGAAAAGGATATGTGAACATAGGCTTAATAAAGTAACGTAGGACACTGAGGAGTTGAGGACTTCCGGAAGTGTGCTCACCAACTGGGTGGCATGTGTGGCCAACTTTGATGTGGCGCTAAATGACAAAGGATTCCAGCTTTGAAGGGTTTAATGAAGATACACCATAGTGTTTAAGAGACCCACTAAGCAGTCTGTATTTTGGCTTTGTTTGGGGTCGGTATGTAAACCATTATTTCTCTCCATGAAGAAATGACTCATATACAAACACTAAGGGATGCATCTGTACAACAGGGCTGAGCACGAATAGCATTTTGCGGTCACAACAGGCCCCCAGCGAACTAAATAATCACAGATGAAGAATGCACCAAGAAAGCATTTACAACGCGTGCCAGGAAAAATGTGTTTCCAATCTTTTCAGGCAAGTGACGATTATATGAACACGCTAGACTCTTGTCTGCCACGGAAGAGGTTTTGGAGGTCAATCCGTTCCTCCTGTACTTTGAGTTGGGCCTTCAAGGGCTAAAGCAAAGTAAAGTAAAAGGTTTTATTTGAATCACAGATTCATCACGCATGAAATTCAGCGAATGCTACGGTTTCATTCGGTTACTCGGTAGACAGAAAAACAGGAACAGCGTATTATTTTAATATCTCTTTTAATAAACTTAAAAAAGTCTTTAAGATCTCTGTCGTCCTCGGACTCTTCATGGATGACATCCATCCATTCCCCCAAAATGTTCATTGGCTTCTTATCTCTGCCGGCATAGAACCCAAGACACTGATACTTTCATAGGCATGCAATGGGCTATAATAGTCCATCAAATTGTCCTTTTGTGTTCAAAGAAGGTTGATGTTATTCAACGTATGACTAGATGTGTCTATCAAAATAGATAAAGTAATGCAATTACATTTATGGTGGTGACATGGACAATCCCCAGAAAGTAAAATATGCATAATTCCAATGTAAAAATGAGACATTACAAAATATTGTATAGCCTGTAAAAGTTCTACATTTAGGATGAACATTATGATTCAGATAAGCAAAACTAAGCAGCTCAACGGACAGATAACTGATATTGATCTACTAACGTACACAATGTTATGTACATAATGTTGATAATACAAGCTTTCTGGCTCCATGTTTGTTTTTTGGTTCGCTGTGGTGATGTTGTTCGGCTGGCTATGGATTTCATAATGTTTCGTGTAATATGCTTTGCCTTTGAAAGCTATGTTCCTCGGCCAATGGGTCAAACGCATTCCAAAAAAGTTCAACATTCAACATCAGGGTCAGTCATTTACACAAAGCCTGCAGACACAGAGCCTGCAGACATTGGGCTTGCAGGCAGATTCTTGCTGTCTTGAATAATATATAGTCTCAGCGGCAAGTCAATATTTTTCAGCTTGTCACAAATTATTTGTCAAAATGACGTCTGCAGCATAACTGAATAAAATCTTCGTCCCAAGCCTTTGAAAGAATCCTGTAAAAATCTATTGGGTTAGAATGACCCCTTTTTTTTAAGGCACTGATTTCCAAAAGTTGTACATTTTTTACAAATACAAACAAGTGATCTCCTTCAAATACCTATATAATAATACAATACACAATGGATTAAAAAAAGTTTTACTCTGAAACACTTTCATTTTCATTTCTTCAATCATTTACTGAAACTGAATGCTCCCCTAGGCTCAAGTTCCTCCGATGTAGGAATTTGACCCGACTTGACAAGACTGTTAACATGTGTGTAATTTCTCTTGTCAAGAACTGTGTCCTTTTCAACTCTGCAGTAATGAGGAACGTAGAATGCACTTCCGGGAAGGATGCATGAGGTATGACAAAAATGTGTTTGGGTGTTGGTGTCGTGGGGGTACAGCGAGCAATTGACTGCAGGTGTCATCTCGGCCTATTGTGAAGTTTCAAAGTATTGTTACTCTTGCCCTCTTGCACTCTTTTCAGGTTCAGTCTAGCTGAGAATCAATTCCATGTTTTGGGATGTGTCCCAATGCGTGTCCTTTTGGTGATGGTGTTTGTTAAGCCAAAACTAAACAGTGCATTCCAGATGCCAGGATGCAGGCCTGGCCTTGCGGGGGGGATAGGGACACGTGTTTGTCAGGAAGATCCACACATGAGTAATCGCTACTCGCTATGCCAGTGAAGACAAACAATCCTGGAAGCAGTTAAAAAACTTGCGTCTTCCAATCTGGACTTTCCGTGTTGGAAGCTGAAGGAGAGTGAGCTCACAAGGCGTGGGGGATGAGATGAAGCTTTCTCACTTTCGTTTTTGGCTTGGAAAAGTCGTTCCTGGTATTGGCTGTTGGATGTATGTTTTTTTTTAATATCCGTTTTGTGTTGTTGGAAGCCGACCTGATCTTTTCATGTATACACACACACACACACACACACACACACACACACACACACACACACACACACACACACACACACACACACACACACACACACACACACACACACACACACACACACACACACACACACACACACACACACACACACACACACACACACACAAACAAGTTGTTTTTTCCGATCATGTGATGATGATCACAAAACGGAAGTGATTCACAGTAGCGCTACCCCCAGCTACAAGGAGTCTAAACAAACCACAACAATGACACTGACCACGGGCCACCTCTCTTCCTGGACCAAAAACATCCACTGGTGGACCAGAGCCAGTAGCAAGTAGGGGGGCCTGAGATTTGGGTACCCTCTCACAACCCCCCCGCCTCCCTGTGTGCTGTACATTTCCTCCTCGTATCACAGCTGGAAGTTCCTGTGAGAGCCTCACTGGGCTGGCTACTGGCCGGTGCCACCCGTGCTAGGGAAAATGTGCTGACTGCCCCAGGTTCCGATTGCCTGTTGACATGCCGAGCATTCCTCCTCCCTGTGCTAAATGACGCCTTCGTTGGTGAGCGTGTGCTTGGAATGCCAAGACTGCTCTGTTTGACACGGCCTGCCAATAACTCACGCTGCTCTCCTCCGCCGCCGCTGTCCGTCTCAGGGGGTGACCGGGCGAGGGCCTTTTTTTGACGGCAATAAATAACAGTGTTCCATAAAGGGAAACCATCTTCCCTTGTCACAAAATGTGTTCCACATGTTGTTGCTGTGATATATGCATTACTGTACACCTGCATGCATTTCAGTAGTTTTTTTTTTCATACATTGGCTACTTGGACAGAATTGTATTTGTATATCTTGATAATATAGTGGACAGTTGAAGGCCATTTTATATAATGGTATAAAAAATGTTTCAGGGGAATAATAATAAGAACTTTAAATTAAATGGATAAATGGATTGCATTGCTAATTGCAACCAGCTTCACTTGGTTGAACTGTCATTTACCAGCACAGTCATGCTAACGGTACTCTCTGAACAATCGTAAAGAAAGACACCTGAAAAAACGATGGTGGGTTGATGTGTGCGGGAGACAAGCTGCAGTCTATCGGGTCTATTTCTCAAAGAAGGGGAGTCCCCCTGTTTTGACCAGGCCTCCTCCACAGGCATGGGAGGAAGCACCTGCTACAGGACCTTGTCATTATCAGCCATCACTAAAGCCATCTAAAGGCCAGGCTGTGTGACGCAGGGCTGCCATTGTGCTTGGCTGTTTACTCGCTGTGTTTCCAGCTTCTGCTGTTTGTTTTTGTTGTTTTTGTCTTCATGTGTGAAGACAAAGTTTTTACCGATTTTTTTTGTTTTTGTTGTTGTTTTGTTAGTACAAAAGTCGGTCCTGTATATAAGGTGGATTATTCTGTACAGGAGTCACTCTTGTCTTTAACTCGATTTCAAGGTGATTTGTAAGTTGATTTCTCATATTCAAAGCTCAGTAACAACTAGGATTTGTGTAGGACAGGGGTCGGCAACTAGCAGCGGGTCATTTCAGAAATGTTTATACAGTGTATATATATTATTATTTTTAAGTCGGGGTTAACCACCCCGTCTTGAAAAGTAAAGTGCATTATACAGTATTTTCATTGTAGGCCTATATTATGTTTTCATTCTAAGCCTATAAGGAGAAACCGTAACCAAACTAGACTAGACAGTCTAGTCACGGCAGCCTATGTCAGACACGGTAAAACACTAAATGCGTTCAATAAACTATTAAATGCCGACTCAAATAATAACTCTCTCTAATACTGTCTGAAACGGGGCTTGACATTAACCTTTTTGGCTTACCAGAAAGTGGTTTTCCAAAGTCACTGGCCACTCAGCATTTTCACTAGCCAAAATCGACCTGATTGAGACTTGACCTGATTGAGTCGATTTAAATGTATTATCCACATGAGTTTCTCTAGCATCATGATTGAGCAGTGTCCAGTGCCCGGAACACAAACGGAACTCATTTAAAAGTAAATTTCCCTTCCCTCCTATAATAATATAATTGGAAGCCATATAAAGGAAGGGAAAACAATGATTGATAACAGTTGCCGGCCTTTACCTCTTGATCCGTTCAATCCCCACAGGCACCACCATAGACAGCATGCAGTAGTCCTTATTTAATGTTACAATCTGACAGTAGACTTGTGTAAGAAAAGGAATGCGAAATCCCCGAAGGGTCCTTTTTACCCCATCTATTTACCCTTTTCGTGCATTTCAGAATTTTATCGATTGCATGTGGTGAGTTGCCGTTTTGGCCCCAAGTGTAGAAAACTTCCCAAATGTTGAAACATACCACCGATGTGGTAAGTTCAGCAGTGATGTCTGTTTCAGGCTACGCCCGGCACATTTAAACACATCATACTGTTTGAAATCGTATTGATGAACTGCCTTCTTCCCAAAATAATTTTCTCTCTCTCTCTATATATATATATATATATATATATATATATATATATATATATATATATATATATATATATATATATATATATATATATATATATATATATATATATGAATTATGTTGTGCCTTTGTGAGCGGGCTAAAAACATCTCTGACATGAACCATATGGAGCTATCGGAGTGCCCAGGGAGGAGTTGGGGTGTTGTGGGAGAGGAGTTTCATCAGAACACCTCGGCTCAGTGCTCCACGTGGAGATGATGCCCACGCCTGCCTGTCACCCAGTTTTTACTACCTTTTAACTATTTACATCCGCAATTCAACCTGTCACGGGATGGTCGTGTCACTATAAAGACTCTTTTGTGTGGGTTCAGGTACACACACACACACACACACACACGTGAGAAAGAAAGACACACCCACGTGTGTGAGAGAGAAAGAGACACACACACACGCGTGTGAGAGAAAAAGACTCGGACACACACGTGTGTGTGTGTGTGTGTGTGTGTGTGTGTGTGTGAGAGAGACAAAGACACACACACACACACACACGTGTGTGAGAGAGAGAGACACACACACACACACACACACACACACACACACACACACACACACACACACACACACACTTGTGGCTGTGCGTGCATGTGAACAACTTTACACTGCGGTTTTCCCTCACTTCCTCCTTGGCTCGCTATGAATAGATCAGCGGCCCGAGCTCAAGACACTTCCTACTGCACTACTCTGCTCTGCATGGCCCTGGCCTCCGGCCTAGGAAGTCTAAACGACCCCTTGACTCTTGTGTCGCGTCCATCCGTCCTCCTGATAACGCTGGACACTCGGACACCGGCTGCTTACACCGGTGATCCTCCACCCCCCCCCCCCCCTCCCTTCTACCATCCCCGACACCTCACACTCCTCCATTGTCTATTCTTCCTTGGACAGCCGCTAGAGAAGGGAGGCGGATGGGGAGGATGATGGGGAAAATGAGGCTGGCAGTGCACACTGTCGTTAGGGTTAACACACACACACACACACACACACACACACACACATCTGTTACTGTGTTTTCCTGAGCCCAGTGTCTGGGAAATCACTTGACTTTTCAAACATCCTTGATTTTCTGGAGGTTTATAGATGGCTCTTGGGTTTTTATATTATTTATAGTATTGTTATTATTATGTTATATTTTAAATATGTTTTGATATTATCAAAATCAAATCCAACACTTCGGTCGTCAGTGTCTGTTACTACTAAGTCACTTTAGATTGTCTGCCATGTTTGAGATTTATTGTTTAAAATCCTGGAATTTAGGGTAATCTGTGGTGGGGGGAAAACAGACTGTTTTCTTGGAGCTGTTCCACAAAGCAAGAATGCTGTGCATTCCAACCAGTTGAGATAGTAGTGTTTTCCCATCAGCCTCCCCACTTTTGTAGTTTTGCTTTCTTGCTCACTCAAACACATTGGGTGTTGCATCATCCATGTTGAAGTACTTTCTTTTTTACCCTGGTCATAGATCAGGGCCCACGCTCATTTCAACTGGGGCAAGCTTGCTTCATCCAGCTCTTGTGACCCTTTTGCTGCAAAACACTTGGACCAGGGTGTAAAATACAGGGGGGGGGGATCCAAGACCCCTTGATTGACACTTAAGAACCCCTAAACACCTCACCAACATTTTGTCCCTTTTTTGGAATTCGTCACTGTCGCAATAAATGTATTTTATAATGTACTATGTTCAGTATTCATTATCTAAATTGCAAAACATGTATTCACAAATAAGAATACATGGCAAAAAATAAGATAACCTTGGTAGTGTCTGGTAAGGCCTTCTTCCATGGGTGGCTCTGTTGCAAAGGGTGTTGCAAATGGTGTTACAATTAGTGCCTAATTGTAAGTTTCCGATGAGCTTTTAACCCTTTCTCGGAACACCACACACACACACACATACACACACACACACACACACACACACACACACACACACACACACACAGTTTCCTCAAAATTATTTCTTAGAAGTCTCATTTTAGTAACGGTTACAAAAGTGTTCCAAAGGGTGCTAGCGTCATCACGCTCCCTCCCACTCGAAAGTGGCCCCTCGGGAGCCACTTTCGAGTGTATGTGACACTTCAGCAACACAGGAGAGCTGGGTCCCGGGTTGACGCCGGGTAGACGGTGGAAGAGATGTAAGTGTCTTCATGTTATACCCATCAGGCTATTACTTACTACTGAAAAGTGCAATGTCTAGGATTTGGCTAACATTTGAATTCGTCAAATGATTAGCGTTTTTTCACGAAAGTTGTGGTGTCCGTCCCTATTGTAAGAAACGAGTAAATACACAGTGTTATGTTCCGTTTTGGGCTGAAGTTCTCTAAATGTGTTGTTCCTGAATTGTTACGTGATGCTCAATTTAACCGTTATTCACATGGTTGTGAATGATTCAACTCATTGACGATGAAAAGGTGTGATCATATGATGGAGGAAATGGTTTTAAAGAAGCATCTGATCCTTATCTTGGAAACTAAGCAAACTAAATATTGTGATACTGATGGGAATACAGTAGGCCCTTTGAGTTTCCCCAATGACTTGGTTCTCAGTTCTAGGAATGATAGTGAAATGAAGAAGACCTTTTTTTATGATGCTTATTCTTGGATGTGTGTGTGTGTGTGTGTGTGTGTGTGTGTGTGTGTGTGTGTGTGTGTGTGTGTGTGTGTGTGTGTGTGTGTGTGTGTGGTGTGTGTGTGTGTGTGTGTGTGTGTGTGTGTGTGTGTGTGTGTGTGTGTGTGTGTGTGTGTGTGTGTGTGTGTGTGTGTGTGTGTGTGTGTGTGTGTGTGTGTGTGTGTGTGTGTGTGTGGGGTATGTATGCATGCACACACATGGTAGGTTACTGCTAAGTGTTCCAAGCGTAGCAGCAATGCGGTGCACAGTATGCCAGCACAGCCTTGGCCCGAGGAGACATGGGCTCCCTGCTCTCATTTTGTGGACGTCTCGCCTCCTCTTCGCTTCCCTGAGGCGATTCCTCAGCGGTCAGAAAGCGTATCCCGTGTCACTTGGGGACGGATGCGGGGGAGTCATGCCACCCACAAGCACATGACGTGGCACGGCTGGTTGCAGGGCAACAATATGTCACTGGAGCACCCGACCCAATAGGGCAGGGATATCAGGACACCCCAACATACCTTAGCGGGTACCATTGTCACTTGACTGGGATCTAAATTTAGAGCGTATCACTGTCTTTTACCTCCAATATGACTACTGTGTGTGTGTGTGTGTGTGTGTACGTGTTCGTCCCTGTGTGCATTTTCATCCCTGTGCGTTTGTGTGTCCGTCTCTGTTAATCCCTGTGTGTGTGTGTGTGTGTGTGTGTGTGTGTGTGTGTGTGTGATTGTCTCTGTCTGTCCCCGTTTGTGTGTGTTCGTCACTGTCTGGATGTTCGTCCCTGTGTGTGTTGGTTCCTGTGTGTGTGTGTTTGTCCCTGTGTGTGTGTGTGTGTGTGTGTGTGTGTGTGTTCGTCCCTGTATATGGGTTTGTCCCTGTGTGTGTGTGTGTGTGTGTGTGTGTTCGTCCCTGTATATGGGTTTGTCCCTGTGTGTGTGTGTGTGTTTATCACTGTCTTTTACCTCGTCCCTGTATGTGTGTTCGTCCCTGTGTGTGTTTGTCCCTGTGTGTGTGTGTGTGTTTGTCCCTGTGTGTGTGTGTGTGTTTGTCCCTGTGTGTGTGTGTGTGTGTGTGTTTGTCCGTGTGTGTTTGTCCCTGTGTGTGTTCGTCCCTGTATGTGGGTTCGTCCCTGTGTGTGTGTGTATCACTGTCTTTTACCTCGTCCCTGTATGTGTGTTTGTCCATGTGTGTGTGTGTTTCTCCCTGTGTGTGTGTGTTTGTCCCTGTGTGTGTGTGTGTGTGTGTTTGTCCCTGTGTGTGTTTGTCCCTGTGTGTGTGTTTGTCCCTGTGTGTGTGTGTGTGTGTGTGTATCACTGTCTTTTACCTCGTCCCTGTATGTGTGTTCGTCCCTGTGTGTGTTTCTCCCTGTGTGTGTGTGTGTTTGTCCCTGTGTGTGTGTGTGTGTGTGTGTGTTTGTCCCTGTGTGTGTTTGTCACTGTGTGTCTGTGTTTGTCACTGTGTGTACGTGCATGTCCGTGTGTACGTGCATGTCCGTGTACGTGCATGTCCGTGTGTACGTGCATGTCCGTCCGTGTACGTGCTTGTGGGTATTTGTGTAAACCTTCTGTATGTGTGGGTGTGCAACATGTAGGTCAACGTGTGAACCCCAGCACCTGTTGCACCGCCATATGTCGACGTAGGTTGGCATTTAACAACCAAATAGAAGTCAGTTCTTGTCAGCTGCCAGACACCTCTGGTTGTGTTCTGAACTGCCCGTGCGCTATTGGTACTTTTGCTTGTGCTGGCTGGAGGTCTGCCCAGATCTGCTACACTGAACTACCTCAGTCAAATAGTTTTCTGGCAAAGAGCGGGCGTAGCGGGAGACCAACCGCACGCGCCGGTGGCAGGATAACACTTTACTACTTTGGCGTGTTGATAGACTGGCTTTTACAAATACTGGTTACTGTCTGTCTGGCAGGCGGCTGCCTTCGGCTGCTGTAAAATACGGTTGCTTTCGTTGTTCTGCCTCTTGTTTTGTAGCCTTCAAATATTTCTATCTGCCTTTTTTTTTCTTTCTTCATTTCTTTCCTTGTCTCACAGGAAAAATGTCGAGCCCTTAGGATGTTTATTAATATAATATTCCAGGTATTTTTGCACACACAGGTGTTGCTCATAACACTATTTATGGGTCTGCTCTTTTTTTAATGTCCATTGACCATGGACCATGTGTCCTGGTACATAACAATAGCAGAACCCGTAATTGCTATTACACCTGTGTTTCTCCTAGGACGGCGAAAAGGCGCTACTGACCATAATTGTGTTGAAGCTTGGCTTGATCATGTTATTTGATGTGTTTACTCACTTTCACACATGGAAACGGACACACACACACACACAGGCAACACTCACACAAACACACGCAACACCTACGCAACACCCACGCAACACAGATGTAACACATGCGTGCAGCACACACGCACGCACGCACGCACGCACGCGCGCACGCACGCGCGCACGCGCGGGCCACACACACACCTTCCTTGGTATGTGGTCCCAAAGGAGTTTTTATCTCATGCAACGGATTGACAGTTTCCTGCATGTTCTATTTTTTGATTCTGTCTGAACTGTATTGTTTTGTAAACAGCAAACCGCAACAGCGATATCCTTCTTGAACACAGTACCACTTCATCAGGGAGTTCTAGCATCTTTCCATGTCGTCTTTCTGTTGAGTGGTCGCTGTTGTGCCCCTTTAAGGAGTCATTATAACACGGTTACAAAAAGACTTACATATGACCACTTTTAAAATGATGCTTTACGATGCTTTAGCCCCTATCGAGAGGAGCTGCCGCAAGGATGCCTCTCTGATGACGAGTCACCGCAGACCTTTTTGTCGTTGGTTTTGGTAAAAAAAAAAGGGTATTTTGATGGAGTGGACCTGCAAGCTCCGAGGACATGTTCTGACACCTCTGTGCACCATTCAGACGGCGGGGACATTCCTATGACTCCTATGGTCTTTGATCTCACGTTCTATAGGGGATCACACCATACTCCACTGTGTTGGCCTGGGTGTGTGATGTATCACGATGTACTACTCTAGCACCACGTCTGACTCGAGTTGGCCGCTTGAACCCGTCTCTTTCATTTGGAATGAAGTACAGCAATAACCTTTTGTGTCGTTTTTAAATTCCAGTTGCATGTTTTATTGCAACTCTATCCTAGCATCCTACTTGGTGTGGGCTAGTAGCAGTGTTCACCCATTACCCACAACTATGTAGATGTGTAGCTACGTATTTGGTCATTACACCTGTGCTTGTTATTACACTAGCAGCTGCCTGGGATGGGTCACACAATGTTGTATCAATATTGAATGCACTACATAATTGGTCGTCATCTATTTTGACACATTTTTGGGATTCAACTACACGATGACCCGGCCTAAAATGGACTTTTGATCCCTTTCAAGTACTACTGGCATGCAGCCTTTCTGGTCTCTCTTCGTATTGAACCAGCTGTATATTTGATTAATCTTGTCTTGTGAAAAATGCAGTACTTTTCCAGGGCTCTTGTTCGTGAAGTATTTAGCTCGTGACATCCTAGTTGGCTCTGTTCACCAGACACTATGGAATGGCATTATAGTTGATGACTTTCAAGGAAAACAATTATGTGTTATTTCCCATTGTGATGGCCGGATGCAGTAGCTAAAGCACTGAAACAGGACATCCTGTCAACATGCCCCATCGTGTCATCAGTAATATGCTAGCTCACATATTATCACTTAGTTTAAGGAAGTATTTTTCCACTGGAAAGTAGGGCTTTTCATAAAACTGGCCTGTCTATGCAGTAGAAAGGTGCATCACAAATTGGTGCTTCATGACCAGGCAACAACAGTTGGAACGACAGCCCTAGAGAACTGGTGCTACATGACCAGAGAACAACAGTTGGAACAACAGCCCTAGAGAACTGGTGCTACATGACCAGAGAACAACAGTTGGAACAACAGCCCTAGAGAACTGGTGCTACATGACCAGAGAACAACAGTTGGAACAACAGCCCTAGAGAACTGGTGCTACATGACCAGAGAACAACAGTTGGAACAACAGCCCTAGAGAACTGGTGCTACATGACCAGAGAACAACAGATGGAACAACAGCCCTAGAGAACTGGTGCTACATGACCAGAGAACAACAGTTGGAACAACAGCCCTAGAGAACTGGTGCTACATGACCAGAGAACAACAGTTGGAACAACAGCCCTAGAGAACTGGTGCTACATGACCAGAGAACAACAGTTGGAACAACAGCCCTAGAGAACTGGTGCTACATGACCAGAGAACAACAGTTGGAACAACAGCCCTAGAGAACTGGTGCTACATGACCAGAGAACAACAGTTGAAGTGTAAAATGTAGAGGGATTGATCATTGTTCATTTTCACATACTACCCACATTGTAACGGTACACACATGGTGGAGACACGGCTTTCCTTTAACTGGTGGAATGCTCTAAAGGGGATTTGTTACATTTTTGGTTGAAAAAAGCTTCGATCAGTGAGTTGATCTGGCCATGCCGTGTGTTCGTGTTGGCTAGTGTCTTTCACAAGTTTCTGATGTGCTGTATATTGTACTTTTGCAGTTTTGCCAGCCCGGAGGTTGGAGGCTATCCAGGGAGAAGAAAGCACCCACGTTCTTCACCGTTGTACTGACTGACATCGAATCTGACAGACACTACTGCTCCTGTCTCACCTTCTTTGAGGCTGAAGTCAATCTACAGGTAAAAAGGAACAGACACTGATAGTACACTCACACAAGTATAAGTCACTCCACAGGCATGAGGTGGAGGGTTTCCTTCAAAGGCAAAACCAATGCACAAATGCACATTAGGATTCACCATATAACACATATAATACACATATAATATATAATTTTCATTGTCATCAAAATATGAATGCATAAAAAGTCTGTCACCCTTAAATAGTGTCTGTTAAATTGTGCACAATGGGGACTAGCTAGTTCAGCTTGCTTGTTCTTTGTGTTCTGGTTATTGTTTTGTTTAATTTCATTTGGTCTATTGGGGTATATATATATATTTTCTTTTACTAGGCATGTCACATTGTTGAAATATTTCAAGCAAATACTACATTTGTTTTCCTGAAAGTCTTAAAAGTATGACCTCTAAATAACTTTGAGCAGACCTACGGGGACACATAATGTTGTTGATGTTGTGTGTTACTCTGCAAAGCACATGCTACAGAGTGAATGGTTTCACTGTGCTTGCTTATGGCCTCTTCTGACTTGTTTTACCTGACACACTCGACAATTGCACTCCTATTGGACTCACAATGCATCTATAAGTCACCTTAAAAACAGAAAGACAATGAATGGTTTTAATGGAATGTAAAGAGTCAAGTGTTTTGTTTATGTCAATCCTATTAAAAGAACATTCCACTGTTTTGCCCCCACGCAACGCCAGTGAGATCTTTCCATAGCTGGAAAACAATATTCAAATGGCTAACGAGCAACAACTGACCAAGCGCTCACTGGTGTACTGTCCTCTCTGGCTCCTTCTGTGTCTCCTCAGCGTCATTGCAGAATGAATGTTACTCAGGTGTTTGGTCTGGATAATTTTGTCCAATCTCTGTCTGTTTGTTATCTCCACACAGAAGTCACACAGTGGGGAATTGAGGGAAAAGTCATTGTATTGTAAATCATATTATATCGGAGACTCATTATATTGATGATATTATATTTTGCCTCCTCAACCTCATTTGCAGTAATGTAATATCAGTGTAAAAACAGAAGGATCTCTTTATAAGGACATGGGTCATAGATGGATGGTTAGAACGAAACACAATATTGCAAGGATGGAAGCACGTACCCTTCATGTTATACTATCTCCTTTAACAAAGGCCATTCTGCCCTAGACTGGTGTGTAATGAAGAGCTATATCTGGACCTCTAGATTCCCGTTCCATTCCCGTGTGTAACAATAAATAGAATAAGCACCCAGACGCATCCTGTGATTCAGCATGCAGCTCAAACTTTAATGAGAAAACGTGAGGAGGCTGCCTAAGTGACCTCTCTCTCTCTCTCCTCTAAAACAAACACTGTTCTTATCTACCCAACCGGATTCCAGAAAGCGCAGACGTGTGGTATAGGAATGTATTTTCTCTCATAATTCAACCCAATCCTAAGAATAATGGTGAAAAAGCGGAGTTCCCGTCTGCATGGGGATATTCTGAGCCTGTGCTGTTTGGTTCCGTGTTTCCGCGAAGCGCCCGCAGTATATTTTCACTGCCTGAAGAAATATACTGATTTTGATAAGGGCTTCTGCAAGTAATGAGCCGTAGGAGGTTGGTATCTCTCGTGTGCCAGACGAGGCTTGTGGATCCACAGCAGAGGCAATTAAAACCAGACTGAGACAATAGGCATGTGTGCCAGGAATGCATGTAATGAATAGATGCTTGCCGAAGGTGTTCACCTTGAGACGTGTGCTACTCTCCATGACACTGTGTTCACCTCTGTACATGCAAACCTTTTTTTGTGGATTTTGATATTATTATTAATATTCAGGGATCAAAGGCAATTGAAGCAGACGGGGATGAAGAGGAGGAGGAGGAGGAAGATGGCCTGGTTCAGCCAGCTCAAGTATTTGCACCAAAAAGTCTCATCATGGTCTCCAGGCTGGATTATCCAGAAATATTCCGGGTAAGATGACCCCAGCTCATTAAATGTTGATTAAGAAACGAAAAAAGCCAAACAAATGCATCACAATGTTGGCGTATCTCTTCAATCGTCTGGCAAATATTTTCCTCTTGTGTTACTTATTTGGTGTAATGCGCATGTTTGAGATTATCACTAACTAGAGGTTACAGTTATGCCAGAAATGGCGAAGCAGCGTTTGTGTGTTTGTGTTAGCTTCATCTGTGCTGCATCAAGGATTCTCGAATATGACACGATTCTGATTCACGTTACATGTTTATCGACTTAAACATGTTGAAACATGTTAGTATTAGTGTTCTATGTAATTAGTTCAAGATGTATATGTTTGAAGAACAGGAAAAGGCCTATATTCTCTGCCCAAAAGCATCATTTTGATGGACAAATTGGAATCGTATGTGATTTATTCGTTGAGGTATTTCACATCCAACCAATGGACACAATTGAGATGTTTTAAATAGTTAATATTTCTTATATGAAAATGTTAAACTATAATGAGGCTATTGTCAACGGTTTTTATACCCATACTGAAAATGTAATCACTCAAATAATAATCGGAACTAAATAATCACTTGACAGGGCCTTCCGAATTGTGACTATTGAAAGTAACAATAATAGTATGTATATATGTGATTACCAACTGAATTCCTATTCAATGGTATTGCAATCGAATCCATTTACCTTGGTGGGTACCTGATGGCTAAATAAGACGGCGAGGACGCTTGTGGTTGGTTTTCAAGGTGAGATGAGGGAGTATTGTTGTGGTTGGTTCTACAGTAAAATGTAATGCACAAGTGCTTGTGTTCCCCTCCTAGGGCTGTCTGGGTCTGATCTACACGGTTCACATCGACAGCCTGAATTTCCCTTTGGAGGGTCTGGTGGCCAACCTGTTTATCTTCCATGTTCCTCTGGCTGGTGGGTCCCAGGTAAGCACTAATTGTAATAATTATACTCAAGGCAACGGTGGTTCACCTTTCAGCTCAAAGTGAGAGTTGGCACAAAGTGGGAGTTGAATGACACCTTTACAAAACCTAACCGTAGCAGTCAATCTCAGTCTTTCTTTCCATGTTACATATCTATAACATGGAAAAACATAAAATATATATAACATAAAAATGACAGACCTCTACATGCTTTGTAAGTGGGAAAACCTGCAAAATCACCAGTGTATCTCCCCACTGTATACAGATATATATATATAGATAGATAGATAGATAGATAGATAGATAGATAGATGGGTATATAGATATAGATACAAGATACAAGATGATTTTTATTGGCCATTTGTAACAAGTACATAGGAATGCTTTACTCCCCATTCCCTCCCGCAGTATAAATCTCAAAAACAACACCATAAAAATAATATATACAATCAAATAAACAAAAAAAGAGCAGCAAAGTGACTTAAATGATATGTACATGTTTGTTTTTTAAAATATATATATATATACGGACGCTGCCAGAATACACTGGGCAACACTGTACAATTAAGTAGCAGATTTGATTGTGCTCCAGCCTCTATACACAAAATATGTAGGCCGTATACATACAGGATGCACTCATCTATTGGCCCAAATGTGTAATATCAAAAGACCACTGTTAGGGATGTCACTGAGTAATTCGGCATCGGACGTTTGCAGCTTATGAATATCACATCGGCCATGACATTTTTCCTATGGATGCATACTACTAGCTGCGTTGATCTATTTACAGTGTATATTGTCTAACCTCTTCTGCATGTCCTGTGTGGCGTGTTCCTCAACAGAAGCTGTTTTCTCTGGGAGCTGGCGACCGACAGCTCATCCAGACGCCTCTGAATGAGAGCCTGCCTGTGACCAGCAAGAGTGTGGCCCTGCTGTTCCAGCAGCTAGGTGAGTCAAGGGGGTCAAGCGGTCAGGCCCTTACTAGATAAGTGTGGACCTAACACACACCCAGACCGCATCACCCAATCATTCACAATACATTCTTATGCTCCTTACCCATCATTATTTTGGAAGCTAGAAGCACTGCATACTACTGCTACTACTACCACTACTACTACCACTAATAATGCTACTACCACTATTAATACTACTACCACTATAAATACTTCTACCACAATTACCGTATTGACCCGAATATAAGACGACCCCGATTATAAGACGACCCCTCTTTTTCAAGACTCATTTTTGGAAAAAAAATTATAAATTTTGAAGACCAAATATTTTTTTTAGAAAGAAAATAATTTTATTTGAAAATAATGATAACACACACACATCACACATTGTGTTCAAATTTGCCTAACTTGGCAAACAAAAACAAAACAGGCTAGATAGATTGCAATGAAACAGTAGTGCAATAAAACGGTAGTGCAATAAAATAGTAGAGCAATGAAACAGAACATCATTCTATTGGTCACATCACGTCTTCTCATTCAACTCGTCTTCTACATCGCTGGTTGTTCCTCTCACTCCCGCTATCGTCACTCACGGTGTCTGCTTCCCCGTCTCCTCCCACATCACGTCATCCTCGCTGCCATCCATGGCATTTGATACGCAGCGTTTCTTAAACCCATTAATGATGCTTTCTGGGGAAACGTCAGCCCATGCTTGCAAGATCCATTCACAGAGCAAACGTACTGCAGGCTTTTGGATTTTTCCAGACGGTGTCAGTGCGTGATTAGCAGCCAGGAGCCACTCTGTGGATCTCTTGCGCAGATGAACCACATCCAACACCTGCAGCTGGCTTGTCATTCCGCCCGGTATGATCACTAGGTCACCATTCAACTCTTTCACTTGCTTTTTGACTGGCGTTTTGAAGTGTCCACGGAAAGCATCCAGAATCAACATGTTCCTCTTCTTTCTGAGTCCCCCACGCCGTCTGCCCCACACCACCTTGAGCCAGTCCACCACAAGCTCCGTCTCCATCCAGCCCTTTGCCTGGGCACTACCATAATCCCCCACGTACGGGGGAAGTTTTGTCCCATCTGCGAGGCGCGTTAACATGACCGTTACTCGGCTCTTCTCGTTTCCAGTAGATCAGTAGATCACTGATTTGTCGCCTTTCTTATGCACAGGACAGATGTTGGCATGTCAAATACACAGGCGTTTGATCAGCATTGCCCATCTGATCAAGGGGGTATGAGTGCTTCTTCCTTAACTTGATCACATATCGCTGATAAGACAGTAGCTTCTCTCTGAAGTCTGAGGGCAGGCGCTGGGCTTGTCCTGAGTCGCAATGACAGGTGTTTGATGTCTCTGCTTCGTTTATCACCATTATCTTAAAATTGGCATCGTAACTTCGTCTCTCCTGTTTATTAACTTGCCCTACTTTTGAGCCACTTTTTTCAAGTTGGTCGCTGTGTCTCTCCATTTCTATCTCTCCAGGTAACTGTTTTATGTACTGTTACTTTAAGACTTGAGTAACTCAAGTCTTAAAGTAAATTGAGTTACTTTAAGTGTCGCGCGGTGTCTCAGAACACTCGTTTGGCGCGATCTGTTGTTGCGCAATTACATGTGCAATTACGGTACATCGAAAAGTCTAAACCCCGATTATAAGACGACGACGAAAAAACCCCGTCTTATATTCGGGTCAATACGGTACTACTACTACTTCTACAACTACTACTATTACAAGTTCTACTATTACTATTACTACTACTACTACTACCACTGCTACCGGAGAAATGAATAGCATCCCACAAGGGGATTTCCAATGGGGAATCTCTTCACACATACCTGAAAATATGTCGAAGTAGGAAGTGCAAGAATTCCAAATAAATAAATATAAATACTAAAGCATTCAATCCTGTGTGGCTGTGTTGTAATACCATATCAGCACATGTTTATGGACTAGTTCAAGTGGTAAAGTTCAAGGGTCCTTCTGAAAAATACACATTGTTTACCTCAAGAATTTTTTATTTATTTATATTATATTATATATATTATATTCATTTTTTATTGGTCACATTTATACCATAGTTTTGCCTTTATACTATTCTTTACACAAGTCCACTTTCAAAGTCAAAACAAAAATAACCAGCATACCGATAGGCTCGCCTCATAGCGGTCGGTCACTGGGGAATCCCATTCATCATTAGCTTGTGTGTTCTGCTGGTCTGTGGTCAGGGGCATATGTTTTTCTGCCCCACCAATTGGACAAATGTCTTGAAGTAGACAGACCACAAATCATCCGATTTGTGGTCTGTCTGCAGGATGCACTCTTCCGTCCATCATCATCATCATCATCATCATCCCTGGTGACAGAACAGCTCTCCTCTCTCTGGATGTCTAGATTAGGTGTGCGTAGGGTATAATGGATGTTTGTAAAATACTTTCGAGGAATGACTTGTGTTTGTTTGTTTGCTAGCCGTATTCCACGAGAGAAGACAAACTGACGCCGGCTTCCTTGATATCTCCCTGATCTTACGAACCGCGTTGGTGTTTGTCTGACAGTATCATGAGGTTCTGGTTGGCGGATTATAAATGTAGGGTGAGACCAAAGCTACGACGTCAAGGTGTGCTGGGGAGCCTCTTTGAAAGACTTGCACAATACTTGACGGGTTGAAAACACTGTTTATTCATCCACTGGATGACAGATTGTGCAGTGCACAATCTGTCCTGTTGCTATAAAGCAGTCCTGTTGCTATAAAGCAGTTTAGAGCTAAGCAAAGCTTTGATGGTACAGTCCTAGTGGTGGGCTGGTATGTGTTGTGAGTATTTCACCTGACATACCTTCATCTCTGATTCATCTTCCTGCCCCTTCACTCAGCCCCCTTCAATACGATGATGATCCATTATGAAGACCTCCTCTTCCAGGCAGCCTTAATCGACCAATCACTGAGGGAATGCGCTCAGACCTGGGGTCATGCTCTGCCCATATATGGCGCGTGTGGATATGAAGGCTGGCAGACAGGCACATGTGTGGGGGTCCACGTAGGGCTGTGTGAGTGTGTGTGTGTGCGCAGCGTCACCTCAGTCACCGTGGAGGAATGTGTGTTACATGTCGCACGGTGCAGGAAGCGCAGCGTCCCCCAGGGAGGGGGCTGTCAATAGGTTCGGCTGTTTGGTGTTTTAGTGCTTTGGTCTCTTCTTGTGTTGTCTGGAACTGTTTTAGAAATATAAAAACAAATGGCCTCCTTCTCTTTTTTTTTTTTATTCCGAGCTCGGGAAATGCCGGGCTGTTTCCACACACACACGAGTAAACACCTGAGCTACAACAAAGCGGTGCACTGGACGCCGCGGTGTAAATGCACAGGAACGTACTGTACCTTCAATATTTACACACACACACACACACACATACACACACACACACACACACACACACACACACACACACACACACACACACACACACACACACACACACACACACACACACACACACACACACACACACACACACACACACACACACACACACACAGTATGTATATATATATATGTACAGTGTGTATATGTATGTATATATATTTATATATATATATATATGTATATGTATATGTATATATATATATATATATATATCATGATATCGCTATTTGTCTTTGTTTGGGCACCTCGTGTTCACGGTGTAAGCATAACCACATAGTATTATCTTGTATACTTAAGCTTTGATTTTAAACAGATGCTATTTGTCTGCCTTTTATCGTGTTATTTTTTGTTTGGCTGGTTTTGTTCAGGCCCATGTTCATGTTTCCTGTTTACGGCTGATACGACAACACAAACCTGAGCCAGACGGGCAGAAACGCAGTCTCAGCGAGGAATACGTCTGCCAGTGTTCCTCTTTATTTTATTTTTATCAATGCAGCGTTTGTGATGAATAGCTCCGTCAGGTCCTCGACAGGACACAATAACAGGAACTCTGATAGGAGAGTTCTCCCGGACTGTGACATTGGTATTTAACTTATTATTCATTATACAATATCAAAGTCCCCAATTTCCTGTTATTTGACTTGACGTGGCGTCTCTCCTCGTGCAATGTTATGGGAGCATTCAATATGTACCGTCCCATTCATTTATGGACATTTTCCTCATGTGTTTGCCAACTTAACACAGTGTGGTTTTGTGGATTATACCAAGTGTACATAATGCAAGGGGCAAGTATGTGACCAAGTGTGGACACGTCTCACATTTATGCCTTTCATAATACCTCATCAAAGACATGCTTCTGATGAATTGTGATCGCTTGTTTTTAGTTTCTTTTCATACGCCGGTCAAATTCCCATACAAAACCTGATCATCGTTTCACTTTCTCTTTTTGCAGGCATCCAGAACGTCCTCAGTCTGTTTTGTGCGGTTCTGACTGAACACAAGGTTCTGTTCCACTCCACCAGCTACCAGCGGCTGGGGGAGGCCAGCCGGGCGCTAGAGGCCCTCATGTTCCCTCTCAAATACAGGTATGGTGTGGTCCTGGAATGTCCACGCATAATGGAGCCCATTATGTGTGGACCATGAAAGGGGTTTAATCTCTCCCTTGTTCCGAATATGTTGATTTAAGGTTATTAATTAACCCCTTTAGTGTCATTCTATTTCTAGAGTGGAAACGTACTGCTACTTACTATAGCAGTTAGGTTAGGTGTCGCAACACAATTTCACTGCAAAGTGACCCCAATTTTCCCGGGTCACTATGGGGTCACTAGTATAATGGGGATAATAATAGCCATGGCTGGAAATGGAGTGAACTCACTGTAATGTGTCACCCTTGTGTGATCAAACCATTGTTACCCCCCCCCCCCCAAACAACATCAGTATGGCAGCTGGGTCTTTGTGATAAGATACTTTGTAAAGTACTTTACATATGGCCAATCACTGTGATGTTGTCCACAAATTCCTTACTGACCACAAGACTCCAAAATATCAAAGTGCTGTACTAATGTGTGTGTGTGTGTGTGTGTGTGTGTGTGTGTGTGTGTGTGTGTGTGTTCTTTCCTTTTATCCACACCAGCTACCCATACATTCCCATCTTACCTTCGCGGCTACTGGAAGTCCTGAGCTCCCCCACCCCCTTCATAATTGGAGTACACTCCATGTTCCAGACTGAGCTCCAGGATCTGGTGAGTGTCTTGCATGTGCTGCAATCTCAATGACGACACAGAGCGTCAAGCATTGACGAGTGTAACTCAGAATTCCTAATGAACTTTATCCTATTTTTGTTTGGGGCCGTCTTTCCAATTCTAGTTTTGAGAGTTATAGGTGTGTGTGTGTGTGTGTGTGTGTGTGTGTGTGTGTGTGTGTGTGTGTGTGTGTGTGTGTGTGTGTGTGTGTGTGTGTGTGTGTGTGTGTGTGTGTGTGTGTGTGTGTGTGTGTGTGTGTGTGTGTGTGTGTGTGTGTGTGTGTGTGTGTGTGTGTGTCTTCCTGCTGACGTTTTGTTTTTTCAAAATCACGATGCTGACAGTGTGATGTTTTTTTTAGCAGCATCTTGGTTAGCGGCCTCGTGCCAATACAAAGCTAACCGCCTGTTAATACATTATTTTGTTACCCAACATGATGTACCGCTGCCAGATGAATCTTGCTTGCGGTTAGTCTGTATGACTCAAATCATTTATTTGACAGAATGATATTCTAGGTTAGAACCCCCCCACCCCCAGATCTTTTTAGATTGGAAGTGACAGCCCTTGGTAGTTCCCGTCAACTACCGGTAGCAAGCTCAGTCAGGCATGGGCGGTAAATTACGTCACGTCGCTCATCAGATCACTCCCTAGAAGTGAGCCCTAAGCAGCTGTTGTGTGTGTGTGTGTGTGTGTGTGTGTGTGTTCCAGTTGGATGTCATCATTGCTGACCTGGACGGAGGGACCATAAAGATACCTGAGTGTATCCACCTGTCACCGCTGCCCGAACCCCTGTTACAGCAGACATTGACCGCCCTGTCCTTGGTGAGTGCAGACACACACACACACACACACACACACACACACACACACACACACACACACACACACACACACACCCACACCCAGACCCACACACACCCACACACACACCTACCAGGTTTAAGGATAGTGTTTATCCACAGGCAGTGCTAGGAGTGCTGCCACTATCATAACATTGACATTAACATTACACTGGCACTTTAAATGCTTTTAAATATTTTTGTACAATTCAAAACATGTAAATATCATCTGTCACTATATTGTTCTTTTATGCACAAACAAACGCAAAGATACACTAACAAACTAACAATCTCACACACACACCTACACACGCCTACACACACACACACACACGCACACACACTGGATTCCACATTCACTCACTCCCCAGTGACTGCATGCATGTGATCACATCACACTCAAGCATGCTCCACATGCACCTAACCACGTACAACACTCAACTGTATTGTTGCCATAGCTGCCGTTACTTGAACTCAAAACAACCCAACACCAGCCCCTTTTTAGTTTGTAATCTCCTCTTCAAGTGGGTCATTATTGCTGTGCACAGACCACCAAAAGTCATGTACGATTTTAATATCATGAGAGACCACACACATAACGGCCTACTTTAATGTAATGTAACGTGTATAAACGCGTATCCGTTGTTGAAGGGATGCAAAGGAAATGTTGAGTGGCAGGCATGAGAGTGGGATGTCTGTGCTGGTCATATGTGTTTCCCCCTGGTATTATTTGTCCATCGGTCATATTTGTCCCCTGGTCATGTGTCCCCTTGTCTTGTGTCTCCTCTTGTCTTGTGTGTCCCCTTGTCTTGTGTGTCCCCGGTCATATGTGTCCCCTGGTCATGTGTCCCCTGTGTGTCATGTGTCTTGTGTCTCCTCTTGTCTTGTTTGTCCCCTTGTCTTCTGTCCCCTGGTCTTATGTGTCCCGACACCACTTACTGTCATTCTAATGCATGTGTGAACCCACACACACGCTAACAACAGTGTCATACATCATCAGCCGTCACAACAGACATCGGACAACAACACACCAATGATGTGTTACTGGCTTGAAGTCTTTTCTCCCTTTGATCATGTATAAAGTACCAATGGGTCGTACCGTTGAACTGTGTTTTGACTCTCTGCAGGCACTGCACCCGGATCTGGAGATTGCAGACAATGCATTCCCTCCGCCTCGCACTGCACCCTCTAACCTCAAACTGTTGGTGAGTATCAACACATCTTCCACACCCGCCACCCTCCACCGGGTCTCTCGTCTCTGTGGTTATTCAGAGCACCCAACAGTTTTATCTACTGTCAATATGGCTGGTGGTGGTGCTCTTGGCAATAACCATGGCTGTGTCCGAAATCACACACTCATTCACTACTCCCTACTCAGGGTGTTCGATGTAGGGCACTATATAGTGAGCTCTTTGCCAAATTTTTGTCAAAAACATTTTGGGACGCTACTCAAGTCGCCGTTAATTACGTAATTGCTGTCGCATAATTGAACGTGCGAGATCTACGTCAGTGGACATCGGTTGTCTGTCTGGCTGTCTGCCTGCTTTTTCTCCTTGAGCTCAATGCATTATGCCATATATGTTTGGTAAGTGACCATCGGTTGTGCACTGCTTTTCACAATGCATTGTGGGATACATTATATTTCTCACTATTCATTCGGACAGCGCTACAAAATGGCAAACTTACTATAAAGTGCACTATGTAGGGAGTAGTGGGTGATTTTTGACACAGCCCATGTACATCTTGCCAAATTCACTTAATCTGAGTTTGTGTGTGTGTGTGCGCACTTGTGTGTGTGCATGTGCGTGCGTGTCTGTGTGTGTGTGTGTGTATGCGTGCGCGTGTCTGTGTGTGCATCTGCATGAGTGTGTGTGTTTCCAGGATAAGGAGGTGAGAGCTGTCTTCCTGAGGCTCTTTGCACAGCTTTTCCAGGGTTACAGGTCATGCCTGCAGCTGATCAGGATCCACTCGGAGCCTGTCATTCACTTTCACAAGGTCTGTACTCCCTCCGTGTGTTCAGTGTTCAGAAGCCTCAACCGTGAGTCACACTTTAGTTGGCAAAAGTGCAATTTGATATTGCGTTAAGTTCAAGGTGCTATATATCAATACAAATGTACTGTACCAAATCATAACATGACCATGATGGGTCATCAAAGAGTAAGGAAACATGCCAAGTGAAAATACTGGCTTCTCCAACAACAACACAACAGCCCGTATGTTGTCCTTTGGAATGTCCTTGCTGGCTGTTTTTGTTTTGGTCTGTGCGTTTACTATTGTCAGAGTACTCCGGGTTGCCAGATTTTATACAAATTGGCACACAAACACAGTGTGCTGCAGCCATGGAAGAGCAAGTAAACGAACTGAATCACAAAACTGAGATTGTAATAGATCTAAATCTACCGGGCCTTGTCCTCTTTGGAAAATGCGCCATGACTCAACAGACGTGCTAAAACACGGGTCAATGTTGGAGTCTCAATTTTGCGGCCGACTCATATAATGTTGCGCACGGCTCGTCTTACGCTTGTGTTTTCGCTCAGTGTCCTTAACCTGGCAACACGCGAGAGCTTCCAGTCTGGGAAGGATTCTCTCTCCAATCCTGTGAATTTGGAATGCAGTACCCATTGAACAGTACACATGTGTATATCGTCACTTTATTGTTCTTTTTATTGTAATTCTTATTGTGTATAGTATTTTTTATAGTATAGTGTTTTAGGAAATTCATACTACGGGAGGGAATGGGGAGTAAGCATTCCATTGTACTTGTTGAATATGGCAAATACAAATCTTGAATCTTAAATCTTGAATTGTAAACCCTCAGTGTCATTGTTACATATAGCACCCATGAGTAAAATGAGGTTTGAGTAAAATATAAAAAAAAATCCATTCAGAGTGGTTCCAGCCATTAGCACAGCTAGCGGGATTTGTTATTGTTGCTAAACAAAACAATCTGCCAAGAATGTTCCAATGCTCCATCGCAATGCAGAGGCAAGGGATCTGTAAACGTTTTTAAAACGTGCGTGCGTGTATGTGCGTGCGTGCATCTGTGTGTTTCAATGATCTTATGCATGACCGCACCAGGAGGTTATCTTTTTGTGTTGTTTACGCCCGCTCCGGACAGAGCCCTCCAGCCTTGGGCAACATGCTGTATCGAGTGTTACTGGGTTTACGTTCGTGTCCTCCGTTGAACATTTGTGTTTATGCGTTGTTTGTGGAGTCTCCTTGGTTACCACTCTGCATGTCCTTCTTCACCGTACCCCACATGGCTCAGATTAGACGGGAATACTGCTCTTTCATTTGGATGCGGGGGGCAGGGGAGGGGGGGGGGGTCTCTTTGATCCGAAAGCAGAAATAGTCGGGAAGACGCAAATCAAATTTGTTTGTGTTTGATCATTTGTAGCTAGATTTATTTTCCATTTGCGTGTGCTGAAAATCTTCTGCGTGATAAAACCAAAATGCTGATCCAACTTTATAATGATCCTAAGAGTCGTTGTACTCGTTTGACTGAGAGAGGAAAAAAACCTCTGTCCACTCCGGCTCTAAAAACAGTGGTTTGGGATGGGGATTCCGGTAGATTCCGGTAGATTTAGATCCAAACCTTTGTGTCTATGCTGTTGTGTAATCTTTTCAAAAACCTCTGACGTTGTACAGACTGCCTTCCTGGGCCAGCGAGGCCTTATTGAGAATGACCTCCTGACCAAGGTTTTGGAGGGTATGGCCTTCGCTGGCTTCGTCTCAGAGAGGGGTCCACCTTACCGCACCTGTGATCTCTTTGATATGGTAAGTAGACTGCGACGCTCGATGGAGAGCGTGGCTGTTTATCCAGATTCAGCCAAACCGAGTACTGGTCTCACATGGTCTTGCTTTTAAAACACTCGAATCATTTCAAACTGAAGTTGACTGCAATGTTACATAATGTAGGCCATAAGGAATACTTTGCAGATTTTCCTCCAGCTTTGTACCATTACAATGTGGGTAGTACATGCAGATGGCCAATGTTCAATTCCCCTCCATTTGACCATTTTAGCATTCAGTTTTGAAAAATTGGTTTGCACGTCATCCGGCAGACTTTTGCCGGCTCTCAGGCTGTCGTTCCAACTGTTGTTCTCTGGTCATGTAGCACCAGTTCTCTATGGCTGTGATTCCAACTGTTGTTCTCTAGTCATGCATGTTGCACCTTCTACTGCAAAGTCTGCCCCATTTTACGAAAAGCCGTACTTTCCAACGGATAAATACTTTTTTAAACCGTAAGGAGAAAATGTAGATTTTTATCATGTTTCATTTATTTGTTAATCTTGTATTGGATTGTTCACGTGCGTGCGTGTGCGTGTGTGCGTGTGTGTGTGTGTGTGTGTGTGTGTGTGTGTGTGTGTGTGTAGCTGGTGGCCTTTGACAGTGAGAGTGTCAAGGAGGAGGATGCTGACCCGGTGAAGCTGCAGAAGCACATGAGGGATCTCTCGGAGCAGCTGTACAGGAACGTAAGTGTGTCGTCCGCCCGCCCAGCCAGAAACCTCCCACCCAACTCTGCTTTGTTTTTCATGAACACGGTTGACCGATTTTGCACATAATAGACCATAACGATGTCTTCATTTTCCATAGACGGGTATATAAATATAGGGTAATATCTAGTAAGTCAATGCGGTCTTATTTGATGTCAGCGTTTATCTCAAGGGTTTATTGGTATGGCTGTATGTTGTTAAGTCCAACCACCACGGGTACATCTGGCAAATTAGTATTTTCTTACGATGCCCTAAGTATCTGGAACAAACTGGGGGTTCATTTGAGGTGTGCCACTAACTTGACCCATTTTAAAAATGACCGTAAAAACCCTTCCTACTTGGTGCCCTTAATTGTCATCCCATGTATATCATTTAGTTCCTCATTTTATAGTTTTGTTATTCAGTGTTTTATTATTGTACATTGTATTCTAAATATTTTTGGTCTTTCTGTCATTTTTGTATTTTTCTTTGTATTGTTATTGGTAGTATTATGATGATGCATCTTTTGAGATGCTCTGTCCAATCAAAATGCAAAGTTGACTTGCCTTGGCTGCTCTTGTGGCTTGGTGCAGGAGAACCCCAATCCCCACATGGCTTTCCAGAAAGTGCCTCGGCCCTCTGAGGGCTCCCACCTGCGGGGGCACCAGGTGCCCTTCCCCCCGCTGCAGGAGGACAGGGTGGAGGGGCTTCTGCTGGAGGGCACGGCCAAACACGCTGCCGCCCCTGTCCTCACCCGCCCAGAGAAGAAGTGTGTGGTGCCCGCCGGACCACCCGTCGGTATGTGGGATGTTGACTGTTGAACGCGGCCTATCTGGAAAGCCTTGAAGGCTCTGTTGTGTTCAACCTCCAAATGACTCCCGATGTTCTCCCCTCTGCAATCCTCAACCCTTACGGAACAATAGCCTGTCTGGGTGATTACACCATCGTCACTGTCCTTTTAGCGTTAGCTGAAAGACAAAATAGTGATTTGCGGGCTTCCAGCTTGCATATTTGAACAACCTCACATTCTGGTCCACATCAGAAAACGCTTAAACAGAATGCAGCCCTTCACTTTTGTTTAATTGTCTCCAAAGTTATTCACGAGCTGACGACAACATTTCAGAGTAAAACTAAAACATGGACATGACACAATCCCATCTGTTATTGTGGCCTGATGCCTGAGTGTCTGCCTGTGTTCCTGTCCAGTTTCCATCATGGGCAAGAGCTGCTCAGTGTTCAACAGCGCTCGCAGGCTAGAGGTGGTGAGGACCTGCATCTCCTTCATCTTCGACAACAACACGACGGAGACGGAGAAGGTAATGCACAACGTCTTTCAGCACAAGGCGGCCCCAGAGCCATCGTAACCTCTGCCTTCTAGATATCCCCTCCGGAGACCCCCCTAGCCAGGGGCACATCTCGGCTTTATCTCCCGTCTGGCCCTCTGGTGCATGGTGTTTGGCACTGATGCGCAAAGAGTATGTCACGAAACACTCACTCATCCTATCTCGCTCCCACATTTTTTTTATCTTTGCCAAACTGCGTATGCGTCACGGCGGTATGCTTCGGGCGCACCAGAACATATTTTAGTGTTACCGCTTTAAACGCGACCTGCACACAACCAATCCAAACCAGGCCATTCGCCAGTTTATATTTTATTAATCTTTTATGCATCCCTGTAGTGTAATATAGCCGTTCTATAATCCAAACACGCATTCCCTGAGCACTTTTCAAAAAAATGCGCGCTATGTGTATGTCTTATAGCCCCCCATAAGCCTGTAAACCCTTCAACTTTCATGTGGTCAACGTGAAAACCATTAGCCGCACAGCGGGGGCCCGGCCGGCGGAGGCGCTCCACAGTGCCATTGGCCCCATCCAACAAGCCCTCGATATGTGGCTGTTCACTCCAATGCTGTGTGCTCCCCCCCCCCACCCCCCCCCCCCCTAGGCCCCCTCCCCCCCTGCAGTGGCTCCTGGGCTGCAGGTACAATTGTTTTGTGAGCAGCGGACAACCCTATTAACACACAGCATTGTCCCAAGAGCAAAGCTCACGTCACAAGTCTGATTCTTCTTTCCACGTGAGTCATTTCACGTGGAAAGAAGAATCAGTCTTTTCTAATATATTGTCTCTACCCCAACAACTAACTGAATCAAATGTATATCGCCACATATAAATGTATATGTGTTATTGTCTGTGACATAGGCTTCATCATGATGTCATTCTAAATTAAATTGAAGGTCCGTACCGGTCTGGGTGATCCAACCGCTGCGGTCGTCTCTCTTGGCGTTGCTATGGGTCTCATTGGTGGCGAGGCGCTTCCACGCTAAATGCTGTAAAAGAATCGGAGATGAGGTGGTTTTGACAAATGATATTGGTACCCAATGTGTTGGTGAAGCGAGAGAGGAGAGACGGTTACTATGGTTTAATCACCCAGACTGGGATCGTCCAGACCTTTTGAGGCCAGACCTTGGGTTTGGCACCTTATGGAGCTCACTGGCTCTGTTTTGGACTACAGTCCTGTTGGAATGCACCCCATTTGGAGGTTAATGCAGTGTCAGATCCAACACTGGCTCCCTCGCTGTGAGGAGACCATATGTCATGCCTGTTAAATCTGTTCATTGCAAAGAAAACATTTGACTCATTCTTACTTGCAGTACTTGTTCTATTCAAATGTTAAGACAGGTTGTGGCATGTTGGCGTCGTGCTTTTGGTTTTGCAAGGGACACACACATCATTATGGTTGTTAAGTAAAAGGGGAGAAAAGCAAGAGTGGTGTTGCATAGATTGCACAAACGTATACATAGTTTAAAACAACACACGCACAAATGTATAACCAGTTGCACTTAGAATGGAGATTGGATTGCATCCAATCCCTAAAACAAAATACGTATCGTAGAGATACAGTCCACGTGCAATGCATGTTTTTGCACCACCCATTTATAGTCTCATAAATATTTACCTGATGGTTTATTGGGAAAAGCTGTTGTGTCAGGCTACTTCTTACCTTTTCCTTGCTATTTGAACAGTTGTTCTTGTCCATAGGAGTTGGATGGTGTTGCTTCACCTTCTCTCCCATCCTCCTCCCCCCCTTTCTCCCAACAGAGCCTGCCGGCTGCGCTCCGGGCCTTGAAGGGCAAGGCGGCCCGCCAGTGTCTCACCGAGGAGCTCAGCCTCCATGTGCAGCAGAACCGGTCCATACTGGATCACCAGCAGTTTGACTACATCGTCCGCATGATGAACTGTGCCCTCCAGGTGGGTTGGCTTGTCTCTTCCTGTTGTCACAAATACCGTTTTCACACTGCATACGGTATCGACTCCCGTATTAGTTAATACGGGAGTCGATACCGTATTAGTTAGTGCTCATCGAATACACTTATGTTCAAACTCTCTTTTAATTCGCGATACGCTGCGCACTCCATACCAGGTTTTCGTTCACACACAAAAGAGAAGCGAATGCGCATTCAATTAGGAGACTGGTAAGTTTTGTGTGAAGTGAAATTAATGCGCATTAAAGATTCTGTTCACACACACGGGAAGCAAAACCTGTAGTAGTTGTATTGCTTTGCACCCAAACTAGTTACTTCGGGATTGAAACAACCTACCCAAGGTTTGGGTAGGGATTAGTTAATGTGCACTAGTTGGGTAGCGAATGTGCATTACTTGCCAGTGTGAAAGCGAAACAAAACTAGTTTCGCAGCACCGCTAATTTAAGCCCAGTGTGAAAACGGTAATAGTGTCACAAGACAGAAGTGGAAACATGTTTAGAAATGAAGGGATAGAAATTGGCGCACATTTTGGAAAAGCACATAAATGTGTGTTGATTATAATGTCCGTGGGCATGGTATGGTATGTCTTTGAGATGAAGTCCAAACTTTTTTTCAAACCAATTTCTTCACTTTATGTTGAGAATTGTAGTTCATTTTATAATGTTTTTAACTAATAATGTCGCCACTTAACTAACGAAAATAATATATTACATTATGAAGAGCAAAAAAAAAAAAGGGAAAAGTAATAAATCAAACAAAGTTTCAAACCTAATACCTGGAGAATAGGGGATCTAAAACGTTTTTAATTTTTTATTGAATTTTTTATTTATCAATCAGAAAATCGATTTTCGACCATATCACGCACCTCTCGGGTGAATAGCAACAATTTGGTTGTTAAAAGCTGCGGCGTGTTCGGAAATTGTTACCAGAGAAACCGTGGTGGTGTGTCAGTGTGCACTAAATATGATCCTTAACGCTCCTTAACCCATCTTAACCGGCCTCGTCTGGATAAGGCTGCACTTAACGACCCATAACTGGTTGTGATTTACACGCCCATGAGGTGTCAGAAAGAGGCCTGTACGAATAACTATTCCCATTCCCTTTCCATCGAAGTCACCCTAGGTGCCTCAAATACACAAGATGCCGTTCTGTGGACTGTGACCCAGCAATAACTCTTATCTAATGCCCATGTTTGACAGGGGGTAGAATTCAACCATTTTATATATATATTATTATTTTTGTCATTCATTGGATGCTGGGGGTTTGTTGATATTCTTTTTCTGTCGATAAGTCTGCCCGGTCAACCAACCTTTTTTTTATTTTTATTGCTGTGCATCACCTCTAGCCACGGTTTGTTTTCCATTTTAATGGTGTTCAAACCGGGATCACAGAACATAGGTTTTACACATTCCTCTGGCAAATAATATAGGCCAGCAAAACCAATTAATCCCAGCATCTGCCCAGGGCAGAGGCCGAGGAGCTCCATGTGATGTCACTTCCTGTCCATTCCTGTTGCAAAAGCAGTCCGAGAGGCAGTCCAATTCCAACATGGGTGTATTCTTATCGGCTGATATTTAGGGCAAATAAAAAACTGTTATTTTCCCATGAAAACACATGATTCTCAGTAGCCTCATGGGATCATTCAGGTATTCAAGTTTGCATTTCTCAATGCATTTCTCATGAATATCAGTCCGTCTTTGGCTGGGCAGCCATTGATGTCCACAGATGGCCGTGGCCTTACATTGTTCACAAAGCCTCTGCCAATCAGATAAAAGAACCCAGTGGCGCTCTTGCTCTCTCCACTCTTACCCAATCTGATTGGAAGTAAAGCAACATCATCTACTCTAAGAAAAGCCTTCTGTGCAAATGTATGCTCATCTTTTAACATTGTTGTTCAGTCTAAACCCGATGAAACAATTTGTCCGTCAATTACTACAATGGCACCGCCATTGTTTCTTTAAATTCTGCAGACTGCGGTGCTCCTTGCTTCGTCATGTACTGAAACTCCTTCCCCACAGTGCTGAATTGGTCCTGTCAATTTCCCATTTCAACAGCCAGACTGATCTGCAGAGAGATAAAACCCGTGAATGAGCGAGATCAGGCTCACAAGGCTAGATTCACTTGTTTCTCAATTCTATAAATTCAGTAGATTCTCTAAATTCAGTAGATTCTCTAAATTCAGTAGATTCCCTAAATTATTTTGATTCCCTAAATTCTGTTGATTCACTAGATTATCTAGATTCACTAGAGAATCTAGATTCCCTAGATTCCCTAGATTCACTCGATTCACTGAATTCACTAGATTCTGGGGGCACAAGCTGAACTACTGATCGTACACCGGGACGTGGTGTACGCGCGGCGGGAGCCTTGCGTGGCGGCATGTGCCCTTCTGTCCAGGGTTCCGTTGTTTTCCAGAAGCGGGGGAGACGTGGTGTGCAGCCATCACGGTAGTCCGCTTGTGGTGCGCAGATGTTGAAAAGTCAGCGTGACAAGAAGCTCATTGCTCATTCCGTTGGTGTTTGTGTGTTACTCTCTTTCGGAGGCTTTGGTTAGTGAAACACTTTTTGTTTTGGTTTTTTGTCTCCGTTTTGGAACACTTTTGGAAGGATGCAGGGGGTTGCATACCATTTAGATTGCCTAGTGTGGCGCATGCTATCTGATAGCCAGACAGAGAGAGCGTGTCAGTCTTGTATGGTTGTACTCTTCCAAATGAGATCCTTATGGCTCCAAGCTGTTTTCGGAACAGATGAGTGGTACGATACAAAAAAAAAAGAAAGATCCCCAATGCCGAACATTTTAAAATGGCATTTTTTTTCTTTGGTTAACCTTGCGGCATGAATACAAATTTCCTTGGAGGATTGCATGGAGTAGATGAACGTGAGATGCGGACAATGTAAGCCTTCGTTGGCTAATCACGCCGGAGAACAGACGGCGAGCGTGTAACCCAAAGATGCACTGTGGTGTTCTTCTTTTCATGCGTGCATGGAGCTGATTGTGTGTGTTTGGAAAAGGCAGAGGTTTTAAACTGGTCCCCAGTACATCTGGAGAGAAGGTCATTAGAGCCTCTCTACCTTGTGGGGGGGGGGGAGGGTAAACTCCTTAATCCCCATTCGCAAGTAACATTAACATTCCAGCTGGTTCTATGGTTTACTTTAGTGAGCACAATGTACGGCGCACAATGGTATGCATGTACAATAACTTCTCTGAAAACCAAAACAAATGTGTATTTAGTATGATTCAAAACACACTGAGAGAAAATACAATTGTTGTATTACGCAGAGCAAGGTTCGTAGTCTGAGTTAAAGATGCCAACATGCAAGCATACCAAGCATAGAAGATCCTTATTTCCTAAATACTTCCCTCTGGTTTGAATGAAATCCACATAGTTGTCATTTGTCCAACTCTATCTTGATTACTTTTTTAGGACTGAGCTGGAAGTAAAATTGTATTTTTGTAATTTTTGTATGCAAGTGTAATTTACATTTACATTTACATTTAGGGCATTTGGCAGACGCTTTTATCCAAAGCGACTTACAAGGTGTACAATTACTGTAATTACTGGCAATGCAAGTCACAACTTATTACACACAGCCACGTCTAATTCTCAAAAATGGGCTCAGCACTATAGTTGTTTATTATGTGGAATTGTGAGTAACACGCCTGCTCACCCTTTGTAGGTGTGAGTGATTAACAGGAAATGAAGACAAAATTACTTGCACTGTACAAAGTGTAACACCATGGCCGCATTAGGCCTTATTTAGAGAGTCTGCTGCCCTAAATACATTATGCACTCCAAAATACACTGTCTTTTTCCTTCAGCATACATCCGACTTGAATGACCCATGATGTCAAGTGGGACGGGGGTGGCTAAGTGACATGTCAGAGATCGGCCGTCTGTTATTGATCAGGATGAACCTCTCAAAGGTCTCCAGGAGGTAGTGAGCCAACGGACCAAGTATGCGATTGAAAAAACCCAAACATTGATACAACGGATCAAAGGTGGGAAGATTTGAAGCAGGTGATGCGGGATCATGTCAGTGTGAATTGGCTCATGATTATTTAGATTTTCTTTTTGAATCCCGTCAAAAACAAAAGCTAGCTGTCAATCAGAATAACAATGCCTTTAATTTTCATTGTACAAGTACAATTAAATTGTCTAGCAATCTTCACCACTCTTGCAAAAAACAATTAAAAAAATATAAATGATTAAAAAAAAACTAAGCGAAACCAAATAAACAGCTTCAAACATGTCCATATAAACAAAGTATACATATATTACACACATATTGCATTGGCCCTTTATACACATTAGTGGAAATTAGAAATGTTTTTCCACAAAAGGTGTACTGGGATGTACCATGTCACCGTGCTATGAGTTGCAGTGGACAAATACATTACTGGGCGCAAATATATGAGAATTCCTGATATATATGATAATAATTATTTATTTTTTTGGTCATGGTGTTGAAGTCATTCAACTATAGTCAACCCAATTAGTTCCCTCATTTTGTGGGCACTTAAAAGTCCAGTATAAGTGTTTCATGGCCATTCAAGATTTTCTTTCCTACCATGAATAATTTACTCTAATGACCCTCAGGAGTGTGTGTGTGTGTGTGTGTGTGTGTGTGTGTGTGTGTGTGTGTGTGTGTGTGTGTGTGTGTGTGTGTGTGTGTGTGTGTGTGTGTGTGTGTGTGTGTGTGTGTGTGTGTGTGTGTGTGTGTGTGTGTGTGTGTGTGTGTGTGTGTGTGTGTGTGTGTGTGTGCGCGTGACGCGCCTGTGCCCGTGCACGTGCGCATGTGTTTGTCTAAATGTGTCCGTGCGCATCTGCAGTATGTTTGCATGTGCTGCTTACCGGTCCGTAATCCAGCTGTTGCCGTTATGGAAGTACGTGTTGCGCAAGCCATGTGGGGGAATAAACCCTGCTGGGGATGTATCCTGGCATTCCAACCATTTCCTGTCAGGGAGGATTATGGGCCCTCCGTGTTCTCTCCTCGCACTTGGCTGTGGCCGTCATAACGGTGGTGAAAACCCCCCCCCCCTGATTTAGCAGTAAGTACGAGTGTTGACTGAAGAAGGAAGATTTTTTTAAGGGACATCGTTAAATGATCAACCGCCTCTTTGCGGTGGAACAAAGGGCAAGTGGACACATTTTACTGCATTCAGATGTGTGGAGTTACGTGACGCTTTGTCTTAAGTCTCCGAACCGCCCCCCCCCCCCCCCCCCCCGACCGTCTGTATACTCAGAGATGGAGTCTGCAGCCCCATCTCCCGTCGTCCCGTCCCCAGAGCCGAAAGCCTGAGGACGTCTCTTAAATGGTCCAGTATTCTCCAATGGTGTATGCCCCTTACATTTAACATGCACCCTCTGAAAAACTGCAAAACATATGCAAATCTTTTAGTTCTGTTATTTAAAACCGTTGCAGATCAAAGATGCAAGATGTGCAAAATGTTCAAAGACGCATACAACTCGTTTGTTTTCCTAGCTTCGTCCAGTGTTAAACTCCGCTGTCTCCCTGCTGAAATATTTTGCCCGTGTGTTATTGTACACAATGCTAAGTAGGAATGTGATTTACGATTTTACGATTAACGAGGTTTCGAGGTGTTATGGTCACACGTTCACCATTCCACCATGGCTACCTCAGAAGCCTTCACTTCAGCCGGTTTAATGACCTTTCCACGAAAAAACAAGGGCTCCAATGTCTGGAAGAGCCAGGAAGTGCTTGTTTTTCTTCTGCACGTTTTGCACGTTTGTCTCATTTGTGCATGCCGAAGCACACGTCCGGTGAGCGCTCCACCGTGTTAGTCATCAACAGACCCGACAAAACGGTGAAGGAAGCGGAGGATGAGAGCGCCACGAGAGGGCGAGAGAAGTGACTAAATTCTTCCTCATCACTCATATCACTTCCTCTTTGCACCACACGTCCACCGTCACCTCTGCCCCCCCCCCGAGTTTGTGTCCTCTGACACTTAAGCCACGTGTGGTCTCTCACACACCGCACGGTGCTCTATTTTTATCCCTTCCAAGCGTTTCCAGATGGGGCTGTCTTTTCTTTACACACTGTACTGTATAGACAAGTCAACATTGTTGACCTGTATTATATTCACGTGTCTTAAAAAAAAAAAAGAACAGGACAAATGTTTTCTCTTTAATGCTTTCAAGGTGTGGTATTTGTTTGTTTACGGTATGTGTTGCCAGCCTGTTGTGCCCCGGTAAACAGGTCCCCGCACCTCCGGTCGTGTCTGTCGTCGTCGCCCCCCCCCGGTCATCCCCCCGGCACCACGCAAACTCAGGTGTACCAAGGCCCTGTCACGCGGGTCGTAAACAAGATCTGGGGGGGGGGGGGGGGGTTGGGCGGGAGAGAGAGAGAGAGAGACACGAAGTACGGCACGAGAGCAGTGGAGCACAAAGGGGTTGAGGTTGGAGCCGCAGTCCATGGGGGGGGGGTGGGGGGTAGTGCGAGGCTTTCATGTGAGGCTAAAGAACGTGTGTTTTACATTTGCTTCTCCTCCGTACATTCCTGTGTTTTCGAGGAAGACTCCGTGGGGTGTAGGGGGGGGGGGGGGTTATACTGTCCACTTTGGGAAGCACAGCATTCCGCACCCACTACCCTCACCCCGCTGTCCTTCCCGCCAAAATGAAAGACTCCAGTACTCGGTTGTTTCATAAAGATTTTGTGGGTGAAAGACGGCGCATAGTGCATACTGTGTACTTGTGTGTGTGTGTGTGTGTGTGTGTGTGTGTGTGTGTGTGTGTGTGTGTGTGTGTGTGTGTGTGTGTGTGTGTGTGTGTGTGTGTGTGTGTGTGTGTGTGTGTGTGTGTGTGTGTGTGTGTGTGTGCGTGTGTCAGTGGTTTATAGTAGGTACTGTAAACATTTCTTACATGCGTAAACATCACGTTTGTTTGTGTGTGTGTGCACCCTGTGTACACACAGACATGCCTCCATGCATTTGTGTGAATGTTTTGAAGTATGTTTCTATTTGTTTTGTGCAGTGTGCATGTTAATTTGTCACTCGGCAAGGTAGATGGGGAAAGCAGGATATAGTATACATGTGATTAATGTCGCCCCTCTATGGGACGTAGTGAGCAGCGTCGGTTTGCGATCGGTTTGCTTTTGTTTCCAAATAAATCAAGTTTCTTACTGCGTTCTGTTTTACTTCAACAAATAAATACCAGCAAAGCTTTTGAGAGATTAATACCAATTTCCTGTTTATCGAGTACTTCTTAATCCAATTCAGGATCTCCTCATCTTTCCTTTTGCCTGTTATCCATTTTATCCGAGGTCTGCCTGAGAAACAACAGCTTTGAACCACTAACATTTAATCTCAAACTGACTCGACTGTGTTTTTTTCAACATTAAAATGGTGAAATTCTGAGCCAGTATGATTTTAGTATCAATATTTGGATTATCTTGAATGAGACATGCACTCTCATTAAAAAAAATTAATGAATCTATTATGGCATTTGTATCGAAGTCTATCGAAGTCTGTTTGTTTACACAAGATGAATAGAAAAAAATAACAAAATAGTGAGACTCTTATTTTCAAACCAGCAACAGCGAACAGTACATACCCCAACCCCTTACTTAATATCGACTCTCGTATTGGTTAATACGGGTGTTGATACCATATTAGTTAGTGCGCATCGAATACACTTTATGTTCACACTCGAATTACTTCTAATTCGAGATTCGCTGCGCACTCGATACCAGGTTTTCTGTTCACACACGCGGGAAGCGAAACTCGTAGTAGTTGTTTTGCTTTGCACCCGAACTATTTACTTCGGGATCTAAACCACCTACCCAAGGTGTATTAGTAAATGCGCACTAGTTGGGTAGCAAATGCAAATTACTTGCCAGTGTGAAAGCAAAAGCAAAGCAAAACTAGTTTTGCAGCGCCGCAAATACTGTGTGAAAACGGTATAATTGCTTACTTTCTAACCCCTGACCTTTTGAAACGACCTTGTACGACAGGACAGCGGGTGTCCCCGTACTGACCTCATCTCTTGTTGTCCTCCCTCTGCAGGACTGCTCCAGCTCTGAAGAGTTCACCGTGGCGTCCGCCCTGCTGCCTCTCAGCACTGTCTTTTACCGGGTGAGTCTCACACACGTCGTCGGGTCATTCCACCCTGCTGGAGCACACACCCTGGAACAGCAAGGTGTGTGTGTCTTCCACCCTGGAACAGCAGGGTGTGTGTGTCTTTCACCCTGGAACAGCAGGGTGTGTGTCTTCCACCCTGCTGTGCGTCTTTCTGCATTCCTGCATGTGTCCAGGGCGGACCATTTTTCAAATATCTACAAGATAAAGATATTTTTGATGGTGATGATACATTGTCAATATATATATACAGCAGTGGTGAAGCGTCAGGGCCTTCAAGGTATTCAGAGAAGACCCTGGAACTCTCAGATGAAACCAAAAAATCTAATTGTATTAATAAAATGTAATACAATTTAATAACATTTAATACAATTTAAATTAAATGAATAAATGAGAATCGTATCTGTGTTATATTACAGTGTTACGTTGATTTGTTTGTCTTTCTCGGTCCATGCACGACGCATTTGAGTGATTTTGTGTTGGAAAAACAACGCAACCAATCAGATATTTTTCTGGGTTGCTGGGAAGAATATCCTTCAACCAAAGTATTCCCGCTGACATTGGCCCTTAGACTGAATGAGAGCGTACGTTTGGATTGACAATTTGATCAACCAATCATATCGTGATTTGTAGCCAATGGGCGTATTCTTTCAGATTTCCCCGCAGCTCAATATGGAGCTAGAAGGTGCAAGGTGGTGGCTGGCGCGAGAGTGGATCTAGCGTAGTGTTACGTTTTCTACGTTGTTTTTTTTTACGTCAAAATGGCAACAAGTGAAGATGATGTCGTGGCGGATTTATTGTCTGAACCATTTTCAAGACGACCATTTAATGTTAAGATGGACATTATTAAAAAAGGCCGTCCAACACCTGACAATCTGGAGCTGACTCAAGTAGTTAAAGCAGGCTATGTTCGCCATTTTCAGAGTAGCAACTGGGAAAGATACCCGTGGCTAACGGGCTCTACTAGCCACAAGAGGCTCTACTGATGGGAGTGTTGCTGTTTGGGACCGACCAGAGGGCAGGGAATTGGAACTTATTTTGGATCTGAAAAGCGATCATCTTTATGACCTGATGGTGGTCGAACCATTCATCCAGAAGGACAGGAGAATGGATTTGGACTTTAAGTGAACATCATTGGTGAGTGAGACTCATTTGTCTTTGCTGGTTTTGTCTCAGTGTTGCGTCTCGTTGAGCTGGTTGTTGCATTTTGTTTCCACACACTTGTTGACTGATTAGTTAATGGCTGTCTTGAGTTTGTTAAGCATTGTTGTGCATTTAAATTGAGAGTTTGGACTTCTTCTTTCTTTGCATCGCTTAACGTGAAAAGACTTAACGTAACTAAGAGTTACAAAACCGCGATCAATAATCACCTAATTTGCATATGTTTTGTCATTAGCACTTTCACCTTTTCACTTTCATTTTGACAGGTGAAAGTGCTAATGACAAGACATATGCCTGAGACATTTGGTGATTATTGATCGCTATTTTGGAACTTAAAGTTTCTCAGCCTTTTCACGTGAAGCGTGTTAGACCGGCCCTTTAACCGATAGCCTGTGTGTGGTGGTCTGTGTTGGTCTGTTACTTCACTACATGGACTCTGCTTTACAACTATGGTACACTTGGAAATTGGTTGCGACAATCTGCCTAAATGAGATAAGGCATAAAGTGACTCCTCCGTGACGTCCATCTGACTAGAACAACTGAATTTTCGAGTGGGGGTGGGGGTGATGGTGGTGGTGGGGGTGGTGGTCTACAGCAGGGGTTCCCAAAGTGGGGGTCGCGGGACCCCGAGGGGGGGGGGGGGTCGCGAGATTTCAGAATCCTCTTGATGTGACCATGAGGTTTTTATTGTTAATAATAACGTGTGCATAGATATTTTTATATATGTACGGGTGACGAATAAAGGAATTTTGATTCCGACAGATTCACGACAGTATCATTTGCAGCTGAAAAAAAAGCCACACAATTTTCAATATCACATTACCCCCCCCCCCCCCCCTACAGAAGGTCCAGTTGTGATAGACACGCTTCGCCACTGATATACAGTATATATATATATAATATTTTTTTTTTTATTCCTTTATTTATCTGCAATAAATGTACACCGATATGAGGTTTTTATTGTTAATAATAACGTGTGCATAGATATTTTTATATATGTACGGGTGACGAATAAAGGAATTTTGATTCCGACAGATTCACGACAGTATCATTTGCTACTGTAAGTTATATAGCGCTTTTCTGACCTTTGCACTTTACAATTAGTGCCTCACATTTATCCATTCATACACACATACTGTACATACACACATTCTTAACATTCATTGGTTGGTGGTTTTAGATGTTAACCTCTCTATTGTGGAAGGGCTGGATGAAGTTTGAAATCACAGCCCCAAAACCAGCAGTCATCGTCATCATGCACACACACACACACACACACACACACACACACACACACACACACACACACACACACACACACACACACACACACTGAGCTGGGTCACGACGGTATCAATAAATGGCCACATTAACTATTTAAAAGCGTGCAAATGAAGGGGCAGAGAGGTGAAGAGTGGCGGCTGCTATTATAAGCAATTTTAAGAAGGTGTGTTTTCAGTGATGTTTTGAAAGAGAGCGGGCGGCAGTAGCTCAGTCAGTTAGGACTTGGCTTCTTGAACCGCCGGTTCAAGTCCCAGAAATGGACCAATGGACAAAGTACGGAGTGAGAACTGCTACTTGGAAAAAGGTGCCAGTTCGCCTCTTTGGGTGCTGCTGAGGTGCCCTTAAGCAAGGCACCAGACCCCTACACTGCTCCCCGGGTGCTGTATATACAATAGCTGCCCACTGCTCCTAAACACACACATTTCACTGTGTGTTTAAATGTATGTGACCAATAAAGAGGATTCAATCTTCCAGATATAGATTTAGATTTTTTAGAAAGGAGTGAAGTCTTGGGTCGGATGCTGGGGTCTCCAATCCAAGTGGCTATCTCTCCACACAACTGATCACTAGTTACCGTAGCGATACACACAACTTGTTTGCTCTCCTTAGTTGGGCATGGATGGCGCAGGGCCGAGACCCGGCAGGCACACTGCCAACAGATACCAGTTAACCAGTAATCTAGTATTTTGTGAGGTCATATATTTTCCAGGACATGTATTGATCATGTTTGTTGTGGATTCACTCGTGTGATTAGCGTAAATGATTGACATGACGTACCGCAATACGTTTTTTTATGAATGGACTATATTTCAAGATTTGGGTACAATTGAATGCTTACTCCCCATTCCATCCCAACTTTTGGATCATATTTACTGCGGCAAAGTTTAGGTCAGCGTCGGTTGTAGTTCACAGTGGGAGTCATTGAGACGTTGACCAAGTGCCTGTTTGTTATTCCTGACTGGAGTTTGGCACGTTTGTGCTATGTGCATGCTTTCAGCACTATTATTCCTAGCACCAACTATCTTAATATCCCCAGAGTATGTCTGCACTATGACACACCAAGCTCCCTGCCTACACAGCAAGCATGGTCCTGGTCAGACACAGGCTGTGTGTTTAGCTTCCACTTTGAGCCATATGTTCACGTGTTAAGAGCTGCCGTTTCTGACATTTCACACATTTTGCAGCAGACATTCAGTTCAGACCCGGGGACTTTCATTTAGTCATTCTCTTGAACTTGAATTGTGCATGTTTTTTTTATAGATGAAATTTATACTGGCCGAGCTGGCCAGAGAGATTCAGACTATAATATCACAAAGAAACGCCTGTTCAGTGTAGTCAAATGGCTTCAGTGTCCAGTAGAGAATGAGCGCCCACATGACCTCTGGAGGCAAACGGTATGTAAATGTTTCATGACCTTTGTTCTGTGGCTCGCTAAAAGGCTTTCTCTTTCCGTGATTCTCTAATCTGCGGACGCCCATTCTGGCATTCATTATCTAGCCATGGGAGACCTTTATAACCCGGACAACAGGTGTCGCTGATGTCTGAGTCACTGTTGATGCGGCCTCCTCATGTCCTAAATATTTCAATCCGTCACAAGAGTCAAAGTCCCTGTGTGTGTGCGTGTGCGTGTGCGGGGGGGGGGGCAAAATTGGACACAGCAGCAAGTCAATCGTCCAAACATAATTTGGAATGATTTATACAACAGGACACACTTGAGTGTTAACATTCTTTTGGCAATAAGTTTACGCTGGGAATGATTTTGACGGTTTGCCCGGTCAAACTGTTTCATATCCCCATGAGAAATGAATAATCGCTCGACCACCTGACCCTGACCCCTTGAAGGCCTTGCGCAGATGTCCAAGAACCTTCCTTAGCTAACATTTATGTTAGCTGCACATTGTGCATTTGGAGTATAATGGCCTATGGAGGCCATCATGTCCTGGTTAACCCTCCCATCCTTCGGCATGTGTTCGGTAAAAATACTTTGTTTGGATCGAGATGTTTTCCTGGTTTCATGATACAAATACTTCCCGCCCTCACAGTGCACTGACGAGGTAGGATGGCACGATAGAGAAAATATTTGCCTCGGGATCAAAGTTCGACATTCCGAGAGAAAAAATTCACCACCAGTTATGTCTGTTCTGTAAACCGAGATTAGCAGCAAGTAAAATGAAACGCAGTAGCCTCACTGAACCGAGAGACTCTCTGACATGGCACTCAGGAACATGAAACTGGCCACAAAGTTATGCAGCGGTAGAGCATGCAACCCTTGGTTGGTTATTTTGGACACTTTGGATGAGGTCCCAGTCTACATGAATTATGCCACGTTAACCACGACCACGCGACGAGGCTCTCTAGTGTCTTGTGTGTGTGGTTATTTACGAGGCATCCTGTCAGTGCCTTTTGCACTGATGGCACACCTGACCCTAAATGCCCCGTTTGGGGCTCTGGCCTCTTTTCCTTCTGTCCTCCCTTTTCTACTCCTACCCATCCTTTCCTCCCCAGTGATTCTCCTCCTTATCATCCACCATCCGTCCTTTTCATGTCTATCTGTAGTTGCTCTCGCCAGGGTCTATTTATTTATTGTGGGGGGGGGGGTGGGGGGTGGGGGTGGAGTCGATGACCAGGGTCATGTTGACCTCCACACATCTGACTAGGCAAGGAGAAAATATTTAGAGTAGCGTAAATAAAAAAGAACAAAAATAGAACAAAATGTAAATGTGCATCCACACATGCATCCTCATCCACGCCCTGCTGCACACTCCCTCAACAGGGAGGCATTACACCGCTAATAGGTTAGGACATTCCCTGCTTATAGTATTAACCAGTGCATATTCAGAACTACATTTTTATTTGTCACATCCTTCATCCAAGTTGTGACAATTTTTAATTGAAAGTCCATAGTTTCAGCAGGACAAACCGAAGCCAAACTGCACGCTGTCTTGAAAGCATTAGAACCACAGGGGGATGTGTTTCTGTCATTTTAGTCTTTAGTCTCTTATGTGTTAGTGGCGCTAGTGTAAAAAGTATGTTTCGTGCACTGATGTAATGAGCCCAATGGAATCCATTTGATAACGAGAGAAAGTGAGCTAAGCTGCATTCCTTATTCCCCAGTGATGAACTACATGTGTAGAAATGAAGGTTAGGGCAGCTCCATGTGGTAGACCACTAGGAAGTAGAATTGTAGCTTAGCGGGTTAAAGAAGGCCTGTGGAGGTACAGACTCACAGGGGCAGCCCAGCCAAACCGATCAGAATTGTCTATGGCCGGACATTCCAAACACGAATAGTGTTGATTATATTGTCGGAGCATCCTCGAGGTACTCCCACGATAAGAGACTGAAATTCTGGAGAATCCATACACATCCCCTCACGGGTGCCTCCTACGTTAGGTTATCCTTCCGAATATCCTGTTGTACCTGGCAGTCCATCAACAGCCTCTCGCCCTTCACTTTCTTAACTCAATACATTTGAACAACAACCGTTTCCCAGAATTCACTGACACAAAATGTGTGTGTATTTCTGGATGATCATTGTGGTAATAACATTTTCCATCTCAAACCGCATTAAAAAGTAGCTGACTGAAAAATATAGATATACTGTGTATAATATGTATGTATGTGTATATATATATATATGTGTGTGTGTGTGTGTGTGTGTGTGTGTGTGTGTGTGTGTGTGTGTGAGTGATTACATTAGTTCAAACCAAGCATCACAATGGGGAAGAATGTGATTTAAATGGCTTTGAATATGGCATGGTTGTTGGTGACAGGGCTGCTGATCTCCTGGGATTTTCATGCACAACCATTTCTAGGGTTTACAGAGAATAGTCCGAAAAAATGAAAATAGCCAGTGTTTGACAGTTCTCTGAGTGAAAAAGCCTTTTGATGGCAGAGGTCAGAGGAGAATGGCCAGACTGGTTTGAGCTGATGGAAAGGCAACAGCAACTCAAATACTAGTTACAAATGAGGTATGCAGAACAGCATCTCTGAACACGATGAACCTTGAAGCAGATGGGCCACTACGGCAGAAACTCAAACTGTTTGTTTGTTGAACATGACAATGAGTTCACTGTGTTCACACTCAAATGACCTCCACACAGTCACCAGACCTCAATCCAATAGAGAGCCTTTGGGATGTGGTGGACTGGGAGATTTGCATCATGGGTGTGCAGCCGACAAATCTGCTGCAAGTGCGTGATGCTATCATGTCAATATAGTGTGTGTGTGTGTGTGTGTGTGTGTGTGTGTGTGTGTGTGTGTGTGTGTGTGTGTGTGTGTGTGTGTGTGTGTGTGTGTGTGTGTGTTGTACAATTGTACCACCTGTACAATTGTACCAACACCATTGATTTCATTGTCTCTGCAATGCCGGGCTTCATCTCTGCTAGGTGCATGTGGGACCAGGGTTGTTTTGGTTGTTTGTCGAATACTTGTAGCCACTCCCTTGTTTACATCGAGTCAAAAACAAACACACAAGTGATACTGACCCATGTCAGACCCAGGGCTAAGAAATCAGAAGGTGAACTAGTATCAGATCCGTAATCTCACTAAATAAAGGCACAAAGTGCACTTTCCCTTCAAGGAGCTATTTTGGGGGACCGCCGGTGCTCTGCACTTCATCAGAGCCCATGAAGAAGCAGAATGTCATCACAAATCAATCAAAGTTGTTTTCCTGTGCTTCACGTTGAAAAACTGTCACAATGTACACATACTTCACTTCAGCTGTTGTTTTGAAATGTATGTGCGTACTCATTCTAGTGTGTGTGTGTGTGTGTGTGTGTGTGTGTGTGTGTGTGTGTGTGTGTGTGTGTGTGTGTGTGTGTGTGTGTGTGTGTGTGTGTGTGTGTGTGTGTGTGTGTGTGTGTGTGTGTGTGTGTGTGTGTGTGTGTGTGTGTGCGCGCCTCTCTCTCTCTCTCTCTGTCTCTGTCTCTGTCTCTGTCTCTCTCTCTGTCTCTCTCTCTCTGCAGAAACTAGCCGCCGGGGTGAACCAGTTTGCCTACACATGTGTCCAGGATCATCCCATCTGGACCAACCAGCAATTCTGGGAAGCTACGTTCTACGGAGAGGTCCAGAACCAGATCCGCTCCCTGTATCTCAGCAGCGCGGAGGAGAAAGTAGGCATCACTGCCAGACTAAAGGTCAGCCACCCATTGTATTGTATTACTGGCTGTGCTTTTCTCCTGCAAAACACAAGCCATTTGTATGGCTTCTCATGTCACATGTGTTGGTCGTGGTGTCTACAAAGGGGCACACCACCTCCAATTCTCTTCTGATGCGTCTCATAACATTTTTCAATAAAAATAAAAGCAACCACCTGTGTCTGGTTCCAGGACGCGTCTCCCCTAGCTCCAGCCCCAGGAGGAGGAGGAGGAGGCAGGACCGGGGAGCACACAGCCATGGACCTGGCTGCGGAGCAGCTGCGTGCCTGGCCCTGCCTGGGCAAGGAGAAGCAACAGGAGCTGGTGAAGAACGAGGAGAGCACGGTGTTCAGCCAGGCCATCCACTACGCCAGCCTCATGGTCTACCTGTTGGTGCCTCTGGACACCAGCAGGAACAAGCTGCTCCGCAGCACCCCGGCCACCGACTGGGAGAGCGGCAGCAACAGCATAGTGACCAACAGGTCAGTGTGAGACACATAGTGACCAACAGGTCAGTGTGAGACACATAATGACCAACAGGTCAGTGTGAGACACATAATGACCAACAGACACATAGTGACCAACAGGTCAGTGTGAGACACATAGTGACCAACAGACACATAGTGACCAACAGGTCAGTGTGAGACACATAGTGACCAACAGGTCACTATGAGACACATAGTGACCAACAGGTCAGTGTGAGACACATAGTGACCAACAGGTCAGTGTGAGACACATAGTGACCAACAGACACATAGTGACCAACAGGTCAGTGTGAGACACATAATGACCAACAGACACATAGTGACCAACAGGTCACTATGAGACACATAGTGACCAACAGGTCACTATGAGACACATAGTGACCAACAGGTCAGTGTGAGACACATAGTGACCAACAGGTCAGTGTGAGACACATAGTGACCAACAGACACATAGTGACCAACAGGTCAGTGTGAGACACATAATGACCAACAGACACATAGTGACCAACAGGTCACTATGAGACACATAGTGACCAACAGGTCAGTGTGAGACACATAGTGACCAACAGGTCAGTGTGAGACACATAGTGACCAACAGGTCACTATGAGACACATAGTGACCAACAGGTCAGTGTGAGACACATAGTGACCAACAGGTCAGTGTGAGACACATAGTGACCAACAGACACATAGTGACCAACAGGTCACTATGTGACACATAGTGACCAACAGGTCAGTGTGAGACACATAGTGACCAACAGGTCAGTGTGAGACACATAATGACCAACAGACACATAGTGACCAACAGGTCACTATGAGACACATAGTGACCAACAGGTCAGTGTGAGACACATAATGACCAACAGACACATAGTGACCAACAGGTCACTATGAGACACATAGTGACCAACAGGTCAGTGTGAGACACATAGTGACCAACAGGTCAGTGTGAGACACATAGTGACCAACAGACACATAGTGACCAACAGGTCAGTGTGAGACACATAGTGACCAACAGGTCAGTGTGAGACACATAATGACCAACAGACACATAGTGACCAACAGGTCAGTGTGAGACACATAGTGACCAACAGACACATAGTGACCAACAGGTCACTATGAGACACATAGTGACCAAAAGGTCAGTATGAGACACATAATGACCAACAGGTCAGTGTGAGACACATAGTGACCAACAGGTCAGTGTGAGACACATAGTGACCAACAGGTCAGTGTGAGACACATAGTGACCAACAGGTCAGTGTGAGACACATAGTGACCAACAGGTCAGTGTGAGACACATAGTGACCAACAGACACATAGTGACCAACAGGTCACTATGAGACACATAGTGACCAACAGGTCACTATGAGACACATAGTGACCAACAGGTCAGTGTGAGACACATAATGACCAACAGACACATAGTGACCAACAGGTCACTATGAGACACATAGTGACCAACAGGTCAGTGTGAGACACATAGTGACCAACAGGTCAGTGTGAGACACATAGTGACCAACAGGTCAGTGTGAGACACATAGTGACCAACAGGTCAGTGTGAGACACATAATGACCAACAGACACATAGTGACCAACAGGTCAGTGTGAGACACATAGTGACCAACAGGTCAGTGTGAGACACATAATGACCAACAGACACATAGTGACCAACAGGTCACTATGTGACACATAGTGACCAACAGACACATAGTGACAGGCAGGTCAGTGTGAGACACATAGTGACCAACAGGTCACTATGAGACACATAGTGACCAACATGTCAGTGTGAGACACATAGTGACCAACATGTCGGTGTGAGACACATAGTGACAGACAGGTCAGTGTGACACACATAGTGACCAACAGGTCAGTGTGACACACATAGTGACAGACAGGTCGGTGTGAGACACATAGTGACAGACAGGTCAGTGTGACACACATAGTGACCAACAGGTCAGTGTGACACACATAGTGACAGACAGGTCGGTGTGAGACACATAGTGACAGACAGGTCAGTATGACCTGATGGCTGACATAGACACATGGCTACATATCATTAGCTGCCAGCCAAGGGTTGAGCACAGGAGCCGGTGGAATTGTTAGTGGCTCCACTTAGAGGTGCTGCAGGTTTGTAAGATTCAAGAGCTATCATTTAATTTCAATGTATAATGTTTATAGTTTCATTGGTTTATATTGCCATAGCCATCCGTCAGCTATTAGTGAGTGAAATGATCGTAAAGAATATCTGTTCAGGTGGACTGTGCGCATGCCTCTGAATGAGATCGATTTTTGCTTTGCATCGTGCATGCAACACTTATTTATGACAGCTCAGTGTTTTTATAGCTTGAAAGGTTGTCAAATATATATTAAAACAAATACAGCAGTGGAATATTTGTGAGGCAGAACGATCACACTATTATCTGGAGGAAGTGGAAGTTTCCCTGTCTTTGGAGTGTTTCCCCATCTCTTAGCAAGGTACTGATAGGTGTGTGGGTGACTGCATGATTACTGACAGAATAAACTATGCTCTCGCCAAATAGAACAGACCGTTCCCTCATCCGGCCCACATCCGCCTGGTGCATTCGAACAGAGTGGAGCTTTGGCTTTCGGAAGATCCCAAAGCCCACAGGTTGTCTCCATAGGATTAATTATTTTCCTAACCAAACTAAACACAGACTTTTTCTGTGTTAAGTTTGTATGTGGTTTTTAAGTGCTGTATGTTGAGTCAAAACAACTGTGGCCAGCCGGTGCGGTCGTTTCCAATGCCTTTTCCATGTTCTCATTGTGAATCTGTTGAGAAACCATGATGTAAACATGTTGTTCCCGTCTTGATGGGGGCGGCAGTAGCTCAGTCTGTTGAGACTTGGCTTGGGAACCGAAGGGTCGCAGGTTCAAGTCCCCTCCTTGAGCAAGGCACCAGACCCCTACACTGCTCCTCGGGAGCTTGATATACAAATGCTGCCCACTGCTCCTAATACTAGGATGGGTTAAATGCAAAGAAACACATTTCCCTGTGTATGTTCACGTATGTGACCAATAAAGAGGATTAAAATCCTCCAGATGAATTGATATTTAGATTGCCCTTGGACACATCAGTTCCATCAGTGTCCACGATTTCTACTTGTTTTTCAAGTTACTGTATATATCTCAGACTGCAATACCTGCCATTTGAACCCACACTTTTCTGAACCCATCCACTGCATCGGACCATGTTATTTAAAATACTGCTACACCCTCCTATAAAGAAGAGATAAAGACACCAAGATACTGCCCCCAAAAGACCCACGTCTGTGTCTGTGTTCTGTGCCCTTAACACTAACATCAATCAGCATAATTTGCAATCAAAGTGTGCTCAAAAGGTGACTTATCACAGCTTGCCACTGCAAAAACGATATAACCCTTTTAAACAAAGGCACTGTGTGTCACCTCAACCAGGTCATTGTAACAGTCCAGATTCACAATCACCTAAATGCATTACGATGAAGGTGGTGGAGGTGGTGATGCTGGTGGTGGTGATTATGATGATGGTGGTGGTGTGTGTGTTCTGCAGCATGGCGGGGAGTGTGGCCGAGAGCTTCGACACCGAGAGTGGCTTCGAGGATTCGGAGAGCAGTGACGTGGCCAACTCTGTGGTGAAGTTCATCGCCCGCTTCATCGACAAGGTGTGCACGGAGAGTGGTGTGACCCAGGACCACATCAAGAGTCTGCACAGCATGATTCCAGGTACCCCCCCCCCCCCCTCTTGGATGTCAGGATGTCGCTCCCCAATCTAATTTCCTTCCCCCTGGTGCCCACAACCTCTGTGAACGCTGAATGAGTGTATTCTAAGGAGAGGCTTAAGGCCACCGAGACCTCTAGGCCGATTTCAGAAGTTGTGACATGCTAACCGCTCTTTAAGTCTTGTCGATATGGGCTGGCATCGGGTAAGTAGGCGGGGTGTGTGTGTGTGTGTGTGTGTGTGTGTGTGTGTGTGTGTGTGTGTGTGTGTGTGTGTGTGTGTGTGTGTGTGTGTGTGTGTGTGTGTGTGTGTGTGTGTGTGTGTGTGTGTGTGTGTGTGTGTGTGTGTGTGTGTGTGTGTGTGTGTGTGTGTGTGTGTGGTGTTTATGCGGCACACATTGCATACGCAATCAATTTGTGTATGTGTCAACAGCAGACTAGGTTCAATGGGGTGTGTGAGTGAGTGACATTTGCCCAGTGGTCGCCAGTGGGTCATTGCTGGATTCGTACGTGTATGGTGACGTGACCAGCGGCTAATGCACCTGCTCACCTTTTGACCCGCAGGCCTGGTATCCATGCAGATGGAGGCCCTGGAGGCGGTGCAGAGAGAGAGCCGGAGGCTGCCTCCCATTCAGAAGGTAAGGGCTGCCCTGACCCACCATAGGTTTTTTCCCAAACACAATCACCTGCACCCGATGATCCATGTATCGTCTGACAGAAAATGACATGACTTTACATGTACAGTCCATATGTATTTTGAGTGACTTGAATCTGTATATCAGGTTTAAAGCGTCATGGCCAGCTCAGCCATTGTCCTATTGAAGGTATTTACCTTAAACTGTTATGTCATGAAACATCATTCTGTCCATTTGATTCATTTGATTTTTTTTGGCTAATTCGCATGGCAGGTTTTGCCTGGCACACTGGCTGATGTACGGCGTGTTTATCAGTGTTTTTCCCACTCACTTGTGAGATTATTATTATGGCCTTGCATTCATCTATAACCTGTTGGTGTTTTGGTCCCTGCTGTCCTATCCTTTACGCCTGCCAGCTCTCTGTCCACACACACACACACACACACACACACGGCAAGCCAACCCTACCATTGAGAGTCAGTGGTCTGGCCAGACCTTCCTTTGTTACTCCTAGCTTGTCAGAGCTGTTGTACACACATCCTTTTTTCTGTACCGCTGGTTAAAAAACAGAATGCTAAATCTATTAAGTTTTCCATTAAAGGCCTTGAGAGTTTGAATAAACAGGTGATGGTGAGTGAGGGCTAATTTGAACCGGTAGAACGTCCACGGTCTGAAGTTCTGTTTGTGTTGGTGCTTTTCTTTCTTGATTTGTCGTGAGCTGAATGAAACCAGATAAGGAAAAGTACATCTTTATCATTTTGATCATCAGTTTCTAAACGGACCAATATTATTCCACATTGTCTTGACTGTGTCTGTTGTTATCAGTGCAGTGTTATCAGTACTGTGTGGAGGTTGCGAGAAGGGCCTCGGTAAAAGTGCAAAGGAGGGCCGAGGTAGTCAGTGCTGATCTGTGTCTCAAATATTGTACGATAATACCTCTTTTTTCACACTAGCGGCTATCTTTAGCCCTCCTAGATAAACACTTTGCCCATGTTAGGAGTGCGAGTCAGGGGCTAAAAATTGTAACAGCTGTGTGACTTATGAGTTGACCCCGGGTCAAAACATTATGCTCTTCCCAACAGATGTCAGGAAGGTCCAGGGACTGAAGAATGATAGAGCATAATCAGGGAAAATGATTACTCAAGTTAGAATAAATTGGTAGAACCGGCCCGAAAGAACTGTGTGTACCAAACCAACATCATTACCGTGCTTGCGCTGAAGGCGGTGATGGGCGAGCGTCTTCTCAGAACATGTGCTTGCTTTCCTTGCCAGGTCATCAATCCCTGTAAACAAGGTTCTTTGCGAGGCGTGTTTTTAACACGGACTACGCGTAATATAGTGCATGCGATCGCCTGTGAACTCACAAGCTCTTTTTGCTGCGCTTCTACATCGCAACGCCTTTGTTTGAAACATCTTTCTTTTGTGAGGGGGTTTAACTCTGGAGGCTGAAGGTGCTAGAGGGACATGTCATGCCTTTTTGTTTTTTTGTCTTGTTCATTAGTGATTTTTAGTTTTTTATTAGTGTAATGACTTCACACATGTGTTCATCCCTCTAACCCCACAACGTGTGAGTGAGGTGGTCCAGTCCATCTTGTTAACGACTCTTCCCCCCCTCTCCCCCACAGCCTAAGATCCTGCGGCCCACGCTGCTCCCTGGAGAGGAGCTGGTGTCGGAGGGGCTGCGGGTGGTCCTCGACCCCGACGGGAGGGAGGAGGCCACGGGGGGCCTCCTGGGGGGTCCGCACATTCTTCCGGCAGAGGGCGCCCTCTTCCTCACCACCTACCGCGTCATCTTCAAAGGCACCCCGCACGACCCGCTAGGTAAGAGAAAGGTTGGATCAATTCTGGGTAATGGTGGTCCCAGATGAAGGTTAAAGTCTGGTTAATGGTGGTCCAAGGTGAAGGTTAAAGTCTGGTTAATGGTGGTCCAAGGTGAAGGCTAAACCCTGGGTAATGGTAGCCCCAGATGAAGCCTAAACCCTGGGCACTGGTGGTCCCAGGTGAAGGCTAACATTGGGTAGTGCTGGTCCCAGGTGAAGGCTAAACCCTGGGTATAATTGCGGACACACACAGCTACTGACTGCACCGATTCTGAGCCAATGACATTGTGTGCAGACTCGATTCCTTAGCCTTCACCAGGGACTACCATTACCCAGGTAGTCGCTGGTTAAGGCTAGGGGATCAAGTTTGCACACAATGTCAGTTGCTCAGAATCGGTGCCGTTAGTAGCTGTGTGTGTCTGCAATTATTGCAGACTCATATCATAGGTTCATAGGTTCTGCCTCCTGATATCCTTAAACATGACAAAACACAAAACAGTATCCTATATCTTATACACAATATTGTGTGTGTGTGTGTGTGTAGTGGGGGAGCAGCCGGTCATCAGAGCCTTCCCGTTGTCCACACTGACCAAGGACAAGAAGATCAGCATCCAGAACCAGCTGCAGCAGCACATGCAGGAAGGCCTGCAGCTCCGCTCCGCATCCTTCCAGGTAGAGCCATGCCGGGTGTGGCCCGTCACTCAGGGTCCGGTTGGGTTTCTCGTCTCGGTTTTTTTGTGCTTTTATGTCTATCAAGCACTATGTTACAGCCTGTTTGAAAAGGTGCTATGTCAATACAGGTTATTATTATTACTCTTGATATTATCCTCCTTGCTGGCGCCCCGGCATCTGCCATAAATAATAATGCCGGCTTTTATATAGCGCTTTTATCCAAAGCGCTTTACAAGTCATGCCTCACATCACCCATTCATACACCGACGGCGGAGTCAGCCATGCAAGGAGACAGCCAGCACGTCAGGAGCAGTTAGGGTTAGGGTGTCTTGCTCAAGGACACCTCGACAGTTTTTGCTAGAAGGAGCCGGGGATCGAACCAGCGACCTTTCGGTTGTGAGGCGACCGCTCTACCTCCTGAGCTATAAAGCCTCTGGAGCTCATGCAGAAAGCTGGTCTCTACACTGGCTCCATGTAGCTGTTCGCATCCAGTTCAAGACCTTGGTGCAAGCCTACAGGGCAGTGAAAGGAACAGCTCCTTCCTAACTCCAGGCAGTGGTCAAGCCCTACATCCCTGCCTGTCCACCTCGCTTTGCCTCTTTGGGCCGTCTGCTTGCGGCGCCCTCGCATAGAGGCCCTTGTGCCGATCTTTGCGATTACAGCTCCTCTCTGTCCTGTTGCCCCAAATTGGTGGAATGAAATTCCCACAGATGTTAGGACTGCAGAATCACTGCCCATCTTCCGCCGCAGGCTGAAAACTCACCTCTTCAGTGCATCCTCTTATCACTTTTTACTAGCGTACTAGCATCTTTCTAGTAAGATTGTCTAAGTAGATTGTTAGTTACATATTGTTATAGTGTTTGCCAACTTATTGTACTTTTACCTGAGCACTGGCTCAGTTCTTGGAGACTTGTTAGGAATGAAATGCACTTTTGACTTCTGGTGACGAGGTGTTCTCTTGCTTTCCTTTGTTGAACGCACTATTGTAAGTCGCTATGGATAAAAGCGTGTGCTAAACGACTGAAATGTAATGTAATGTATTATACACTGTATGGATATAGGTCTAGGTTGTAGATCAGGACGAGAACACTAGTCCATCTTTAGTTATTTTGTTATGTGTCTTTGCGATGTTGCATTTGGTGTGTCTGCCGCGGATGCAGAGCTTTCAACAGACCACCGGGGGTTCCCGCTCACTGTCCTCCGCCGTTTAAATCACTTTTAGTTTGCTCTCGCGATTCAAATAGTCTGGCCAGACACATTCCAGTCTGTTCCTGAACACCGCAAAACAAGTAAATATGTCTGGAAAGACAATACCGTCATGACTGATTGTCCATTCATGAGCTGTTCAATGATCAGGCGTCATGGAGTTAGGGTCAAAGCAATGCCCCCCTCCCCCCCCCCCCCCCCGCATGACTCATCTTAGTATTATTTATCGACTGACAACTGTGAATCAGTTAGGGAGGGAAGGGAGGGGAGAGCATATTTACTGTTGACAATAGGACCACTGATGACTTAAGAACACATCAATTTATTGCCAACTGTTTCCATGAAAAATATTACCAGTTCCGTCCCTGTGATGCGATGTAATTGGTGGCACTCCACAAACTAATGAATTGAGTTATAGCATTTTAAAAATATGCATTTTTAAATGTCAGCTAAACCCTAAAAGCATGATAATACAATTACGTCTTTGACACATTTGGTTTCCTTTGTTTAAAGAGGAAAGGGCAGAAGATAGTCGGCCAAGCATGTGTTTTTAGTCTACTTTTTAGTATGTAGACAAATAAAAGTGTCTGTTCTTATTGCGGGGGGTCACTCAGTTTGCGTGTGTGTGCGTGTGTGGAAACGTCAGACCGCTCGTCATATGCGTACAGACTAGCAAACGGATGACAAAACGAAGCAGACTCTTTGCTGTGCTTGGAAAGGTTTGTCGAAGGTTTGGGCAAAGAACAGGTGACCACATCCCACCCCATGTCTCTCACACAGCTGATCAAAGTGGCCTTCGACGAGGAGGTGACCTCGGAGATGGTGGAGATCTTCCGGAAGCACGTGCAGAGGATCCGCTACCCACAGTCTATCTTCAGCAACTTCGCCTTCGCAGCGGGACAGACCGCCCCCCGGCTTGCCCATCCCAAGCAGAAGGAGAAGAACACAGGCTTCAGGTTTTCCCTCCAGTGTTTTACGCTGTCACTCTTTACTCTGCGTGAATTGCTTTAATAGGTGCCCATTATTATACCACCAGGTGTGAGTGTGGATTGTGACTAAGATTGTCTGTGACTCGATGACATCACACAGTGGGAGTGTCCAGTCCACCCAGATGGATCCGATGGATACATCAGTCTACCGGCCTACCCAGCTGAGTGTACAAACCGGTAGACTAATCTGCCCGTCGTAGATATGGCTGGTTACTCCCACGGTGTTATGTCACCGAGTCACAGACCATTTTAATAACTGTAATGTAATGGCTCATCACACTCACACCTGGTGGTATATTTGAGGCCCCCTCTCGCCCCAAATGACGATGTGTTTGAAACCTGTTTGTGATTGGTTCCCCTCAGGACGCTGTCCAAGTCCATTGTGAACGGGGCCAGAAGGGCGGGGAAGATCACCATGGGCCGTGGCGGACAGACCACCCTGAAGAAGAGCGAGCGGGGCAGCAGGACGTGGAACGAGGACGACGACCTTTCAAGTGAGACCAGCCACGGGGTTCAGGCCATTTTATAGGTCAAAGGTCGAGTCTGGGGACTGAGGTTGTTCATATTGTTGGCCCTACTTTTGGAGTATGTACAGATGTATGTGTGTGTATATGATTATCTGTGTATGTGTAGGAGATATGTTGTAGTGCTTCAAATAGTTTTAGTTATGTAATAACATCTTTGTGGAAAATGTTTGCGGCTGGATTCAGTTGTCTGAGCTTGATCAGAGACAGCTGTTGTTCTCCCAGTGTTTTCTTCTTCAAAACAAGATGGCATTCGTGTCACCATGGCTACTAAGAGCACCGCTCTCCGTGTTTCTAGTATCGGATGACGGAGAGCCCCCCCCTAGCAGCACCATGCGAGCATCCGAGAAGTCCACCATGGAGCAGCTGGTGGAGCGGGCCTGTTTCCGTGACTACCAGAGGCTGGGCCTGGGGACCATCACCGTCAGCACGTCCCGCTCCAAGACGGGCGAGCAGTTCAGGATTACGGCCGTGAACAGACTCTACTCCCTCTGTCGCAGGTACGCCGCCAACACACACATATTGTAAATCTCATAGCTCACACACACTCACACACACACACATACACATACACACACACACACCTCCTCTCTCTCTCTCTATCTCTCACTCTGTCTCTGTCTCTCACACACACACACACACACACACACACACACACACACACATACACACACACACACACACACACACACACACACCTCCTCTCTATCTCTCACTCTGTCTCTCACTCACACACACACACACACACACACACACACAAGCACACCTCTCACACACACAAGCACATCTCTCTCACACACACACAAACACACACACACACACCTCCTCTCTCTCTCTCTCTCTCTCTATCTCTCACTCTGTCTCTGTCTCTCACACACACACACACAAGCACACCTCTCACTAGGGCTGTGCCATATCGTATCGTTTATCGTTTATCGCGATAAGTCCTCCCCACGATAAGTATTTTGGCATACCGCGGTAATGACGATAATTAATGACGTGTTTACATATGCGACAAACGGCGTCAAATGGCGTTTGCATTTTCACTGGAATTGGCTTCTATTCACGGCTATCATATCACTCCGCGAGTAGTCCCGTTCACTTTTCCTGACGGAAAATACTGACTTGCTGATAGAATTGCTGAATTGTTTGCGCCAGTTGCCAAGCAACGCCTCAACTTCGGAGAAAAAATGTTTTCTCCGCAGAAGTAAATCATAATTAGTCGGGACCGACTCCCGACTTATTAATGAGCGTTCCGTTCATTATCCCTTACGTATTTGATGATGGTAAGGATTACGATTATTTTATTTTTATTTTTTTATTATTATTTTTTGGTCATTTATTGTCATTTATCGTTATCGCAATAAATACCATGAAATATTGTGATATAGTTTTAAGTCCATATCGCCCAGCCCTACCTCTCACACACATAAGCACATCTCTCTCGCACACAAACTCACACACACACACACACACACACACACACACACACACACACACACACACACACACACACACACACACACACACACACACACACACACAGTCCTCTCACATGTACCATTATCTTTCTGTTCTGATAACAGATGTTATCTTATCCTGTACATCACACACGTGTGCCTGTGTGTGTGTGTTCCCAGTTACCCAGGGCTGCTGGTGGTTCCCCAGGCCGTGCAGGACAGCAGCCTGCACAAGGTGGCCCGCTGCTACAGACACAACCGGCTGCCTGTGGTGTGCTGGAAGCATCCGCGCTCCAGGGCCCTGCTGCTCCGCTCCGGGGGCTTCCACGGCAAGAGTGTGGTGGGGCTCTTCAAGTCTCAGAACCCCTCGTCTACAAGTACGCACCCACGGCCCCTGCTACGCACACAACACAAATACATATTATCGCCATCATTCTGTTTTTTTTTATTTTTATATATATGCTTATGAATTCAAAATACCATTATAGACGGTTAATTCATACTATCTCAAAGTCATATAATGCCGATAAACGATGGTGTTGAATTATAGCCCGGCCTTTATGTACATCCATCCTCACTACCACCAGTGGCTGGTCCACACGTCATTGAGTAAAGAGTAACACAGATGGGACAACACAACACTCTATCTTATTAGATGCGGATGTGCTGACTAAAAACACACTGTTCACATATACACATTTTATCGTTAACTTATCGTTGTTTCGTCTATTTTCTATAGTTGCCTGTCGATCGCTATGGGGCAGAATATTTCATAGACTTGGAACAATTTCCCCATTTTATTTTATTTATTTTTTTATTTTTTGTTTTGTCCCCTTGCATCCTCCACACATGCACCCACAACACAAACAAACACTGTTGGGTTTGATCCTCTGATTTCATACGGCCTTCACCTCTCGTCCGCAGCCACTACTTCATCCTCCGAGTCTTCCAGTAGTCTAGAACAGGAGAAGTACCTGCAGGCCATCCTGGACTCCGTCCCCATGCACTTCAAGATGAACGGCAACAACACGCTGTCCAACCGCTCTCAGATCGGACTCTCCCCAGGTACTACTGGCACACTATAATACCTAAGTGACCTATCTAGGCTGTGTCTGAAATCACCCCCTAAACCCCTACATAGTGCAGTTCATAGTGCGTTCTGCAGTTTGTTAGTGCTGTCCGAATGAACAGTAGGAATTGTTATACCCTCCATGTATCCCACAATGCATCAGGAAAATAGTGTCCAACCGATGGTCACCAACCAAAATGATATAGACCAGCATGCATTGCGCTGAAGGAAAAATGTCAAACCGACGAAGGTCTGGCATGTTTAATTATGTTTAACAGTAATGTCAATAACGGGGATCCAGTAGTGTCCAAGAGTGTTTATTAATTTAGCCAATGAGCACACTATAATAGTGCCCTACATTGAACTTGCCATGTAGGGAGTAGGGTGTAGGGAATGATTTCAGACACAGCCATAGAGTCAGAACACCCCTCAAGACACCTTATTGACCTGGCGGCCATGTTGTTGGTTCATTGGGCGGGGGGAACCTTCTTGAACCTGTAGGGAAACCACAGAGGTAGCACTTAGAATGCATTTTAATTGACTTCTCTTGGTTTCCCCAAAGATTCTTGTCAACTGAAAGGTTGGAGTCGTTTAAACTCTGACAAATTTTTGTCATCTAGAATAAGTTAAAAATGTCCTTCCTTCTTGGAAGATTATTTATCTTGGGGGGTAAATCATATTTTTTACCCCAGCTTCCTGGTGCGAGGGCACTTGCATTATTCAAGCTTGTTTAGCGCAAATCAGCATTTTCAATCTGCCTGGATCAAGACCTGGATGTGATTCTGATATTACTGTGCACTTTGGTTTCAGAGTGTGTGTGTGTGTGTGTGTGTGTGTGTGTGTGTGTGTGTGTGTGTGTGTGTGTGTGTGTGTGTGTGTGTGTGTGCGTGTGCGTGCGTGCGTGCGTGTGTGTGTGCGCGCGCGCAAGAGAGACATCCGCTATATATACTGTACATTCCTTGATGGTTTCCTTTATCGGTGACATCCTTTGATCTGCAGACAACAACTCACCTTTCGGTGTAGCGTGTCATTCTGCCCACATCCAGCTGGCGTTAGTCCAGTGAAATATGGTAAACTTGAGTTTGAGACAATTGGGCCGTATCTCCGAGCTGTGTGAGGTGCCGCCTTGTGTTCACCAGTGTGTTTTTTCCTGTATGATCTACCACTGCTTATCAGCCACTTATCTTGTGTGCAGTCATATTGGCTCCGTGTTTTGAAAGAACGAGACAGAGGGAGATATTTGTGTATATTTATATTATTTGGTCCATTGCTTTGTCTGGGAAGGAACTGTTCCACAATATAAAGGCTTATGTAAGAGAAACTGGACAATAAGAGGTCATGGCTTGTATTCATTCATGTATTCTGACCTAAACCTATTTTGTCAATATATTGTACTATTGTGTTGAGGCTGCTGCCAGGAGGCTGACATGCGCATTCACACACGTACATGTGCACTTCATGCACATGCACGCACACACATACGCACACACGCACGCACACACACACACATTGTGTTTCAACCTTATTCCCAACTCTTGCACTCATGCAAACTGGGTCATAGAACTTTCCCACCAAAGGTCCTATCGCTGTAAGACTGGGATCAGGAGACCGGCCACCTAATAGGGAAATAGGATTCCCTTTCCATTGCGTGGGCTGCTAGTTCAAACCCAGTCTACGGGACAGGATTGCCAATTCTGAGCCAAAAGGGCTTTACCGTGCATCCCAATCCCATTTGCCTTGTCAACTGCAAGTCAGTTGTGAAGAGTTGTAAACACACGCCTCAAATTTCGACGACGGGACAAAAAGACGATTCTTAGAGATTAGTGTTCCAGTTGTTGTTGTTATGGCCACTGAGTGTGTGTGTGTGTGTGTGTGTGTGTGTGTGTGTGTGTGTGTGTGTGTGTGTGTGTGTGTGTGTGTGTGTGTGTGTGTGTGTGTGTGTGTGTGTGTGTGTGTGTGTGTGTGTGTGTGTGTGTGTGTGTGTGTGTGTGTGTGTGTGTGTGTGTGTGCGTTGTGCCTCATTCATATATGGTGTGTGTGTGTGTTGTGCTTCAGGTAGTGAAAGGCGGACGTCCAGGATACCAAAGATGGCCCCTGTCCATTTAGATATCCCCTTCTCAAACAGCTTCACCAGAGGTGGTGAGTGATGCTCCCGCTTTCTCCTCCTCAGGCACTCTGACACTTTCAGAGTGACACATTCATGGTAGATCCATCCATAGGACACGTAGAGGACACAGCAAGTCTTTTTCAGAAAGTAATGTGAAACGGAAACACAAATCTCACACAATATCTCAAATACGAAACAATAGCTCCAAAGAATGTATTTCCTGTTCTTCAGCGATGACAGTTTAGTGAAGGTCCGTCTGGATGCACAAATACACAGTGAATGTCATCATATACAAGTCTCTGTCTCGTGTAAACTTTGGGGGGGATAACTGGGCTGATTTCTCAATCAGCTTGATTGCTTGATTCAACCGAGTTAGCCTTTGACCGAGTTAGCCAAAATCAATGGAGGCAGGTGGGATTGACTAGCTCCATGACGGAAGTGAGGGTAACACACACACACACACCATTCCAGGGCATGTATCCAAAGTAAAGATTTTTTAACTCAATTTCACTCCTATCTTTGTGTACAGTGAAGCAAAAAAAATATCATGCTTGTAAAGCGTTGCAAAGTGACAAAAGATAAGCATAAGTAAAAATGCTGCTTCCACTGATTTGGATAATTCTGTATAATGCTAAATCTGTCAATAGCTAACTCTGTCACACTGGGTTGATTGAGAAAAATGGCACAGTGCTTCTTGAGTTTGACTGAGGACGAGTGGCATATACATTTCTCTAACTAGCAGTCACATGATGTTAGAAAGGGCAGCCTAACCTGTGGTCCAGTGTATTCCGGTATGCATTAACTCTCAATTCACGGGACCTGTTGTTGTGAGGAAACCATGGCAGTTTCCTGTACCCTTCTGACTACAAACTGGATGATACATTTATTGGGAAGACAAGAAACGGTTTTTTTTACAAGGCAATGTTTTGAATCCAACAATCTACAATCTTTATCGCAAGTGACCTCACTCAATTTCCCTCCTGGAATACCGAAAATCGTGGCACCGTTTTATTTTTTCATCCCATTCCATCGACCACCTGTGTCGCATGCCACTCCATTTGCTCTGCTGAACTCTACTATTACTACTATTCTTCCACACATGACGGGAACAAGTCGATCACTCCCCAGGTGGTCTTTTCCATTGTCTTAGTTCAACAACGGTGCATTCAATAACATCCTTCTGTAAAGTCCTTCTGTTGATTTCGATTTTTTTTCTCTTTTTTAATTGTTTTGTCTCCTTTATTTCCATGGTGCTATCTGTCCTGTTCTCTCCATCCCTCCCCTTCCTGTATACACCACCAACACCCGACCCAGTGCTTGGGTACAGGGATAAACTATTCAGTCACTCAAACCCAAAGCCTGCCAGTAAGGGGACGGCCCACAATCAAGGTATAGTGACACTGGTGTTTCCCCGCCCCCCCACCCCCGACCCCCGACCCCTTCCCGCCTTCTAACCTCGCCTTCTATAACCCATGCTCCGACCTTTGTCCTTCCTCTCTAACCTACACATTTATCATCCAACCTAAATGTGTGCATTCATCGCTAGCCCCGTCAAGCACTGTAACACACACACACACACACACACACACACACACACACACCGTGTGTACATGCATGCGTATGTGCGTGTGTCTGTGAACACATGTACGTATGTGTTGGGTTTCTGCATTAGCGCTGTGCTAATGACGAGTGACTGCGGGGCGCTCTGTGTGGGAGCCGGTGGTTCGAGTGTTAGGTTCAGCAGCCGCTCCGTTCATCAACACGGTCTTCATCTGGTCACGCAACCTCTCTTTAAAGGCTCAGTCACACATCCCCGATTTTGGCTCCCCGTTTGAGATCAGACGGCGCTACGACATGATAAGTGAAAAAGTCAGATCACTATCCTCAGTGATCTGGAATGTCCTCTCATTGTCTGAACGCAGTCGTATACGTTCGTAACAGAGTCCTACGGATCGGGAAAGGTCCGAGAGGTCGGCCAAGCACTCCCGACGGTTAAATGCGTCCTGTAACATTCGGGAAACTCAGCCGATTTCGTCTTGTCTGATTACAATCATGATAGATTCTGCTGCATTGGATCAAAACCATAACAATGTCCTGTGTGGTCTGGACGGTGTCCTGTGGATCGGGACGCTGTCGTGATGAACAGGCATGATTTGGAGACAATTTACATTGCCGATTGAGTCCAAATCGTCCAGATCTTGCCGAATGTCTAACAGATGTCTTCGGTCAAATTGGGGATGTGTGACTGATCCTTTAGCTGGAACTTAGACTCATCTGTTCATCTGTATAATTTCAGGATTCCCCGGGGGTCACTGGCGTGTCTGTTAGATGACTGTCAATATGGCTCTGTTGATAACAAGGAAAGCAGGCTTTTTTTTCCCCCCCGTTCCTGTAACGACACTGTCAAATAATAATGATGTGATTTATTTATTTCTAAGTATCAAGTTGGAAACATTTAATGCAATGAATGAAATGATTTATTCTATATCTTAACAACCAAAAAGTTGAGTTTGAGTTTGTCATCATCAGAGGGATGGCATTGTCCTGTTATTCTAGTTTACGTTTTAAATATTGTTGTCTCACAAACTGGACTTAAACTCAAATCTGAGTGAAACAGGTGTTTCATTTGTCTTTTGTTTCAAATGTATTTGAAGCAATCATGTTGCTGGGGGGGGGCTCTGGCGTGCGCAACGTGGAATGGGTCTCTACTGTAAAACAACCTGAGCAGCGGAACCACAACAAACGTGATACGGCTGAGCATATTAATCTCCGATCGAGCAGAGGACTGTGGTGACGGAAACGATAGCATTGTCTTCCTATTATCGTATCCCTTGTTGGCTGACAGTGACAGTAAACACAAACTCAGCCAGCACCCATTTTCAGAAGATTATATCCGAAACAAAACTAACTCTTTCTTAGTTACAGTTCTGCCTTCCAACCGGGGCACTGTGCAGTCTTCCCCACAGAAGTTTGGTTGTAGCATTGGCGAAGGTCGAACTTATGGATCCAAGAGGGAAAATATTACGATCGACAATCAGCTTAAAACATTTATACAATTATATATTAAGGGTAAACTGATTGATCACCCCATTGAACGTCATAATTAAATTGTTTCAAAATACGTTGCTTTAGAATGTATCAAAAGCCATCTACTTGGCCAAGATTATGTAAATACTAGAACCATCCAATCAAATCAGGGCAACAAACAAGTGAACTTTAGGTCCCTCGGATGACGCCTGCATGTCATTTATTAAATGTGGTGTCTGTGAAGAGATCTCTAACCCTGTTGGCTAGTCCTGCTAACACATTCCTATAACCTCTGCTTCCAATATCCCGAGCATCCAGACACTTTGTTTTGATGGACTGAAAGAATGATGGTGTTTACACAACCGCTGGTGCAGCTGATCTGCATGCAGAGTGAAGCGAGCATGTGTGGCTCATCTCGTCCTCGACACTCGACCAACAATAACAACAATATCAATAGGACTTAGCCGTAGCGGGGGAGAGATAACTGAGTCTTTCTGTGTTTTGTACAGGTGTGTGGGCCAGCCTGCGCTCCAGCAGTCGGCTCAGCCAGCACCAATCGCCTGTGGAGCTGGGTGGCAGGCTGTCGGGGAAGGATCTGGCACCCCCTGCAGGCAGCAGTGGCCTGCAGGCACAGCTCCTCAAGCAGCAGGCGGCCTTCTACATCTTCGGAGAGAAATCCCATCTGCGGGTACGGCACAGGAATGGTTCACATGATCAGGGATGTTCTACTTAAAAAAACGGCTTTGTCCGCTGTGTTAGTAAAACACACATAGTGACCTTTTTGCAATATGCATCTAAAAAGTACATTTTATTGCCAGTGGCTTTATTATTATTTACTTTTGAATGAATTCTAACCTTACCAAAGCGGAATACAACGTCACTATGGATAGACCTTCCAGCTCATCGTGCCGTTAGTCCGTGTCTAAATGAAAAGTAGCTTATTTATTAACATAACAATACTGACATGGTGAAGGACTTAAAAGTGAATAACTCACCGACATTGGAAGTTCTAAGCGACTGAACAGTTTTGCCTCCAAGTCATGTCTCTGTGTGAATACTTCCCATTTAATTTACACTGGCACATGACTTCATTCTCTCCAGAATGACCAGTTGCCCTTTTTCTGTCTGAAGAATTCAACAAGACCGATCGGGTGCATAGTAGATTCATCATAAACCTCTCAACTCGAGTGACGGCTCTAATCTTTTTCTTTTATGGATACTCAAGAGGTCAGCATCAGAGGCAGCTGTTTCCTCCCATAAGTCCAGATGAATCAAATGTTCTGTGTACCCATGCCAAGATACATCGATGCTCTTCAGGAAGCCAACAAGAAGACTTTATTTATTTATTTTTTTACTTTCCAATCAGAGTCACCTACTTGACATGCTAGTGACGGCTATATAGGCACCACACATATCTCTTCATAGGATGAACCTGGTTGTCTCTTGCCAGGGCTTGAAGCTGGACTCCTCCCTGAACTGTGAGCTGGTGCCGGTGGACTTTGCAGACACTCGGCAGGTGAAGGCGGCGTTCAAGAAGCTGCTGAGGGCCTGCGTTCCCAGCGCCACCTCCACGGGCGAGAACCAGTCCTTCCTCAAAGCCCTGGAGGACTCAGAGTGGATCTCACAGGTGAGACCTTCCGCACACACGCACACACACACACACACACACACACACACACACACACACACACACACACACACACACACACACACACACACACACACACACACACACACACACACACACACACACACACACACACACATCTATATTAGTTTCTGAACATGTTCCTTTCAGTCTCTGGGGCATTTCCTTGCCCTGCCTGGCGTAGACTGTGTTGGCGTGAGAGCTACATAATAACAAGATCACCCGGCCGGCATTGGGGCTCTGGCTGCTGTTCATCCTGTGTGTGTGTGTGTGTGTGTGTGTGTGTGTGTGTGTGTGTCACACTAAATCCACTGTCAAGCCTGTTGTTCCCAAGGGAAGTGGATGCAGGCACCAGGGAACAGGAGAGTGGGGGGACTCTTATCATGCTGCCCCCCTGGAGCCCCTGGCCTCACATTAACATTAACAATATGATCTGTGGGAAGGTCAAGCGGGGCCCGGCCTTTTGGAGGCCCTCGCCACCACACCCTAACAAATTGCAATGAATGCAGACAATAGACTTATTGTGTGTGTGTGTGTGTATCTGTGTGTGCGGTTCCCCCACAGCTCAACAAGGTGCTACAGTTGGCCCTGCTGCTGGTGGACCTGCTGGACAGCGGCTCCTCTGTGCTGCTCAGCCTGGAGGACGGCTGGGACATCACCACACAGGTCCTTCACTCCCCTTCCTGTCTGCTGGCCCTCACTGTAGCACACCGCACCCAGTCGAGAACAAGGAGGGTTTAAAGGACAATCCCAGTCTGGGTGATCATACCATGGTCACGTCTGTCTCCAGGCTTCACTAAAACATAGGTCACCAATATCAATATCATCATCAACATCATGTCAAAGTTAGTTTATGGCGTCGATGCTGTCAAAGCATCGTTTCGGAGTACGAAGTGAGAACTGGTGCTTGGAAAAAGGTGCCAGTTAGTCTCCTGGGCAATGCCGAGCAAGGCACCAGACCCCTACACGGGATTCACAATCATCCAGATTTTGTTTTAGAGTTTGGGAACTAAATATACAGTGATTCACCACGCAAGTACTTTACACTACAATGTCTTATTACAAAGGCTATTGTTCACCTTTGTGACGGAATCGTTGCAACAATGTAAAGAAGCAACGGTTTCCTTTTATACTGTGTTACCACAGTGTACCGTGAAGACTTAGATGTACCAGTAGGTCACCGGTCGGGCAACATTATTATTACATAATAAAACATTGCAATGATCCACATAGCATTCGACATCATCCTCATCCTCATCATCATCGTCCTACAAGGGTGGTTCCTCCAGCCCTTTGGTCGTGTCTGTCGCTGGCGTGTGCTGAAATGGTTTTTGGTTTTGGTTTTGATTTTTAAGGCATGCAAACAAAAGCCCGTTCTGATCCCCATCAAGTGTCTCCGTTTTCTGCTGCATCGTGGCACATTTTCCGGTTTTTTTTTTTGTGTGAGCTCATATTTTCCACATTGACCTGTTGAGAGAGGGTTGAGAGAGTTGTGTTGCAACAGGCATGTGTCCTTCGAGTGTGTTTACAAGTCCTCAAGGCCCTGGGCTGCTGTTTAAAGAGAGGAAGAAGTGTCACCCCCCCGCCGCCCCCCCTTGTGTCGGGCAAGTGTTGAGCCCTAGAGCATCTCTCTGCATTGGGCCACTGGCCCTATGAAGCTAAACTACCTCCATGTGTCCTGGCTCTCCCACCTGCACACAGTGCCCAACCACACCAGTCTCTCTCTCCTCTCTCTCTCTCTCTCCTCTCTCTCTCTCTCGCTCTCTCTCCAAATCAAACCATGCCTTTTTACCATTTACAAATGTTGCTGTGACCATTTTTAAAAGGTCTTTCCTTTCAAATCTCTGAAGAAAAAACAAAACTTTAAATTGGTTTAAGAATCCCTTGTGGAACCGATTTACGGAATTGCATTTCCTAAAATGATCCGTAATTATTTTCGACTCTTGCTTTCGTTCCCCGGGTCATGTGCTCTGCGTTGCATGTGGAGAGTTAGTTCTGGGCCTTGGTGTTGTTGGTGTTGGAAACACATCAGCAGGAGAAAACACTGGATCACACACTGGAAACATTGAGCCCGAGCGTCCAGTTTGATTCTATCAAACAAAGTGATGCTGGCCAGAGCAAGCGTGAAGAGCAAGGCCCATTTAAATCATCTGTTATCTCCTGGAGTAATCGCATTAGTCCTGTTGTCTCCCAGCATGTTGACAGCTTGAGGTTGCGCTAGTAAATTGACCCATCTGCATCTGCGTTGTTTTTTTTTTTTTCCTCTCCATATTTTCCCGCCACTTGACATGATCTCTCTCTCCTGGTCCTCCTGCAGGTGGTGTCTCTGGTGCAGCTGCTCAGCGACCCCTTCTACAGGACACTGGAGGGCTTCCAGGTGCTGCTGGAGAAGGAGTGGCTGTCCTTTGGCCACAAGTTCAGCCAGCGCAGTAACCTCAGCCCCAGCAGCCAGGGGAGTGGCTTCACGCCCATCTTCCTGCAGTTTCTGGACTGTCTCCACCAGGTAAACCTCACCTTTCAGATGCTCCCAATCCCCATATTATATCCCATCCGACAACCCCCCCCCCCTCCTTCATCCAGTCTACACCCTTCTATCTGTAGCCCTCCACCCTCCCACCCACCCCCCCTCTGTGTAACCCCCCCGTCCACACTCCCTGTTCCTCCATAACATCCATAGCTCCCTCATGAAATCATTACATTCCATCCGAGTGAAAAAATGAGAGAGAGAGAGAGAGAGAGAGAGAGAGAGAGAGAGAGAGAGAGAGAGAGAGAGAGAGAGAGAGAGAGAGAGAGAGAGAGAGAGAGAGAGAGAGAGAGAGAGAGAGAGAGAGAGAGGAGAGAGAGAGAGAGAGAGAGAGAGAGAGAGAGAGAGAGAGAGAGAGAGAGAGAGAGAGAGAGGAGGAGAGGGAGGGAGAGAGAGAGAGAGAGAGAGAGGCGGGGGTTAATTCAGCTGTCATTGTGTGTCCATTTGGTTTTGCTTTCTGCACTCTGTGATCCCCCGCTTTGGCGCAGTCGTGAAGACGAGCGGGGGGGGGCCGGGGGCCCCCCAGGGGGAGGGGGGCGGAGCCTGAGCCTTTTTGCCTGTTGCCCAGATGGTGCGTGAGCCCGAAGCTCAACGCCCAGCAATGTCTTCAGCATCCTTTTCAACAGCTCTCTCTCTCTCTCTCTCTCTGTGTAGCGTGTTTCTTCCCTAACGGGAAAAACTGGAGTCTGGGGAATTTCGAAGAGGCCTCGCGGGGGGGTGGGAGGGCTCCAGTGTGCTTTCTGGGGTTTTATTAGAGAGAGAGAGGCTGAGGGAGAGGGAGAGGGAGAGAGAGAGAGAGAGAGAGAGGAGGGGGGAGAGATAGGAGAGACAGAGAAGCCCCTTTTATACAGAGATCCAGCATTATTGCCGTAAAGAAGATCTATCATTAGGCCGGCCTTGGGTTCTTCTAAGCGTCTAAGTCTTAATGGTGGCCCCGTCCGCACACCTAACATCATCATCGTCATCAAACCGTCACACCCCTGGCCACGCCACGCAGCTTGGCGCTCTTTACACAGACGCCAATTTGGAGAGGGAGAGGGAGGGAGAGAGAGGGAGAGAGAGAGAGAGAGAGAGAGAGAGGCGCCGTGATGGAGGGGGGGGTCCACTTACATCAACACATAGTTTCTACATTGGTCCCAACGCCCCTGGCTGCTCGAGGACTCCTGGCTGCAATCCAAGGTGTTCTGGATAACTGTAACGACGGGACAGGGGGGAAGTGGTTCCGTCAGGCCCTGAAAATAGGACTTCATCTCGGAACCAGCTGTTGTTTTTGCCAATGGACCCAGGTGGTCCCCCCCATCGAGGGGCCAGTGGTCCTCTCAGGACCGGCATAATAGTTCTGGGCCCGTCTTTAAAAAAGTGATGTCACCGCCGAGCTGGCCGGCAGAAGCAGGACTTTCCTGCGTCTGATTGTGTCTGTCTTTGGTGATTTATGCACACGTCGTGTCCGTGGGCCAGAGTGCATGATGGAATGAGCTCAGTCTGATCCCCTCTTCCTCTCTCTGCCCCTTCCAGCTTTTGGGCCAGCATCCTCTGGAGTTTGAGTTCAATCAGCAGTATGTGAAGTTCCTGGCATACCACCACATCTCCAACCGGTTCAAGAACTTCCTGCTGGACTCTGACTACGAGCGCTTAGAACACGGTCAGTGAGCTCTGCTGCTAAGGCTGGGGGATTTGGAAAGCCATGTTATTTGGACGATGGTAACGATACACACGCAGGATAGGCTTTCAACGGCCAAACTATTCAGAGGCCCCGTCACCTCTTCAGCAGCTGTACACGGGTCTATTTGATATAATATTGTTATGATGAATGCTTGTGTTGTAATTCATTGGATTCGTAAAATTGAGTTTTGTTTCTTAATAACTGGAGGATAAAGAGTTATGGTTGCTGATTAGTCAAGCTACGCTCCCCAGGTAGTTCTAACCGGGAGCACTTCAGGGAGCGCTTCCATTCCTACTTGAGTAGGTTTTGTTGAGTCACGTTACACTGAAGAAGGGAGAACAATAATCTCTCTTAGCCATACCAACTACAGCTACAGCAGTTACTTTATAGTATCGCTTGACCATTATCTCTAGCCAATCGGAAAACACACAATTGTTGGTGGTTGTATCACTCTCGCAGGATGGCGTTTAAGGTAATCTGAACTTAAACGCTTTACAATTAGTGTCTCCTATTCACCCATCCATACACACACGTTAACACACAAGCAGGCGTTGATACACCAAGCGGCCGTGTCGACTAGGCAAGCCGGCCCGTCGGGAGCAGTTCTGTGTCTTGCTCAAACCCTGCGGTGGCCGGGTCGACCTGCTCTCCGTCCCCCTGGATGATGACCCACTCCTCTCGGTCCACAGGCACGTTGTTTGAGGACAAGGGGGATAAGCAGGCCAGGAAGGGTGTGTGCATCTGGGAGTGCATCAACAGAATGCACCGGAGAAGCCCCGTCTTCTTCAACTACATGTACCGGCCCTCCGACACCGAGGTGAGGACTGTCTCTACTCTACCCTACTTTCTTTTCGCCGTGCGTTGAAGCGTACAGACGCTTCGGCCCTCTATATGTTTTTAGTAGTAGGACGCTTAGCTGCTTATGTGGACTGGAGGGTTGCCCCAGCGTGTCTATTTTAAGTCTGTTTATTCTTCATTTCAATATCTAGAGCTGCAGCAGCTCGTCTAGGCTGGTAAACGATATTGTGTTATTGTGCTTGTGTTTTTCTTCATGTTTTTATGAGAAAGTGCTGACGTAGTTAAAAGTTCTTTCCTAATTCTAATAAGCAGTGGGGCTCTTATTTTTTCAATTTATTTTGATAGTGCCCCCTTCATGTGTGGAGCTGAACATCAAAGGCAGCAGTGATTCCCACATTTGAGTGATTTTGTGTGTGTGTGTGTGTGTGTGTGTAGATGGATGTAATGATGTTGTTCATGCCAAGAAGACCTGGTCTGGTAGCAGCACCAACAGGCGTGTGTGTTGTGATTCAGCATTTTTAGAGGAGCGTTCAACATTCTTTCCCACTGGCCCCCGAAAACATTTGGCAACGGCCAAAAAGCTACTTATTTTTATTCGCGAGAGCTAGACGCTTTTATCACCCCACTTGACCAACCGCTGACCCCGGCTCAGCTCCTTGGGCTGTTGATGTCGGTGGCGCGTACCGAACCGCTGGGGCCGTAGAGCTCGACCACATGAAGGCTCTCATGTATGGTCTGCCTGTTCCTGTTCCTTATTTCAAGGTTATTGTGTTTCTGAGAGCCAATCAAAATGATGTGTGTGTGTGTGGTCAATTGTTCTTTTCACTCATGTGCCTGTCTCTGATTGTGTCTGTCTGGATGTCTACGTGCAACTTTTTCTGTTTGTGTCATTCTGTCCTGTGTGTGTGTGTGTGTGTGTGTGCATGTGTGCGGGACACACGTGTGAAAAGACCAATAACCAGGTTTAATCGGTCCTGTTCTCCTCCTCCTCCTCCTCCTCCTCCTCCTCCTCCTCCTCCTCCTCCCTCCTCCTCCTCCTCCTCCTCCTCCTCCTCATCATCATTATGTTCCGTCTCTGATGTTTCCCTCTCCCCCCGGCAGCCCACCCTGAAGCCAGCCGTCAACATCCCCAGCCTGGCTAAGTGGGACTTCTTCACGGACGAGACCCTGTCCACTGGCCCGGCGTACGACTGCAGGATGCTGGCCTCGCGGGGGGACGGCGAAGAAGCGGACACCATCTCCACCAGTAAGAGGCGGATCGTGTGGCCCTGCTACAGCAGCGTGAGCCGCGCCCAGCCGGACGCCATCACCGCACTGCTGGCCGTAAGCCCCGCCCTTTTTATAAAAAATGTTATCTACCTCAGAGTTGGCCTTAACTAAATAATATTTTTGAAGTATTTTAAATATATTTGAAACGGGTCAAAGTACTGTAGTAGTGCTACAGAGATGCCCTGGCCTGCACGTTTATTTCTCCAGATGTGCTGGTACAGACCCCAACCAATGTCACATCATGATTTTAATAGTTTTTCCAGTGGAAATGAGATATTGTGTTGCAAGAAAGATCATTCCCATCATTTTGGGGATTGCGATATGATGAGTGAATCATATCGCAATCCCAATATCTGTCATAGTAATCGCAATATCATCTTTTTTTTTACCATATCGTTCAGCAATATGGTATCGCTGTTTATTCATGTGTGTGTGTGTGTGTGTGTGTGTGTGTGTGTGTGTGTGTGTGTGTGTGTGTGTGTGTGTGTGTGTGTGTGTGTGTGTGTGTGTGTGTGTGTGTGTGTGTGTGTGTGTGTGTGTGTGTGTGTGTGTGTGTGTGTGCGTGCGTGCGTGCGCGAGAGCGCGCAGGACATTGAGAGGCTAGAGGCGGAGCTCCAGCGGTCTCCCGAGCGGTGGCAGGCTACGTTAGACCAGGCCCGCGTCAGCGTCCAGGAAGACCTTAAGACAGAAGGAAACGTGAGCATCTCACTCATCACTTCCAGAGCTCTGATTCTCTCGTCTCTTCCGCTTCTCCATTGATTCCTATCTAGATAGAATATATTTTCCATTATTCTTTTCGTCTGTCTGTATGTCTATGTGTAACTTTTTCTGTCCCTGTGTGTCTGTGGTGTGTGTGTGTGTGTGTCTGTCCCTGTGTGTCTGTGGTGTGTGTGTGTGTATGTATGTGTGTGTGTGTTTATCCCTGTGTGTCTGTCTGTCCCTGTGTGTGTGTGTGTGTGTGTGTGTGTGTGTGCCCTTCCAGCTCAGCCAGCAGTCTCTGTCCATCTCCGGTCTGATCCCCACCTCCAGCCTGCAGGCCTTCCAGAGGCGCTCCATGATGCACCTGCCGGACAGCAGCCTGGCAGACGAGCGCACCGCCGCGGCCACCACCAACGGGGTGAACCGCCGGGCCGCCACCCTCTACCACCAGTTCACCCCCAAGAACGACGAGAACAGGTGGGCACCCGCCAGGGGGCATCCCCCACACACCTGTATGAGGATAGATGGTGGACACTAGCATATAGACCGTGTTTTTCAATGTGCTTTTCAGTGTATTGTAATGTACTGATATCTCTACTACTATACTTTACACTGTGTATTGTAATGTATTGAGATTTCTACTACTATACTATAAAATTTGTATTGTAATGTATTGAGATTTCTACTACTATACTATACAATTTGTATTGTAATGTATTGAGATTTCTACTACTACACTATACAGCACTACTGCTACAACTCATTTTTGAGGCACATTCTATTCAGACTAGATGTATCCTTAAAAGCTTTATTTGTTGCTGTCCACCATCTCTTCCGTTACATTGTGGTTTTAAGAGGCGCTTAAAGAGCCACTTACAGCGGGCCTCCTGAAATGATACAAAACATAACACTGAAACTATTGTTGTGTGCAGTGGTGTGTTCCTCCTCTGTCTGTCTCCCAGGTCTTATGAGGACTAGGCCTGTGGTTCACTCCTCTGTGTCTGTCCCCCAGGTCTTATGAGGACGAGGCCTGTGGTTCACTCCTCTGTGTCTGTCCCCCAGGTCTTATGAGGACGAGGCCTGTAGCTCACTCCTCTGTGTCTGTCCCCCAGGTCTTATGAGGACGAGGCCTGTGGTTCACTCCTCTGTGTCTGTCCCCCAGGTCTTATGAGGACTAGGCCTGTAGCTCACTCCTCTGTGTCTGTCCCCCAGGTCTTATGAGGACTAGGCCTGTAGCTCACTCCTCTGTGTCTGTCCCCCAGGTCTTATGAGGACGAGGCCTGTAGCTCACTCCTCTGTGTCTGTCCCCCAGGTCTTATGAGGACGAGGCCTGTAGCTCACTCCTCTGTGTCTGTCCCCCAGGTCTTATGAGGACGAGGCCTGTAGCTCACTCCTCTGTGTCTGTCCCCCAGGTCTTATGAGGACGAGGCCTGTGGTTCACTCCTCTGTGTCTGTCCCCCAGGTCTTATGAGGACGAGGCCTGTAGCTCACTCCTCTGTGTCTGTCCCCCAGGTCTTATGAGGACTAGGCCTGTAGCTCACTCCTCTGTGTCTGTCCCCCAGGTCTTATGAGGACGAGGCCTGTAGCTCACTCCTCTGTGTCTGTCCCCCAGGTCTTATGAGGCCTGTAGCTCACTCCTCTGTGTCTGTCCCCCAGGTCTTATGAGGCCTGTAGCTCACTCCTCTATGTCTGTATGTAGTGGCCTCCTGAAATGATACAAAACATCACACTGAAACTATTGTTGTGGGCGGTGGTGTGTTTCTATTATTTTGCCTGTTTCTCTTTAATTCTCATATCATTCCTGTATCATTTTCACTGTAGCTCTCTCCTCTGTGTCTGTCTCTGTGGTCTTATCAGGACTAGGCCTGTAGCTCACTCCTGTGTCCATCTCTGTGGTCTTATGAGGACTAGGCCTGTAGCTCTCCCCTCTGTGTCTGTCTCTGTGGTCTTATGAGGACTAGGCCTGTAGCTCACTCCTCTGTGTCTGTCTCTGCGGTCTTATGAGGACTAGGCCTGTAGCTCACTCCTCTGTGTCTGTCTCTGTGGTCTTATGAGGACTAGGCCTGTAGCTCTCTCCTCTGTGTCTGTCTCTGTGGTCTTATGAGGACTAGGCCTGTAGCTCACTCCTCTGTGTCCGTCTCCCAGGTCTTATGAGGACTAGGCCTGTAGCTCACTCCTCTGTGTCTGTCCCCCAGGTCTTTTGAGGACTAGGCCTGTAGCTCACTCCTCTGTGTCTGTCCCCCAGGTCTTATGAGGACGAGGCCTGTAGCTCACTCCTCTGTGTCTGTCCCCCAGGTCTTATGAGGACGAGGCCTGTAGCTCACTCCTCTGTGTCTGTCCCCCAGGTCTTATGAGGACGAGGCCTGTAGCTCACTCCTCTGTGTCTGTCCCCCAGGTCTTATGAGGACGAGGCCTGTGGTTCACTCCTCTGTGTCTGTCCCCCAGGTCTTATGAGGACGAGGCCTGTAGCTCACTCCTCTGTGTCTGTCCCCCAGGTCTTATGAGGACTAGGCCTGTAGCTCACTCCTCTGTGTCTGTCCCCCAGGTCTTATGAGGACGAGGCCTGTAGCTCACTCCTCTGTGTCTGTCCCCCAGGTCTTATGAGGCCTGTAGCTCACTCCTCTGTGTCTGTCCCCCAGGTCTTATGAGGCCTGTAGCTCACTCCTCTATGTCTGTATGTAGTGGCCTCCTGAAATGATACAAAACATCACACTGAAACTATTGTTGTGGGCGGTGGTGTGTTTCTATTATTTTGCCTGTTTCTCTTTAATTCTCATATCATTCCTGTATCATTTTCACTGTAGCTCTCTCCTCTGTGTCTGTCTCTGTGGTCTTATCAGGACTAGGCCTGTAGCTCACTCCTGTGTCCATCTCTGTGGTCTTATGAGGACTAGGCCTGTAGCTCTCCCCTCTGTGTCTGTCTCTGTGGTCTTATGAGGACTAGGCCTGTAGCTCACTCCTCTGTGTCTGTCTCTGCGGTCTTATGAGGACTAGGCCTGTAGCTCACTCCTCTGTGTCTGTCTCTGTGGTCTTATGAGGACTAGGCCTGTAGCTCTCTCCTCTGTGTCTGTCTCTGTGGTCTTATGAGGACTAGGCCTGTAGCTCACTCCTCTGTGTCCGTCTCCCAGGTCTTATGAGGACTAGGCCTGTAGCTCACTCCTCTGTGTCTGTCCCCCAGGTCTTTTGAGGACTAGGCTTGTAGCTCACTGCTCTGTGTCTCTCCCCCAGGTCTTATTAAAACTAGGCTTGTAGCTCACTGCTTTGTGTCTGTTCCCCAGGTCTTATGAGGTCTAGGCCTGTAGCTCACTCCTCTGTGTCTGTCCCCCAGGTCTTTTGAGGACTAGGCTTGTAGCTCACTGCTCTGTGTCTGTCCCCCAGGTCTTATGAGGGCGTTCTGTACAAGCGCGGAGCGCTCCTCAAAGGATGGAAGCCGCGCTGGTTCGCGTTGGACATCACAAAGCACCAAGTGAGTCCTTTGAAAAACAGAGTTCCCCTTGAATAGGCCTTCCACCTTCTATTGGCTGACCTCTGAGTGTGTGTGTCCTTACAGTTGCGATACTACGACACCGGGGAGGACACTAACTGCCGAGGACACATCGATCTGGCCGAGGTGGAGTCGGTGGTGATCGCAGCCCCCACCATCGGAGCTCCGAAACATATCAGCGAAAAGGCCTTCTTTGATGTGAGTTCTGCACTGCACTGTATTCATGATGCACTACTGCCCCTTTAAAATGCTTTTTGCACTATTCATTATATGTATATATCCTCCAGCAGTCCCTTTATTGTTCTTTATTGTGCATAGCATTGTTATAGTATAGTGGGGTATATAGTATATCATATAATCTAGGTAATATAGTTAGTATATTGTGTTGTTTATTGTTTATAGTATATAGTAGGTAGTATATAGTGGTATATATAGTATAGTTTCACATTGTTCAGTAAAGCATAGTATAGTAATGTTGTTGAAATTCATACTGCGGGAGTGAATGGGGACTATTATATGTGCTATTTAGTAATGATAACATTGTGTGTGTGTGTCTGTGTGTGTATGTACTATGAATGGCTTTGTAAATTGCATAATATAGAAACGTCCAAGTATCTAAACTGTGTCCCATTTGTGTTGGATGTCTCTCCTCCAGTTGAAAACCAGCAAGAGAGTTTACAACTTCTGCGCCTCGGACGCGCCCACCGCCCAGGTCTGGATGGATAAGATCCAGAGCTGCATTTCCGACGCCTGATTGGTGCACACGGAGGAGACCGCGTGGCCTGACGTCATCACCGACCGAGTCTGACCAAAAAAGGTCATCGGCACCCTAGGGTGCCCTCAGCTTTTTTTATTGGTTTTAATTTTTTTTAGAACAGCTAAAGACACGGCTTCGCTTATCTCGGCTGAGCTGTCAAGCCGCGGGGACCACGAGTGAACCAAGTGCCTGGTAGTGGATGACGTAAGGTGCATCCCCCTGTAATCCGGGCTGTCATCACTATATTTATCGGTTTTAAGTCTCAGACTCGTCCCACGCGCCGTCTGTGCTGTCTGTGCTCCCCACATACCAAACACACACACACAAACGGCACAGACTCGCGTAAGGTGATGCAAGTTATGATAAGCTAATATTCTTACGGGATTACACTACCAAAACAAAGGTTGCCCTGCTCTAGTCGCAAATGGGTTGGAAGCAATATCACTTACACCGTTAGAAACTGTGCGTTAGGTCTGAGATCAAAATTAATTAGGGATTTGAAAGCCTACGAGAGAATTTATATCAGATGTTTTAGTATAAGGAAAGAAAGTTTCTGCTGCTCGAGGAAAAAGGATGAACCGCCAAAACTCAGAGATTTTCATGCACAAGAAGGCAATCTGATTGCACTCAACTCTAAAATATGCACTCCTTAGCTGTTTTTAACAGATGCAGACTGTAAGGCAAAATGTGTAACTTTATAATGTACATATGAAATGTTCCAAGAGTTAAAAGGAGGAGGAGTTTGCACAGCACAGTTTTCCTTTTATTTAAATAAGTGTTTTCTCCCTTTGGTTTAAACATTGTACATGTTTTACCTGACTCATGGATAACACACTTGTCCCCCTGAAATGTAAATTATTATTATTTTTATTAAAAATGTAACTCCTTTTCACGTGTTGTTGCTCAGTGTTTAATGTAAATAATCGTGTGACATTTCATTTTTTTTTTATCCTATGTGCCGAAACATGCGTATTCCCTTCTTAATCTCACTTCTGCCGTGACCAACCAGTCCTACTTTTGTAATGTCTTATTTGTACAAATACCTGAGTAGCCTGTTCCGTGTGTTGAGACGTTGAAGGGGAAACATCTGTATTCTCCCCGTTTTTCAGACTTTCTCTCTTTTAAGGGTTTTTTTTTTTTTTGTTTTTTTTTAAATAGGGACTGTTGTGAGACTTTGGTGTCTTTTTAAACCTGTTTTGTTTTTCTGTGCATCAAATACTGTTTCTTAAAAAAAAAAAAAAGTATCTTCATATGAGTATCGTCTGTGTCTTACTGTATCTTTGTACCGTGTTGTGTCACTAACTTCTCTTTGAAAATAAATGACTTGAAAGTACTTGAATCCGTTATTTACTTGTTTTTATTTTTTTTATGTCTGCCATTAAAATAGATATTTCATAATAATATTCATCCATGTGATGCACTTCATATAGACAACAAAAAGAGACATTATTGTACTATTGTTTTCTGTTGAGGCTGGAATCAGAAAATCATTAAATATCTCTTCATTATTAAAGATGTTCCGTAAAGTGTAAGCGGCCACTAGAACGTCTGGCTTGCAGACAGTGGCCCATACCATGTTTAGGAAGACATTTCCTGAGCAGGAAACCCAAGCTGGGCTGTATGACTGTATGCTGTATGACTGAGTGATGATGACTGTATGCTGTATGGCGTATGACCGTATGCTGTATGACTGTATGCTGTATGGCGTATGACCGTATGCTGTATGGCGTATGACCGTATGCTGTATGACTATGCTATATGGTGTATGACTATGGTGTATAGCTGTATGGCGTATGCTGTATGACTATGCATATGGCGTATGACTGTATGCTGTATGACTGTATGGTGTATAGCTGTATGACTGGTGATGACTGTATGCTGTAGGACTGTATGGTGTATGACTGGTGATGACTGTATGCTGTAGGACTGTATGGCTGTAGGACTGTATGGTGGATGACTGGTGATGACTGTGCTGTAAGACTGTATGGTGTACGGCGGCTGTATGGTGTATGATTATGCTGTATGGCTGTGTGCTGTTTGACTGTGGTGTATGACTGTATGCGGTATGACTGTATGGTGTGTATGTCTGTATGCTGTATGGCTGTATGCTGTAGGACTGTATGACTGTATAGCGTATGACTGTATGCTCTATGACTGCATGCTGTAGGGCTGTAGGACTGTATGACTGTATAGTGTATGACTGTATAGCATATGACTGTATGGTGCCCAACAGGAACAGAAAATTAGGCATAGTCCAACGGCGGTTCTGGAGAGGTTTTGGCGTTTATAGCACAGGACACCCGTCTGAGAGCAGGTGCATGGCGGCATTCAGCGAACATCTGGCCTGTTGCACTCAGCCATATTTAGCCCCCTCAGTTGGATACATGGATTAACTCTTCAACCTGTTCGCTCTTCTCTCTCCGAGACAGAAATGTCCAGGGCATGAGATAGACATTTTGGAATTTCATGGCAATTTCCTGGTGCTTTATTTATAAAAAAGTATTTTGGTGACTCAATGATTTAAGTAAACAGCGCATGTACTGTTTAAATGTGAAGAGGGTATATTTCCCACATGAGTCCCTCATAAATAAAAGTGAACTGAAACATTTTTCTTCAGTGTGTGACATTTTTTTGTATTAATCCAAGGGGCAACTCAAGCTATTCCAGTCACATTGCTATATTAATTGAATGTGCCCTGTTGGATATGTTATAAACATATTGCAGCTGTTGACACATGGTAAACACATTACTAATGTTATAGTTACACAGAGCTGACACATTACTAATGTTATAGTAACACAGAGCTGACGCATTACTAATGTTATATTAACACAGCTGAGGCATTACTAATGTTATAGTAACACAGAGCTGATGCATTACTGATGCATTACTAATGTTATAGTAACACAGAGCTGATGCATTACTGATGCATTACTAATGTTATAGTAACACAGAGCTGATGCATTACTGATGCATTACTAATGCTATAGTAACACAGAGCTGATGCATTACTGATGCATTACTAATGCTATAGTAACACAGAGCTGATGCATTACTGATGCATTACTAATGTTATAGTAACACAGAGCTGATGCATTACTGATGTTATAGTAACACAGAGCTGATGCATTACTGATGTTATAGTAACACAGAGCTGATGGGGGGGGGGGTGCAGTCATTTGTAGGCCTATCACCTGCTTAACGCCCACTCCACATACTGATCTGTGCAGTATCTTACACATTGTACCTACCTGGGATTCACAACATTTAGCAGGTCAGTCAGCCGTGGCTTTTGGCGATGAGCAGACATACACTAACAACGACACCCAGGGGATTGTATCTCTCCCAAATGGTCCATGAAGAGAAGGCTGTAAAGTCCCGTGGTACAGCAGCCTTATCCACGCCAAGGCTGGAGTTGAAGCAGGGCTGTGCTGAGGTGAATGTGTGTGTGTGTGTGTGGGGGGGGGGGGGGGGGTTGGTGCTAAGCATGGCTTCTTCCTCTCGGTCCAATAAATGCGTTTAGTCTAGACTGTCCATGGCCCCCTAGCCTGGCCCTCGTCGCGATGCCCCCCACCTTCCACCCCCTCCCCGGCCAACTTCTCCTTCCTGTCTTCCAGACCATGTGGAGGTCACCGTGGGAAGACGCGTTGGCCTGAGAACTGCCTCCTGCCAGATATTTATTCACCACCAGACCAGCCCAAGGAATGTTCCCATTTCAAATCTATTTAGATGGGATCTCTTGGACAGGGATTTGATGAATTGGACACAGGAATTAAGGTTTTCTTCTTGTGTTTTTTTCCGGAACACATGTGGACGGCTGTAGACATCTTTTCCTTATTGTTGGAATACCGCGACTTGTGCAATTAAGCATGTGTGTGTGTGTGTGTTTGTTTTTCAGCAGTGGCCCTGGGATACACAGTGTTCCTGAACAAATAGTTGAAATATTGAGTACAGTACTACGTCAGTAATGGGACTCTTGGTAAGTGTAATCATCTCGATGGGTTTCATCATACAACACATTTCACAAATTTCCCATCAGAATGGGGTGTCGGCAAAGCGCTTGTGAACCCCTCATTGTGTAAGAAGACAACAGTCCAGGGGTGAAGGCCCTCCCAACTCTTATCACACACACAAACATGTCCCTATAAGGAGTTGCTTGTGTGTGAATGACATGATACCCTCAGATAAGTGTATGAATGGATGCCCTGATCATCCCCACACACCGTGACCTGGGCATGAACTAACACGTTGCTTTGCTCCTTCTTCTTCTGAAGAGATACCTGGGCCATAAGTTATAGGCACTATAGTTTTCAAAATTAAATCTGTGAATAGGGCAAAGATAATGCTTCTGATAGGGTTTAGATATGCGTTTGTTCTGTTTGTCTTGTCGTGAGCCTGATGTGTGAGCTCCTGAGGAGCTTCAACACAAGGCAATGGCAAAACAGCTTTGGTTCCCTCATGCCAAAGGCGTTATACGTCAACTAAACCTTGTTCTAACGAGACCAAATTAATGTAAGTCATTCTCGATTCGTGACTATGAGGGCTATGAAGTCATATTCTCCTACTTGGTTATTTGTCAAGTGCCCTCAGAGGGCGTTATCTATGGCAAGTTTGAGGGAAAAATACTGTATGTCTCTAAAATGGCTAAAAAGGTGGGTCTGGAGACAACTGGAGAGTTGCAGTGTGAAACATATCTTCTCTACCATAAAAAACAATCAATCACCAGATGTATACATTACAGAGAAAAGAGACATCAAGATGAAATACAATGAGAAGCAGGGACCATTTGCAGATCTTCCTCATGAGGACCATCCAGGTCTACCGCCCCCACACCCCCCCCCCCCCCCCCCCCACACCCCGACTTACGGCTGTGCGCAGGTCACTCAAGCCCAGGATGACCCTAACTGTCTCACCAAGTGCATTCTCTCTGCTGCTGTCCCCAGCTGCTTCATCACACCATGTCAGATGCTGACTCCAACACAGCATCTGAGAAAGCTGAAGACGTATGTCCACGTGAAGTATAATATGTTCAATATATAACATATTTCCAAAATGCCTGCAAATGCTCAACTCGACTCAACCACTTTTGGTCAACTTTTTGTCCTCCAGTCTGGCAGAACAAGCACAGTTATGTAAAGGTTGTGGGAGATGGTTTTCTATGACTGTGCTGACATCTACTGGTTAAGTTGACACTGTGAAAGGGTATTTTTTTTATTTATTCTTGCTATTGAATTTTTATGCATGAGTATAAGTATTAATCACAGGCCACCTGTGTGAAAACCAGGACACCTTATCTGTAGACCAGATGGGACTGTGCTTTTGTACAGGTGCTGTGCACTCACTCTGTGCGATTGAGGATGAATTTGAGTATTGGGTATTTGGGTTGTGGGTAATATGAATTAGATATTGAACTTCTGACCTTCGATAGCTGTTGGTAGAGCGGAGGACTGTAGTGGAAAGAGCCTGTCATCCTTTTTTTTAGGAGATGAACAAGAACTAAATAAATTGAGGATGTCTCAAGGGAATCAAACCCAGGCCACCAGGTGGAAACCTCACTCAGCATTCATCAACAAGGCGTGGGTGTGAATTACATCACAGCCTAGGCTACAAACAGTCTGGTGGTAATTAAGGGGCTACACATTTGTCACTTTTTCGGCCTCAAAAAAGCTTTCGATATAGCCAGGAGTCTAACCTGGAACCATATTGAGGCGTGTCATCCATTGTGCCACTAACCCCAGAAAAACATGCAGAGACCCATGTCGTCCAATGCCCTAAAACTAAATATTGATGATATCTCCTCAAATATGGTGGTACTTCGGTTTTTATTTACACATAAAAGTGTGAATGTCATAAGGTTGCCGTGACCCGGATGGCCTCGACCACAACGCAGAGTACTAACCACTATACGATCAAGGCAAGCGAGACCCCCTGATATTGAACCCCGGCCACCTGGGTGAAGACCAAAAATCCCGACCGCTAGACCAGATGGGATTGTGCTGTCGTACAGGTGCTCTGCACTCAGTCAATGCACATGTACACATTGTCAGAGGGTGCTTTGCATTCAACCTATTTAAAAGGCTGCAAAAAAGTATGCAGAGTTGAGCATGTGTCATTTAATGTCAAGTGGGTGAGGGGCTGCTTGTGGAGCTTAACACAGTAGCCAAGAATTGAAAAATATACAAATTACTATTTCGACGTCATGAAGGGTTGTGGTTAATATGAATTAAGGTATTGTCACAAATAACTGTTAGTCCTGTGACCTTTAATAGCTCATTTGGTAGAGCAGAGAACTGGTGTGGATAGAGCCTGTCATCCTTAGGTCGCTCGTTTGAATCCGGCTTGAATGAGATTTTTTTAGGCGAGCAGATGAAGGAGAACTTCAAAAATGAAGGATGCATAAAGGGAATCGAACCTGGGCCACTAGGTTGAAACTCCGCCCAGCCTTTAACAACAAGGCCTATACCCGCTATCCAGACGTAAGAGGCATTCTAGGCGGTTCTATATATGAAATAAAAGGCTGCCATCGAACAACATCAAACTTCCCTGTGGAACCAATCAGTGTGTAACTCATCTTTTTAATCTTGATCTTGAAAAAATGTGACGTCACAGATCCACCTGCCAAAAGAGCAGGGGCCGTCGTTCTACCAATTTAAAATAATGAGACGCCTTGCCAAGAGAGAGGAGTAGGCTATGCTGTTCAATTGTGCTTTATGTAGGGCAAGGCCCTCTGATGGTATACCAAAGAGTCTGAAAAAAGGACAGGGTTAAATTTTTAAACCTGTGATTCCCGAATAAACTTCAAATATAGAAGACCAGAATGCTGTTAGACTTGGACATTACCAAAATGTACGGTAAAGAATGACAGGAGCTTGTTTGCATCTGTCACAGGCAAAACTAACCCCAGATTTTTGAAAGCTTGGCCTTAGACATATGAAGGCAATGTTCAATTTTACCGTGCTGAGCAGCTGACCGAGGTCGAGGTCCTAACTGACATTTTGAGACATGTCACTAGCTCAGGCAGTTGTCCCAGCGTGCTTTAAAACCACCTCTATTGTGCCAGTACCAAAACACTCCTCTTCAGCGAGCCTCAACGACTTCCGCTCTGTTGCACTCATCATCACCCATCATCATGAAGTGCTTCGAGAGGCTGGTCCTGGCTCACCTCAAATCTGGCCTCTCACACTCACTTACCCTTTAGTTTACTTAGTTTACTTACTTTGAACTTTTTTTTTTTTCCGCACTTTTCTTGTATATTTAAGTAACTTTATAGGACTATAGCAAGTCACCATGTGTGTTATCACATATGATCGGCAAACACTCTTGGAATTAAACATATTGAAACATATTGTGGTTGTATTGAAAACAATACAACCACAGACAACGCAACAAAGGACTGGGACTTCGGGAGAGAGCGGGAGGGACAACAGAGAGCGGGGGAGGGGAGCCCATTACCAGCCCTACCGAGCATTCTCCTCACCAACGTCCCGTCTCTCGCAAACAAGTCAGACAAACTGAACTGTCGTATCGCCACGCAGCGGGACATCAGGGAGTGTTGCGCCATGATTTTTAATTAAGCGTGACTGCCCTCCGTGATACCTAGCGAAGCAGTGCAACCACCGGGATTCTCTTTGTTTCGGACCGACAGAACAGCTGAGTCAAAACGGGGAAGAACAAAGGTGGGGGCGTATGCTGCTTCATGAACAGCTGGTGTACGGACGTTCAGGTGCTTTCTCAACACTGCTCATCTAATCTGGAATTACTGACTATGAAGTGTCGCCCTTTTTACTTGCCGAGGGAAATGTCCAATGTCCTTTTTTTTGGGCGGTTTACATCCAACCACGGGCTGATGTGAACATCGCATTGGATGAACTTTACATTGAAGTGAGCAAACTTCAGAATCGCTACCCCGAGGCAGTCCCCATTGTAGTGGGGGACTTTAACCACTGCAATTTAAAAAATGTATTACCAAAATACTATAAACACATCTCATGCCGACAAGACAGAACAAGACTCTTGATCACTGCTATACCACCATCATGCACACTTATCGCAATATTGTGCGGCCGGCTTTCGGCAAATCAGACCACGCCTCCGTGCTTCTACTTCCCGCTTACAAGCAGAAGTCCATACCCACAGTTGTAAAGAACGTGCATCGCTGGACAGATGACGCCATACTACATCTGCAGGGAGGGCTGGAAATCACTGACTGGAGTGTAACCAAGACCACTGACCTTGATGTGTATGCAGATCATGTCACAGCATACATTTACAGGCTAGAAGAGGAATGCATCCCGACCAGGTCTGTTCGCTCATTCCTGAACCACAAAACAAGATTGAATGCTGACATACGGAACAAACTTAGGGAACGAGTACCGCGAGTACCGCTTTCACAACAGGCAACTCCGATCAATACAAGAAGTAGTATGAACTCAGAAAAGCCCTCAAGAGGGGTAAATTGGATTAAAAAAACGAATTGGAATTACAGTTTGGGGGCTCTGACACCAGACGTATGTGGCAAGGTCTGAGGCAAGGTCTGAGGGTCCTCTCCAACTACAAGGGAAGCTCAGGGGCAGTCACCAACAACGACCTTAACCTACCAGACGAGCGAAGACCAAGGAGCTGATCGTGGACTTCAGGAGGCAGAGGGGAGAGCACAGCCCTATCTCCATCGACGGCGTTGCAGTAGAGAGGGTCAGCAGCTTCAAGTTCCTCGGCGTGCACATCTCCGAGGACCTCACATGGTCCACGCACACCACACACGTGGTGAAAAGGGCCCAACAACGCCTGTATTTTCTCAGGCGTCTGAAGAAATTCAGCATGGGCCCCCGCATCCTGAGAACATTCTACAACGGCACCATCGAGAGTGTTCTGACAGGGTGTATCACCGCCTGGTACGGGAACTGCACGGCACTCGAGCGCAGAGCGCTTCAAAGGGTGGTGCGGACGGCCCAGTATATCGTTGGAGGTGAGCTCCCCTCCCTCCTGGACATTTACAACCAGCGGTGCGTGGCCAAGGCCAAAAGAATTATAAAAGACATTGCCCACCCCAGCCACGAACTTTACTCACTATTACCGTCAGGCAGGCGATACCGCAGTATCAAGTGTCGTACAAATAGGCTTAGAGATAGCTTCCACAGTCAGGCCATCAGGCTGCTGAACAAGGGCGTATAACATATAACAATGTATATTTTATTACATTGATTTATATATATATATTGCTCTTTTCTGTGCTGATTTTTGCATTTTATAAATTGCATTTTTTATTTTTATTTTATATTCTTTATTCTATTTTTTATTCTATTTTTATCTATTTTTATTTTATCTTATTTTATAACTGCTGTCTGTCGTCGGGTATTGCACACAAGAATGTTCACATCACTGCTTTATACTAAACTGTAAACTGTGAAGTGACAATAAACTTGACTTGACTTGACTTAAACAAGTTTTTTGCTCGCTTTGAAAGGGACCCTGAGCTGACCAACAAATTGAACATCCACCCAGAGGACTACGTTCTACAACTGTCCGAGGCCCGCAGAATCTTCAGGAGGGTGAAGGCAGGGAAGGCAGCCGACCCAGACGGAGTTCCATCCCGCATTTTCAAGACCTGCCCTGACCAGCTGGCTCCTGTGTTCACGGACATCTACAACGCATCACTGCAACAGTCTGTCATCCCAGCGTGCTTCAAAGCGACAACCATTGTGCCGTTACCCAAAAATAACAAGGTAACATGCCTCAATGATAATCGTCCAGTGACTTTAACACCCATAGCCATGAAGTGCCTGGAAAAACTTGTAATGTCGCATATAAACCCACTCCAGTTTGCATACAGACCAAACAGGTCTGTAGACAAAGCCATTTCCCTGGCACTACACACGGTCCTGCAGCACCTAGACAGGAGGGACACCTACGTCAGACTGCTGTTTATTGACTACAGTTCAACACGGAGGTCATGCTGAAGAAGGCACACCAGAACCTCTATGCTCTGTGGTGCCTCGGAATAGCGGAATAGGCCAGAGGTGAAAAAGCAGAATAGGCCAGAGGTTGCTAGTGAACTTCTACCTTGGCACCGTAGAGAGTGTCCTGACGAGTGGCGTCACTGTGTGGTACGGCAACACCACTGCACAGGACAAGAAAGCCAGAGAAGATCACGGCAGAGAAGATCATCAGGTGTGCACTTCCATGCATTGAGGAGATCTGTAGGACAAGATGTCGGAAGAAGGCCATGTCCATCATAAAGGACTGCAACCACACTGGGCACCATCTCTTCTCCCCCCTATCGTCTGGTCACCGGTTGCGCAGTATCCGTACAAGGACTTCCAGGTTTAAGGACAGTTTTTATCCACAGGCAGTGCTCCTACTGAACTGCTGGGAGTGCTGCCACTTTCATTACATTGTCATTAACATTACACTTACATACTTTCTGGACTCATCATAGTTACTGCACTGTGTTCATGATGCTGCTGCACTACTGGCACTTTAAATGGTTTTAAAGATGTACATTCAACACATGTACATATCATTTAACAGTCACTTTGCTTATTTTATGGTATTGTTTTGGAGATGTATACTGTGGAAGGGAATGGGAGTAAGCATTCCAATGTACCAATATTGCAATTGGTCAATAAAAATATCTTGTATCTTGTATCACTGGATAAACACCAATTTGCCTACCGTGAGAACAGGAGCAGGGAGGACGCCATTTCCTCAGCCCTTCCCTCTGCTCTGTCCCACCTGGATGAGAGCAACACCCACGTGAGAAGGCTGTTCATTGACTTCAGCTCAGCATTCAACACCATCATCCCCTCCAAACTCATCTTTAAACTTGGTGACCTCATGAAAACCAAGAATCTTGACATTAACCCCTCTTTTTGTAACTGGTTATTGGACTTCCTAACCAACAGTCCTCCGAGTCCTCTCCTCTACTCCCTCTTCACCCACGACTGCACTCTTGTACATGGTACAAAAACCATCATCAAGTTTGCAGACAACACAACAGTGGTGGGCCTCTTCAAAAACAACGAAGGGGCAGCCTACACGAAGGAGGTCCGGTACCTGGGGCATGGTGCGCCGACAACAACCTGGCCCTCAACACCAAGAAGACTAAGGAGCTCATCGTGGACTTCAGAAAGGTCAGAGCTGGCACGCACGCCCCCATCCTCATCAACGAGGCTTCAAATGCCTGGGGGTACACATCTCTGAGGACCTCTCTTGGACCCTCAACACTACCTCACTGGTCAAGAAGGCTCACCAGCGTCTCTACTTCCTGAACGTCCTACGTTCTGGTAAACTTTTACTGGTGTGCCATTGAAAGCATCCTCACCAACTGCATCACAGTGTGGTACGGCAACTGCACTGTCTAAGACCAAAAAGCACAGGCCAGGGGTCTGGATACCGGGAAGTCGATCAGCGGGGTACCGACAGGTAGTAGACAGGCACGTGGTCCGGGACGGGCGAGGAGTCTGGATACCGGGAAGTCGGAGTAGCAACAGGTACTAGACAGGAGAGTAGTGCGGGACAGGCGAGGAGTCTGGATACCGGGACATCGGAGTAACAATTCCATCCAGAGAGAACAAAGTACAAAGTATGACCTAGCAAAGGTGTTAGGGAACACCAGGGTATATATACACCCAGATGGGGTCATAAACATCATCGTTAATTGCCGACAAGTGTGTGGGTGCGCCACCAAATCCCGCGCCTTGGCCACGCCCCCTGTCACCCACCGTAACGTGACAGTACCACCCCCTCAACGGGCGCCTCCTGGCGCCCCACCCGGCTTGTTGGGGTGTTCCCGGTGAAAGTCGCGGATAAGGGACGGGTCCAGGATGTACCGGCGAGAGCCCACTCCGCTCTTCTGGGCCGTATCCCTCCCAGTCGATGATCTGGGGGGGTGGAGGGGATTCGGTGGGAGGGCAGGTCCCGGGAGGAGAGCCACACCTTCTGCCCAGGTCGGTAGAAGTCTTCGGGGACGGTGGCCGCACGGTAGTACCGGTCCATGTCCTCCCTGACTGCAGGGTCTCCTCTGGGACCTCCTCTGGGGGTCTCCTCTGGGGTCTCCTCTGGGGTCTCCTCTGGGGGTCTCCTCTGGGGGTCTCCTCTGGGTGTCTCCTCTGGGTGTCTCCTCTGGGAGTCTCCTCTGGGGTTTCCTCTGGGGTCTCCTCTGGGGTCTCCTCTGAGGTCTTCTCTGAGGTCTCTTCTGAGGTCTGCTCTGAACCTCTCCTCTGAGGTCTGCTCTGGTCCTCTCCGGGGACGGCTCCTGACGTCCCCAAAACAACAACAAAACGAAAACAAACGTCCCCCTCGAAATGTCCATCTTCCACGGCGACGGGAACGAAGTAGCGGCGACCCAAGCACACGGCATCGTCAGATGGGGGCAGCGCAGCGTTGAGCAGCGCAGCCTTGTCAGAACGGGACAGTGCGACGCTGTCAGACGGGGGCAGTGCGACACTGTCAGATGGGGGGAGAGCGACGTTGTCAGATGGGGGGAGAGAGACGCTGTCAGGCGGGGGGAGAGTGACGCTGTCAGATGGGGACAGCGCGACGTTGAGCAGCGCGGCGTCGTCAGAATGGGGCAGCGCAGCGTTGGGCAGCACGGCACTGTCATACGGGGGAAGAGCGACGCTGTCACACGGGGAAAGAGCGTAGTGTGCCGCCAGGAGGGCCGGGTAGGGTGGTGTCTGTCGTATCTTAGCCCCCTCCGAGGGAAAGGTGCCAGGCTGGGGCTCCGAACGGAGGGAGGCTATGATGGCTGCCATGTCCCTGAGCGTCTGCGTTATTTGCCTCATCTGGTCGAGGTTGCCGGGGTCCATAAGGGCTAGGTCGTTCTGTTACACGGGGTACAACGACACAGTGAAGCGATAATGTGAAGCTTCATTAAAGTAAACACAACAGAGAGTGATCGGGGACAGGCCAGGGGTCTGGATACCGGGAAGTCGGAGTAGCGACAGGTACTAGACAGGCGAGTAATGCGGGACAGGCGAGGAGTCTGGATACCGGGGCATCGGAGTAACGATTCCATCCAGAGAGAACAAAGTACAAAGTACGACCTAGCAAAGGTGTTAGGGAACACCAGGGTATATATACACCCAGACGAGGTCATTAACATCATCGGTAATTGCCGACAGGTGTGTGGGTGCGCCACCAAAGCCCGCGCCTTGGCCACGCCCCCTGTCAACCACCGTAACCGTGACATAGGCCTTTGTAAAAATACTTTCCTGATCCTAGGAGTTTTTCTGTTCCAAATAAATGATGAAATAAGACTGTCTAGCTTTTAAAAAAAGCCTTTCGTGAGGAAGTAAGGAATGCACTGAAATAAATCTAATAATTTTGGAAGGATGTTAATTTTAACTGTATTGATTCGCCCGGCATTGTAGACCAACGGGTAAGGTCCTGTTGGGTGTGTCCGAAAGTAAGCCTGTCTCTGAGTGTCACAGATTAGGGTAGGACCCAAATGCAGCGCACGGACACCAAGGACACCGACAGATAGTGATATTTATTATTAATATCACACAGACAGGGGCAGGCAGAGACGTAGTTGGGGACAAGCAGGTGATCAGGAACCAGGTAGGGCAGACGAACCAGGCAGGGACAGGTAGAGGCGTAGTCAGGAACAGGCAGCAGATCGGGAACCAGGCAGGGCAGACGAACCAGGCAGGAACAGGCGGAAGCGTAATCGGGGACAGGCAGAGGATCAGCGAGGGAAGCGAGCCGGCGTGCTAGTCAGGCTGAGATGTCGATCCGATCGCCCCCCACTACCCACCATTCTACTGGCTAATGTACAGTCTCTGGACAATAAGGACAATTGTATCATCTGCCTTACCGAGACATGGATGTCAGAGGGGGTTACCGACGCAGCTATCGAGCCAACGGGATTTTCCGTCCACCGGGCTGACAGCCAATCGCTGTGAGGGAGGTTCAATGCTGGTCGGACCAATCAGACTTTATGCTACAATATTGTTTTGATTGCGCTGACTGGGACAGGTTCCGGGTTGCCTCGGACAATAACATCAACGAGTACGCGTCCTCGGTCACCGGGTTCATCAAGAACTGCATAGATGACGTTGTTCTGACCAAGTCGGTTAGGATATATCCCAACCAAAAACCGTGGATTAACGGCGATGTTCGCGCTGCCTTCCACGTGCGTAACTCCGCCTTTGGCTCCGGGAATATGGAGGAATATACAAGAGCCCGCTACGACCTCCGTAAGACCATCGTCACTGCCAAGTGGGACTACAAGGTCAGAGTGGAGGAGAAATTGAAGAGCCACAACGCAAGGGGTATGTGGCAGGGGTTACAGACGATAACAAACTTCAGAGGGAGAACCAGTTGTGTAGAGAACTCCTCTACCTCCCTCCCAGGAGAGCTAAATCGTTTTTTCGCTCGGTTCAACATGAACGGCAGCCCGCCGAAGCCAGCGCCGCCCGAGGAGACCAGCCTGCTGAACATCTCGGAGGCAGATGTGCGCCACACCTTCAAGCGGTTGAACATCAGTAAGGCGGCAGGCCCCGACGACATCCCGAGCCGCGTCCTCAGAGCATGCGCAGACCAGTTGGCAGGAGTCTTTGCAGACATCTTCAACCTCTCCTTGTCCCAGGCTGTTGTTCCCGTGGTCTTCAAGATGTCCACCATCGTGCCTGTGCCTAAACAACCCAAGGTAACATTCCTGAACGACTAGACCTGTAGCCCTCACCTCGATTGTCAGCAAATGCTTCAAGAGGTTGGTCAAGGACTTTATTTGCTCCGTGTTACCTGCCACGCTGGACCCATGGCAATTTGCATATTGTCAAAACAGATCCATGGACGACGCATTTGCCATGGCCCTCCACACTGCCCTTTCCCAGCTGGAGGGAAAGAACTGTTATGTGCGGATGCGGTTTGTGGACTACAGCTCAGCATTCAACACGATAGTTCCTGCCAAGCTCGACACCAAGCTTAGAGGTCTAGTCGTGCCCCCATCCACGTGCAGCTGGATACTGGACTTCCTGTCGGACCGCCGCCAGGTGGTGAGGATGGGCAGCACCACCTCAGAGCCACTGACCCTCAACACGGGAGCCCCCCAGGGATGCGTGCTGAGCCCTCTCCTCTACTCCCTCTACACCCACGACTGCATGGCTATGCACAGCTCCAACGTCATCATCAAGTTTGCTGACGACACAAAAGTGATTCTGTTCCTGAGTGGGCCTGATCGCCGGCGACGACGAGACAGTGTCGAGACAGAACATTCTACACCGGCACAATCGAGAGTGTTCTTACAGGGTGGATCACCGCCTGGTACGAGAACTGTACCGCATCCAAGCGCTTCAAAGGGTGGTGCGGACGGCCCAGTATATCGTTGGAGGTGAACTTCCCTCCCTCCTGGATATATACATCAAGCGGTGCGTGGCCAAGGCCAAACACATCATAAAAGACAATGCCCACCCCAGCCACAAACTGTACTCACTTTTACCGTCAGGCAGGCGTTACCGCAGTATCAAGTGCCGCACAAACAGACTTAGAGACAGCTTCCACAGTCAGGCCATCAGGCTGCTGAACAAGGGTGTATAGCATATAACAATGTATATTTTATTACATTTGTATATATTGCTCTTTTTCTGTGCTAATATATTGCATTTTATATATGCATCTTTATATTTTTATATATTTAACTTTATACATTTTGTACTTTTTACTTATTTTTTATTCTATTCTGTTTTTTAGAACTGCTGTCTGTCAGCAGTCGGGTATTGCACATACGATTTTCAGTCATTGCTTATACTACAAATGCTTAAGATGGGCAAGTACCCTAGTAAGTTTAATAGGAGAATTAAGTCCCTTCACATTCCAATTAGTAAAGTTAGTTGACTGCCCATTCCCCCTAAAGGGTGTGCCTGAATTAACCATGGCTGTCTAAGTACATTGTGTTGACCCACTTGGGACACTAGAGGTGGCAAAATGATTCCTTTCTGGGATCCAGTTCACTTCAGTCAGTTCACCTAAAAGAACTAGCTCTTTTAGATCGTTCGCGAACTAGTTCAGTGACACATCCGGTTCGTCACTTCGGTTTCGAATTGCCACTTCCGGTTGTAGTTTCTAAGCTCAATATAACCAATACATCATGCAAAGTAATATTTGTTATTAAATAGCCTACGTCATCTTGCAACATTGTAGGCCTAACTACTCCCTAGGCTCGTTTGTTTAAAACCCCAAACAGCCCATCCGTCAGTGACGGAGATGGTGAGAAAGTCAGTGAACTGAACCAGTAAAGAACTAGTTCACTAGTAAAGAACCAGTAAAGAACTAGTTCAGTTCAGTTCTGACTCACAGACTCCATACCTCGGCTCTGGCTTGTCTCGACTCCCGTTCCCACTCCAAGTTCAGACTTTGGATTTGAGAGAAAAAGTTTGTTATTTTGTTGATTCCTTTCTTCCGAAAATGTAGCAAAGCACAACAAATTATTTTTGCACTTCACCAATCACCACAGAAATTCAAGTAATGTCAGTCTTATTTCGTTTTTAAAAGAACAGCAAATGCAATAACAAAACAACTACAATCCTGTTAATATAACTGCATATCCCTGCTCACTTCTGTATATACATTTATATATATGTATATATATGTATATATATATATATATTTATCCTGTTGATATAATTGCATACCCCTGCTCACTACCTGTTGAATACTTGTATTGTACCCCTACCTATTAGACTGTCTTTACATCTTATTTAACCACTGTACATTATATATTATCATGCACTTTACTGTAACATTTGCACTCTGGTTAGATGCCAGCTTATTTTCTCTGTACTTTACTTGTGCTGAGCAATGACAATATATTAGAATCTAATCTAATATATATAATATTATATTTAAAAAAAAAATGCTGAGATAAGATACAGTTCGTTCAACAAACAAACAGCTTGAAAGAACTGGGAGAACGAACGACTCGACAAGAGACTTGTTCATTGGAGACTTGTTCATTGAACAAGTCTCTTGTCGGTCGTTCAATGAACGAGTCTCTTGTCGGTCGTTCAATGAACAAATCTCTTGTCAGTCGTTCAGTGAACGAGTCTCTTGTCGGTCGTTCAGTGAACGCTGATAGAAATCATGCTCGAAGCAAAAATAAATGCAGCGCCGGCAGGAGCTCCGGCTAATGTCTACGCCGCAGCGATTAAGTTGCCCGAGTTCTGGTAGCACAGCCCCTGGCCGTGGTTCCAACACATCGAAGCCCAGTTCCAACTGAGAATAACCCAGGACGTTACCAGGTACTATCATGTGGTAGCGGCATTGGATGCCGCGACAACGGCCCGGGCGATGGGGCTGCTAGAGGCTCCGCCGGCGGACGGCAAGTACATGGCTCTTAAAGCGCTCCTTTTAAGAACATTCGAGCTGTCGGAGATGGAGAAGGCGGACCGTCTGAGTTGCTGGGAGAGGATGTTGGCTGTTTAGGGCTCGGCGGATCCCGGATTCTTTTTACGCACATTTTTCTGCACCAGCTCCCGTGCCGCCCGTGCGCACCACGCTAGCCAGCTCCCCACTCTCCTCCACCAAGGACTACCGCGCGCTGGCTGCTTAGGCCGACATGATTTTTCTCGCCAGCCAGCCAGCGGCTACTGCTGCTCCCCGCCTGGACCTTGGACCAGTTGCTGGAGGACACAGCGGGCACCGCCGCCGTTTTTGTTGGTTTATGACGATATTCTCACACCTGGGAGTGAAGGTGTCCACTAAGCTAGTGGGGGCTAAGTTTGTCTGGCACGGCCTCCGGAAGGACTTCAAGAGCTGGGCTGGCTCCTGTGGGGCGTAAACGTTCCAAGGTGCACCGTCACACAAAGGACCCCTTGGCACCGTTTCTCGTACCCGAGAGTCGGTTCGATCACGTGAACGTAGATCTTGTGGGCCCCCTGCCCCCCTCCCGGGGGTTCACTCACCTCCTCACCATGGTGGACAGGACGACCAGGTGGCCAGAGGTGATTCCACTGTCATCAACCACGTCCGCTGACGTGGGTCGAAAGTTTGTCGGATCCTGGGTGGCCCGTTTTGGGACACCATCGGACCTCACCTCTGACAGGGGCCCCCAGTTTACGTCAGCGCTATGGACTGCTGTTGCTGAGAGCTGGGGGTGAAACTCCACCGCACCACGGTATACAACCCGCAGGCCAACGGGCTTTGCGAGCTGTTTCATTGCTCCATGAAAGCCGCTCTGAGGGCCAGCCTCACGGACGGCAGCTGGGTCGACCAAGGACGACCCTCATCTGTGGAGCTAGTTTACGGCCAACCTCTGCGGGTCCCTGGAGAGTTTCTCCCAGTTGCCGTGGCCCCCTGATCTGCTGCCTCACATTGAACTGCGCTCCAGGACAGTGCTGGCGACTTTGCTCCTCTCCCCACTTCTCACCACTGCCTCCCTCCGTCCTACGTCCCCAAGGATCTTCAGTCGGCCACCTTTGTCTTCAATCGCCACGATGGCCACCGTACTCCCTTGCAGCCTCCCCACGACAGCCCCTTTTGCGTACTGGAGGCAGGACCGAAAAACGTTTTGGCCGTGCCCCCGCGGCATGGTCGCCCCCTGCCAGGCCCCGGCCCTCTGACCCACCTGTGCGCACCCCAAACCCTGCACTAGCCCCTGTTGGACAGGCCCTGTCCCCCATCCCTGCCCCTTCACACGTGAAGTGCAGTCGTTTTGGACGCCCGGTCCGCCCCCCACCCTGTGGACCCTTTCAGTTTTGACCGTTGTTGGCTGTTTAGTTTTCGTGTTTTCAGTTCTAGTGAATTCTGGGGGGCCTGTGTGGTGACCCACTTGGGACACAGACATTCACTGGACACTGTGAGATGGAGTTACGACTCCTTTAAGACAATTCAACCCAGAAGCTTTCTGGGTAATGTTTAGAGCGGGGGTTTTGAATATACCGGTTCTGATTTGTTCACATTTCATTACTGTTGCTGTTGCAAGCCTGACTACTGCCACTGTTACTGTTCATGTTGGGGAGTAAATGTTTCGACTCGACAACCTGTCTCCGTCTCCTCAGTTCTACAGTTCTACAAACTCCCACAACATGATATTAAACGAGCATAACATTGTGTCTATCAAGTAGAATAACAAGTGGACTCTGTGACTCTCACAAGGATTACATAAAAAGGAAAAAGTGGATAGAGAAAAACAACAGAGAAAACAAAAACTTTTAGCAAGAAAAATATACTTACCCCCCACCTCCCAGCACAACCCCAAACTAACTGCATAAACCCCAGGGCAAAAAAGCCCAGATTCACTAGCTTGGGTCTCTAGCTAAAACTTAACCAACCCAAAGCTCAGCAGACAACGAAAGGTAAAAAAAATAAGCAGTGCAAAATACCATCTGCAATAAAAATAGATTGGTAGTATAAACGTAGGTACTATAACGATTTGTAAGGAGAGCGAGAGATATCCACACTTTATGTTATTAAATAACACAATAGGCTACCCAACATAGAAGGTACAACATACTATATGGCACACAAATAAGAAAGCAGTGCACGTAAGTGTGACAGAAGGAGAACAAACAAAAATAAACACTTGCTGATACTGAATCATACTGCCTAAAACATTGTAGCCTGTATTGTTTGATCAAATATAAAATTATGAAATGTATGAGGAAAACAAATAAGTAAGCAAATGAATATAGAATTTTTATTTATTTTATCTTATTTCAGCGCATTGGTGATGAGAAGAGTGACTACAACACATAACTGGTGACTTGGTGCCACCTACTGGGCACTGCTACACAAAGGCCTGAACCACACATGAACATAGAACCTCCAAATAAGTCTCTTCAACAATTACGAAACAACAGGCACCAGCGTAATTTTTCTACATTCTTACAATTTAAATGTTGATATATTTAACTGTCTAATCCCGAAGAGTCAATGTTCAAAAAGAGAGTGAAATGGTTAAACCATAACAACTCATATTAGCAAGCTATTGCAAGCATTGGTCTCGAACAATCATTACCTGATATCTGGTTACAGTGGTGATATAATGTTATTTTGTACGTAAGACAGAGAGAACTGAAAAAGTTAAGGACGCATAAAGGGAATTCAATCATTTTGAAAGCTCACTCTGCCTTCAACAACAAGGCTTGAGTGTGACTTACATTACACCAGGCTTTAAACAGTCTGGTTGTTGTTAAGGGGCTACACATTTGTCACTTTTAGACCTCTAAAATGCTTTTGAGCTAGCCAGGAGTCGAACCTGGAATCTTCTGATCCGTAGTCAGACACGTTATCCATTGCGCCACTAACCACAGCACAAAAGTAGAGACCCTCGTCATCCTTAGGCCTTAAACAAAATAATGAAAACTTTGCCAAAATACTTCTGTTGTTCTTTAGGCATAAAAGTGTGAACGTCATAAGGCTGCCGTGACCCGGATTCGCTGCGGCCACAACGGAGAGTACTAACCACTATACGATCACGGCACGTAAGAAGCCCAGCCCTGGAATTGAACCACAGCCACCTGAGTGAAGACCAGGAATCCAGACCACTAGACCAGATGGGATTGTGCTTTTGTACATGTGCTCAGCACTCACTCTGTGTGATTGAGGCTGTAATTCAATAAATATGTATCCATTTTCAAAGGGTCTGGGTAGGATTTGCTTTCAACCTAATTCAAAGGCTGCAAAAAGTATGCAGAGTTTAGCATGTGTCACTTTATGTCAAGTGGTAGGTTAGGGAATGCTTGTGGAGCAAAACCCATTTGTCACTTTTTGGCCTATAAAAACTCTAACAACCTTTCGAGCAGCCAAGAATTTGATGATAAAAATGACTAATTTGACATCATGAAGGGTTGTGGGTAAAATGAATTGTAGATATTGTCACAAATAACCAGTCACACTGTCACCTTCGATAGCTCAGTTGGTAGAGCGGAGGACTGTAGTGGAAAGAGCCTGTCATCCTTAGGTCGCTGGTTCAAATCCGGCTCGAAGGATATTTTCTCGGGCTAACGAGAACTGAAAAAGTTAAGGATGCATAAAGGGAATTCAATCATTTTGAAAGCTCACTCTGCCTTCAACAACAAGGCTGGAGTGTGACTTACATTACATCAGGCTTTAAACAGTCTGGTTGTTGTAAAGGGGCTACACATTTGTCACTTTTAGACCTCTAAAATGCTTTCGAGCTAGCCAGGAGTCGAACCTGGAATCTTCTGATCCGTAGTCAGACGCGTTATCCATTGCGCCACTAACCCCAGTACAAAAGTAGGGACCCTCGTCATCCTTAGGCCTTAAACAAAATAATGAAAACTTTGCCGAAATACTTCTGTTGTTCTTTAGGCATAAAGTGTGAACGTCATAAGGCTGCCGTGACCCGGATTCGAACCGGGGTTGCTGCGGCCACAACGCAGAGTACTAACCACTATACGATCACGGCACGTAAGAAGCCCAGCCCTGGAATTGAACCACGGCCACCTGAGTGAAGACCAGGAATCCAGACCACTAGACCAGATGGGATTGTGCTTTTGTACATGTGCTCAGCACTCACTCTGTGTGATTGAGGCTGTAATTCAATAAATATGTATCCATTTTCAAAGGGTCTGGGTAGGATTTGCTTTCAACCTAATTCAAAGGCTGCAAAAAGTATGCAGAGTTTAGCATGTGTCACTTTATGTCAAGTGGTAGGTTAGGGAATGCTTGTGGAGCAAAACCCATTTGTCACTTTTTGGCCTATAAAAACTCTGTCACCGGGGTTGCTGCGGCCACACCGCAGAGTACTGTTACGTGGGTTCATGCATATATGCCGGGGAAAAGCCAGTGAGGTCGTGGTGCGACAGGAACCGAGGCTGAGAACCAAATCAAATGCTAGCAATTGATTTATTTACATGAAATAAATCGGCACGGACAATTATAAGGCCACAAGCCAAATAAACACAACAAGTAACAAGTAACTAGGCCTGGGGAGGACGCCAAAACAAACGAGTACCAAAACAAACAAAGAAAACAAACCCCCTCAAGCTAAGTCTGATGCTACCGCTACCTAACCTACTAAGCATCAATTTATCCCACTAAACTAACTGTCCCTGACCTGGTCCCAATAAATACATGAGGTGGTACCCGCTTGGGGAAACTTACCTAGTGTATCTATACAAGGAATACCTGCGTGATGTAAAATGTAGGCCCATGGGCATCTTACCTGCGAACTACCGCGCCCTCCCCAGGGTATTACAAGGAGGAACATGACCGACCGGCAAAACAACCAACTACCAACAGGCAGTACTACAATGGACTCTAACCAAAATTAGACAGCATTCACGGAAGCAACGCTTACACACAAGCACACACCAAAATGCCACCACCCCCCTCTTGGAACAAACGCAGGAAGTTTAAATAGGCAGCTAATTAGGGGGGTTCCAGATGCAGCCACTTGAGGTTAACGATGACCACCAACACCTGGGTAAAAAGCATTAGGAGAGGGAGACAGAAAGGAACACAAAACACAACACAAACAGTAACAAGAAACAGATCATACGATGTACGTAACACTCCCCTTCCAAAAGAGCAAACCAGGAGGGTTCCCGATACATATAATCAAACAAACAAACCAAAAAAAACATCACCGTCAACCCAAAAAAAACCTATGCACGAGACAAAGCATCGGCAAGAATATTCTCCGATCCCTTCTTGTGCCTAATCACAAGGTTGTAACCCTGCACAACCAACGCCCACCGCATAAGGCGATGGTTGTGGTTATACATCCTAGCCAAAAAAACCAAGGGGTTATGGTCTGTGTAGACCGCTACAGGGAGAGAACTTGAACCAACATAAACCTCAAAAAATTGGAGAGCAAAAAGCAGGGCAAGGGTCTCTTGTTCGATTGTGGAATACCGGGACTGACAGTTGTTAAACTTGCGTGAAAAATAACAGACAGGGTGATCAATTCCACCTGCATCTTCCTGCAGTAGTACAGCACCAGCACCAACCATACTTGCGTCTACTTCCAGCTTGAAAGGTTTACAAAAATCCGGGGCGGACAGAACAAGGGAACTACTGAGCAGCGCCTTCACCGCCTCAAACGCTCTCTGACAGTCAGCCGACCAGACAAACGAAACGGAGGGGCTGAGCAAACTAGTCAAAGGCGCAACCACAGTGGAGAAGTTGCGGCAGAAACTGCGGTAGTACCCGGCCATACCTAGGAACCTACGAAGTTCACGTCTAGTGGTGGGCGGAGGGAAAGATGTTATAGCCTCCACCTTAGCAGACAGAGTACGCACTTGACCTCGCCCCACCTCCTTACCAAGATACGTAACCGTTGCTTTCCCAAACTCACACTTGGCAAGGTTCAAGGTCAATGACGCCTGAGCCAAGCGCTCGAACACAACTCTTAAGGAACTCAAGTGTTCCGTCCAGGTGGAAGAATGGACAACTAAATCATCCAGATATGCAACGCAATTCGGAACGTCCCCCAGAACCAGGTTTACTAGGCGTTGGAATGTGGCAGGCGCATTGCGCATACCAAAGGCCATAACAGAATATTGCATAAAACTGTCTGGGGTAACGAAAGCAGAGATGTCTGATGCACGAGACATAAGTGGCACCTGCCAATACCCTTTTAGCAGATCCAACTTACTCACAAATCTAGCTGATCCAATGGTGTCGACACAATCATCTATCCGAGGTAACGGAAACGAATCTGGCACAGTGACCGCATTCACCTTCCTATAGTCTGTGCAGAATCGGACTGTACCATCGGGCTTGGGGACTAGAATACAAGGCGAGCTCCAAGGACTGGAACTCGGCACAGCCAGATGATTCTCAAGCAGATAGTCAACCTCTTTTTTCATAAGCACCCTTTTCGTCATGTTAACACGATAAGGGTACTGCTTGATGGGACTTGCATCACCAACGTCCACATCATGCTCCAGAACTGTGGTTTGACTAGGGACATCATTAAATAGACAAGGGAAATCATCTATCAGAGACACAATATCAGCAGATTGGTCCCCATCCAAGTGCGTAAGGTGAGACAGGAGGGACACCAACATCTCAGAGTTACCCAAACGCGCACACTGCTGAGGCGCATTTCGCAACACCAACCCGTCCTCATCTCCATCACAACAAACATCATCGTCCGGTACCTTCACGACAGAGGCCACAGAGGAGACAGCGGGCCCTGCGGTCTTCTCAGTCAAGGGTGTAGATGGAACATCCCTGCCGTGATAACGTTTCAACATGTTAATATGACAGACACGAGACGCGCGCCTCCTGTCTAGCGTGTGAACAACGTAATCAGTCTCACTGAGCTTCTTCTCAATAACATAAGGGCCTGCGAACCGAGCAGAGAGAGAGGCTCCGGGGATAGGCAATAAAACTAGAACCTGATCACCGGCCTGTAATGAACGTGAAACAGCCTTCTTATCAAAATGCTGTTTCATTCTCTTCCGAGTAGACGAGAGCGCCTCTTTAGCTAATGCACAAGCATTATGCAGCCGTTCCCTGAACTGGCTAACATACTCTAGCACACTTTTTGATCCTGAGTCAGCTGACATTATCTGGTCTTTCAAAACCTTCAACGGACCACGGACAGTGTGTCCGAAAACCAGTTCAGCAGGGCTGAATCTGAGTGATTCTTGTACAGTCTCTCGAATAGCAAACAATACCAATGGGACACCATCGTCCCAATCCCTCCCAGTCTCAAAGCAGTAATTCCTCAGCATGGACTTAAGTGTCTGGTGCCAACGTTCCAGAGCCCCTTAGCTTTCAGGATGATAGGCACTACTGACTTGGTGAGAGATGGAGAGACATTTCAACACCTGAGTGAATAACCGTGAGAGAAAATTACTACCTTGGTCCGTTTGGACAACTTTCGGGAGGCCGAAGGTGGAAAAGTACTTGGTCAAAACCTTGACTACAGCCTTCGCAGTAATATTCCGCATGGGAATAGCCTCTGGATACCTCGTGGCAGCACACATCACAGTCAACAGATATTGATTACCTGATTTTGTCCTAGGTAACGGACCGACACAGTCAACAATCACCCTCTCGAACGGTTCCCCAATAGCAGGAATGGGACGGAGGGGAGCAGGAGGAATGACCTGGTTGGGTTTTCCTGCAACTTGGCAGGTATGACACGTACGGCAGTACCGAGTGACATCGGATTTCATACCCGGCCAAAAGAAATGTCGGAGGACACGGTCGTAGGTCTTAGTCACCCCCAAGTGACCAGACCACGGAATATCATGGGCCAGGGCCAACACTTTCTCCCACAATGCCCTGGGCACTACAACCTGCACTACGGTGCTCCAAGCAGCATCAACGCCTGCGCGAGGATTGTATGTGCGAATCAAAAGACCATTTTCAATAAAGTAGGCTACTTTCCCTACCTTGGCTTTATCCTGACTAATGGCAGTCTCAAAATATTTAGATAGGCTATCATCCTCAGTCTGCGCAACAATAAACCGCTTACGAGTTACCGGTAAAAGCACATCAGTGTCAACCACTTTCGAGATGGTCTTCACGTCAGCACCCCCAGGCGGACTGGACACCTGACCCTTCACAGTCTCCCCAGAGAACACAGAGGCAAGTACCGTGTCAGCTAAACCAATCACGTCACCTCTGTGTCGTGACTGGGCACGCGTCACCGCACACACAGGGAACACCTCCAGTAACTCCTCACTGATACACGCATGCGCATCAGGAGTATCCAACACTTCCAGTACAGGCATTACTTTACCTCCCGCAATATCGTTTCCCAGTATCATAGAGACACCTGGCACAGGGAGCTGCAGCTGAACTCCTACTCGGAAACTACCACTAACCAAGTCGGAGGCCAGGCAAACTTGATGCAGGGTCACGGGCACACAACCCATCTCAATGCCCTGCAGCAACACATTTGATCCACAGTAGGACTGTTCAGACCAAGGCAAAACATCCTGTAGGATCAAAGACTGGGCAGCACCTGTGTCACGCAGAATCTGAATCACTTTCTGGTTAATTGGATCATAAGGAAACGACACTACCCCCTGAAATATGAACGGCTGATAAGTGGGGTCTGGGGAAATGCAGGCCTGCACTGGAGGTTGCACGGTTTTGATTAAACCCACGCCTTTAGGGGGCGGAGGCTGCTTACGTTTCAACGTAAGACAGTCAGCAATAACATGCCCGACTTTGTGACAATAGAAACAGGCACGCTCTTTTGAGCCTCGCGTCACCCCTGAAGTCCGACTATAGGGAAACCTAGGAGGACTCATAGGCACACTCTTAGCCTCGCTTCGAGTCTCATCTCGAGGACCGGAAAACACAGTCCTGTGGGTTAACACAAACTCATCCGATAAAACGGCAGCCTGCGCGAGAGACGTTACCTTCTGCTCGTTCAGGTAGACTACCATTCGCTCGGGGAGGCAGTTCTTGAATTCCTCTAGTAATATTAATTTGCGAATGGAGTCACCGTCAGTAGCCTTACTCGCAGAGCACCACCGGTCAAAAAGTGTTTCCTTCTCTCGCGCAAACTCGACATAAGTCCTACTAGTGGACTTCTTGTGGAACCTGAACTTTTGTCGGTACGCCTCTGGTACCAGCTCATAGGCGCGCAGTACAGTGGCCTTAACCAACTCATAGTTAAGGCTGTCCTCCAGCGGGAGAGCTGTAACAACCTCCTGCGCCTTTCCCACTAATTTGCACTGTAGCAAAAAGGGCCACACATCCTTTGGCCAACCCAACGTGGTCGCAATGCGTTCGAACGCATGAAAATAGGACGAGACTTCAGTCTCCCTAAACTGAGGAACTAGGGCAATATACTTGCTAACATCAAAAGTCTTGGTGCCCAGAGTAGACCGAACACTGGACACACCAGAGACGGTATGACCAGTGACCGGAGCCGAGGCGGCCTCTAACTCGAGTTGCCGGATTTTAATTTTAGTCTCTGCCTCGGTTTCAAGCTCGAGTCTCCTAACATCGAGTTTATACTTATACTCCAGTTTCTGAGCATACTCCCTCTCCTCTTTCTCCATCTTAAGACGGGCTAGCCTAGCTTTAAAACGAGTCTCTAGGTTGCTAATGTTCGACCGAGGAGAAACATTTTCTGATAACTGGATCGGCCCTTTCAGTGGGTCCTCCGAGTCGTTCTCTAACCCGTTAGGTGAGTCCTCTGGGTTGTTCTTTAACCCAACAGGTTCCTCAATGAATAGCTGCACCAAAGAGGTTGCCATAATAAATAAGCCAACCTAGCCGAACCTAGCGAGCAAGCGACAACACAACCAGCAACCACGCCCAACACCAACTAAACCTCAACAAATATGCAGACACCACTACGGCAAGAAATTAATCCCGGACGAGCCCCCATGTTACGTGGGGTCATGCATATATGCCGGGGGAAAGCCAGTGAGGTCGTGGTGCGACAGGAACTGAGGCTGAGAACCAAATCAAATGCTAGCAATTGATTTATTTACATGTCATGTATGGTTGAAATAAATCGGCACGGACAATTATAAGGCCACAAGCCAAATAAACACAACAAGTAACTAGGCCTGGGGAGGACGCTAAAACAAACGAGTACCAAAACAAACAAAGAAAACAAACCCCCTCAAGCTAAGTCTGATGCTACCGCTACCTAACCTACTAAGCATCAATTTATCCCACTAAACTAACTAAACTAACTGTCCCTGACCTGGTCCCAATAAATACATGAGGTGGTACCCGCCTGGGGAAACTTACCTAGTGTATCTATACAAGGAATACCTGCGTGATGTAAAATGTAGGCCCATGGGCATCTTACCTGCGAACTACCTCGCCCTCCCCAGAGTATTACAAGGAGGAACAAGACCGACCGGCAAAACAACCAACTACCAACAGGCAGTACTACAATGGACTCTAACCAAAATTAGACAGCATTCACGGAAGCAACGCTTACACACAAGCACACACCAAAATGCCACAACCCCCCTCTTGGAACAAACGCAGGAAGTTTAAATAGGCAGCTAATTAGGGGGGTTCCAGATGCAGCCACTTGAGGTTAACGATGACCACCAACACCTGGGTAAAAAGCATTAGGAGAGGGAGACAGAAAGGAACACAAAACACAACCAGTAACAAGAAACAAGAAACAAGAAACAAGAAACAAGAAACAAGAAACAAGAAACAAGAAACAAGAAACAAGAAACAAGAAACAAGAAACAAGAAACAAGAAACAAGAAACAAGAAACAAGAAACAAGAAACAAGAAACAAGAAACAAGAAACAAGAAACAAGAAACAAGAAACAAGAAACAAGAAACAAGAAACAAGAAACAAGAAACAAGAAACAAGAAACAAGAAACAAGAAACAGATCATACGATGTACGTAACAAGTACTAACCACTATACAATCACGGCACGTAAGAAGCCCAGCCCTGGAATTGAACCACGGCCACATGAGTGAAGACCAGGAATCCAGACCACTAGACCAGATGGGATTGTGCTTTTGTACATGTGCTCAGCACTCACTCTGTGTGATTGAGGCTGTAATTCAATAAATATGTATCCATTTTCAAAGGGTCTGGGTAGGATTTGCTTTCAACCTAATTCAAAGGCTGCAAAAAGTATGCAGAGTTTAGCATGTGTCACTTTATGTCAAGTGGTAGGTTAGGGAATGCTTGTGGAGCAAAACCCATTTGTCACTTTTTGGCCTATAAAAACTCTAACAACCTTTCGAGCAGCCAAGAATTTGATGATAAAAAGGACTAATTTGACATCATGAAGGGTTGTGGGTAAAATGAATTGTAGATATTGTCACAAATAACCAGTCACACCGTCACCTTCGATAGCTCAGTTGGTAGAGCGGAGGACTGTAGTGGAAAGAGCCTGTCATCCTTAGGTCGCTGGTTCAAATCCGGCTCGAAGGATATTTTCTCGGGCTAATGAGAACTGAAAAAGTTAAGGATGCATAAAGTGAGTTCAATCATTTTGAAAACTCACTCTGCCTTCAACAACAAGGCTGGAGTGTGACTTACATTACATCAGGCTTTAAACAGTCTGGTTGTTGTTAAGGGGCTACACATTTGTCACTTTTAGACCTCTAAAATGCTTTCGAGCTAGCCAGGAGTCGAACCTGGAATCTTCTGATCCGTAGTCAGACGCGTTATCCATTGCGCCACTAATCCCAGTACAAAAGTAGTGACCCTCGTCATCCTTAGGCCTTAAACAAAATAATGAAAACTTTGCCGAAATACTTCTGTTGTTCTTTAGGCATAAACGTGTGAACGTCATAAGGCTGCCGTGACCCGGATTCAAACCGGGGTTGCTGCGGCCACAACGCAGAGTACTAACCACTATACGATCACGGCACGTAAGAAGCCCAGCCCTGGAATTGAACCACGTCCATCTGAGTGAAGACCAGGAATCCAGACCACTAGACCAGATGGGATTGTGCTTTTGTACATGTGCTCAGCACTCACTCTGTGTGATTGAGGCTGTAATTCAATAAATATGTATCCATTTTCAAAGGGTCTGGGTAGGATTTGCTTTCAACCTAATTCAAAGGCTGCAAAAAGTATGCAGAGTTTAGCATGTGTCACTTTATGTCAAGTGGTAGGTTAGGGAATGCTTGTGGAGCAAAACCCATTTGTCACTTTTTGGCCTATAAAAACTCTAACAACCTTTCGAGCAGCCAAGAATTTGATGATAAAAAGGACTAATTTGACATCATGAAGGGTTGTGGGTAAAATGAATTGTAGATATTGTCACAAATAACCAGTCACACTGTCTCCTTTTATAGCTCAGTTGGTAGAGCGGAGGACTGTAGTGGAAAGAGCCTGTCATCCTTAGGTCGCTGGTTCAAATCCGGCTCGAAGGATATTTTCTCGGGCTAACGAGAACTGAAAAAGTTAAGGATGCATAAAGTGAATTCAATCATTTTGAAAGCTCACTCTGCCTTCAACAACAAGGCTGGAGTGTGACTTACATTACATCAGGCTTTAAACAGTCTGGTTGTTGTTAAGGGGCTACACATTTGTCACTTTTAGACCTCTAAAATACCTTCGAGCTAGCCAGGAGTCAAACCTGGAATCTTCTGATCCGTAGTCAGACGCGTTATCCATTGCGCCACTAACCCAAGTACAAAAGTAGTGACCCTCGTCATCCTTAGGCCTTAAACAAAATAATGAAAACTTTGCCGAAATACTTCTGTTGTTCTTTAGGCATAAAAGTGTGAACGTCATAAGGCTGCCGTGACCCGGATTCGAACCGGGGTCGCTGCGGCCACAACGCAGAGTACTAACCACTATACGATCACGGCACGTAAGGAGCCCAGCTCTGGAATTGAACCACAGCCACCTGAGTGAAGACCAGGAATCCAGACCACTAGACCAGATGGGATTGTGCTTTTGTACATGTGCTCAGCACTCACTCTGTGTGATTGAGGCTGTAATTCAATAAATATGTATCCATTTTCAAAGGGTCTGGGTAGGATTTGCTTTCAACCTAATTCAAAGGCTGCAAAAAGTATGCAGAGTTTAGCATGTGTCACTTTATGTCAAGTGGTAGGTTAGGGAATGCTTGTGGAGCAAAACCCATTTGTCACTTTTTGGCCTATAAAAACTCTAACAACCTTTCGAGCAGCCAAGAATTTGATGATAAAAAGGACTAATTTGACATCATGAAGGGTTGTGGGTAAAATGAATTGTAGATATTGTCACAAATAACCAGTCACACTGTCACCATCGATAGCTCAGTTGGTAGAGCGGAGGACTGTAGTGGAAAGAGCCTGTCATCCTTAGGTCGCTGGTTCAAATCCGGCTCGAAGGAGATTTTCTCGGGCTAACGAGAACTGAAAAAGTTAAGGATGCATAAAGGGAATTCAATCATTTTGAAAGCTCACTCTGCCTTCAACAACAAGGCTGGAGTGTGACTTACATTACATCAGGCTTTAAACAGTCTGGTTGTTGTAAAGGGGCTACACATTTGTCACTTTTAGACCTCTAAAATGCTTTCGAGCTAGCCAGGAGTCGAACCTGGAATCTTCTGATCCGTAGTCAGACGCGTTATCCATTGCGCCACTAACCCCAGTACAAAAGTAGTGACCCTCGTCATCCTTAGGCCTTAAACAAAATAATGAAAACTTTGCCGAAATACTTCTGTTGTTCTTTAGGCATAAAAGTGTGAACGTCATAAGGCTGCCGTGACCCGGATTCGAACCGGGGTTGCTGCGGCCACAACGCAGAGTACTAACCACTATACGATCACGGCACGTAAGAAGCCCAGCTCTGGAATTGAACCACAGCCACCTGAGTGAAGACAAGGAATCCAGACCACTAGACCAGATGGGATTGTGCTTTTGTACATGTGCTCAGCACTCACTCTGTGTGATTGAGGCTGTAATTCAATAAATATGTATCCATTTTCAAAGGGTCTGGGTAGGATTTGCTTTCAACCTAATTCAAAGGCTGCAAAAAGTATGCAGAGTTTAGCATGTGTCACTTTATGTCAAGTGGTAGGTTAGGGAATGCTTGTGGAGCAAAACCCATTTGTCACTTTTTGGCCTATAAAAACTCTAACAACCTTTCGAGCAGCCAAGAATTTGATGATAAAAAGGACTAATTTGACATCATGAAGGGTTGTGGGTAAAATGAATTGTAGATATTGTCACAAATAACCAGTCACACTGTCACCTTCGATAGCTCAGTTGGTAGAGCGGAGGACTGTAGTGGAAAGAGCCTGTCATCCTTAGGTCGCTGGTTCAAATCCGGCTCGAAGGATATTTTCTCGGGCTAACGAGAACTGAAAAAGTTAAGGATGCATAAAGTGAATTCAATCATTTTGAAAGCTCACTCTGCCTTCAACAACAAGGCTGGAGTGTGACTTACATTACATCAGGCTTTAAACAGTCTGGTTGTTGTAAAGGGGCTACACATTTGTCACTTTTAGACCTCTAAAATGCTTCCGAGCTAGCCAGGAGTCAAACCTGGAATCTTCTGATCCGTAGTCAGACGCGTTATCCATTGCGCCACTAACCCCAGTACAAAAGTAGGGACCCTCGTCATCCTTAGGCCTTAAACAAAATAATGAAAACTTTGCCGAAATACTTCTGTTGTTCTTTAGGCATAATAGTGTGAACGTCATAAGGCTGCCGTGACCCGAATTCGAACCGGGGTTGCTGCGGCCACAACGCAGAGTACTAACCACTATACGATCACGGCACGTAAGAAGCCCAGCCCTGGAATTGAACCACGGCCACCTGAGTGAAGACCAGGAATCCAGACCACTAGACCAGATGGGATTGTGCTTTTGTACATGTGCTCAGCACTCACTCTGTGTGATTGAGGCTGTAATTCAATAAATATGTATCCATTTTCAAAGGGTCTGGGTAGGATTTGCTTTCAACCTAATTCAAAGGCTGCAAAAAGTATGCAGAGTTTAGCATGTGTCACTTTATGTCAAGTGGTAGGTTAGGGAATGCTTGTGGAGCAAAACCCATTTGTCACTTTTTGGCCTATAAAAACTCTAACAACCTTTCGAGCAGCCAAGAATTTGATGATAAAAATGACTAATTTGACATCATGAAGGGTTGTGGGTAAAATGAATTGTAGATATTGTCACAAATAACCAGTCACACTGTCACCTTCGATAGCTCAGTTGGTAGAGCGGAGGACTGTAGTGGATAGAGCCTGTCATCCTTAGGTCGCTGGTTCAAATCCGGCTCGAAGGATATTTTCTCGGGCTAACGAGAACTGAAAAAGTTAAGGATGCATAAAGTGAATTCAATCATTTTGAAAGCTCATTCTGCCTTCAACAACAAGGCTGGAGTGTGACTTACATTACATCAGGCTTTAAACAGTCTGGTTGTTGTTAAGGGGCTACACATTTGTCACTTTTAGACCTCTAAAATGCTTTCGAGCTAGCCAGGAGTCGAACCTGGAATCTTCTGATCCGTAGTCAGACGCGTTATCCATTGCGCCACTAACCCCAGTACAAAAGTAGTGACCCTCGTCATCCTTAGGCCTTAAACAAAATAATGAAAACTTTGCCGAAATACTTCTGTTGTTCTTTAGGCATAAAAGTGTGAACGTCATAAGGCTGCCGTGACCCGGATTCGAACCGGGGTTGCTGCGGCCACAACGCAGAGTACTAACCACTATACGATCACGGCACGTAAGAAGCCCAGCTCTGGAATTGAACCACAGCCACCTGAGTGAAGACAAGGAATCCAGACCACTAGACCAGATGGGATTGTGCTTTTGTACATGTGCTCAGCACTCACTCTGTGTGATTGAGGCTGTAATTCAATAAATATGTATCCATTTTCAAAGGGTCTGGGTAGGATTTGCTTTCAACCTAATTCAAAGGCTGCAAAAAGTATGCAGAGTTTAGCATGTGTCACTTTATGTCAAGTGGTAGGTTAGGGAATGCTTGTGGAGCAAAACCCATTTGTCACTTTTTGGCCTATAAAAACTCTAACAACCTTTCGAGCAGCCAAGAATTTGATGATAAAAAGGACTAATTTGACATCATGAAGGGTTGTGGGTAAAATGAATTGTAGATATTGTCACAAATAACCAGTCACACTGTCACCTTCGATAGCTCAGTTGGTAGAGCGGAGGACTGTAGTGGAAAGAGCCTGTCATCCTTAGGTCGCTGGTTCAAATCCGGCTCGAAGGATATTTTCTCGGGCTAACGAGAACTGAAAAAGTTAAGGATGCATAAAGTGAATTCAATCATTTTGAAAGCTCATTCTGCCTTCAACAACAAGGCTGGAGTGTGACTTACATTACATCAGGCTTTAAACAGTCTGGTTGTTGTTAAGGGGCTACACATTTGTCACTTTTAGACCTCTAAAATGCTTTCGAGCTAGCCAGGAGTCGAACCTGGAATCTTCTGATCCGTAGTCAGACGCGTTATCCATTGCGCCACTAACCCCAGTACAAAAGTAGTGACCCTCGTCATCCTTAGGCCTTAAACAAAATAATGAAAACTTTGCCGAAATACTTCTGTTGTTCTTTAGGCATAAAAGTGTGAACGTCATAAGGCTGCCGTGACCCGGATTCGAACCGGGGTTGCTGCGGCCACAACGCAGAGTACTAACCACTATACGATCACGGCACGTAAGAAGCCCAGCCCTGGAATTGAACCACGGCCACCTGAGTGAAGACCAGGAATCCAGACCACTAGACCAGATGGGATTGTGCTTTTGTACATGTGCTCAGCACTCACTCTGTGTGATTGAGGCTGTAATTCAATAAATATGTATCCATTTTCAAAGGGTCTGGGTAGGATTTGCTTTCAACCTAATTCAAAGGCTGCAAAAAGTATGCAGAGTTTAGCATGTGTCACTTTATGTCAAGTGGTAGGTTAGGGAATGCTTGTGGAGCAAAACCCATTTGTCACTTTTTGGCCTATAAAAACTCTAACAACCTTTCGAGCAGCCAAGAATTTGATGATAAAAATGACTAATTTGACATCATGAAGGGTTGTGGGTAAAATGAATTGTAGATATTGTCACAAATAACCAGTCACACTGTCACCTTCGATAGCTCAGTTGGTAGAGCGGAGGACTGTAGTGGATAGAGCCTGTCATCCTTAGGTCGCTGGTTCAAATCCGGCTCGAAGGATATTTTCTCGGGCTAACGAGAACTGAAAAAGTTAAGGATGCATAAAGTGAATTCAATCATTTTGAAAGCTCATTCTGCCTTCAACAACAAGGCTGGAGTGTGACTTACATTACATCAGGCTTTAAACAGTCTGGTTGTTGTTAAGGGGCTACACATTTGTCACTTTTAGACCTCTAAAATGCTTTCGAGCTAGCCAGGAGTCGAACCTGGAATCTTCTGATCCAGACGCGTTATCCATTGCGCCACTAACCCCAGTACAAAAGTAGTGACCCTCGTCATCCTTAGGCCTTAAACAAAATAATGAAAACTTTGCCGAAATACTTCTGTTGTTCTTTAGGCATAAAAGTGTGAACGTCATAAGGCTGCCGTGACCCGGATTCGAACCGGGGTTGCTGCGGCCACAACGCAGAGTACTAACCACTATACGATCACGGCACGTAAGAAGCCCAGCTCTGGAATTGAACCACAGCCACCTGAGTGAAGACCAGGAATCCAGACCACTAGACCAGATGGGATTGTGCTTTTGTACATGTGCTCAGCACTCACTCTGTGTGATTGAGGCTGTAATTCAATAAATATGTATCCATTTTCAAAGGGTCTGGGTAGGATTTGCTTTCAACCTAATTCAAAGGCTGCAAAAAGTATGCAGAGTTTAGCATGTGTCACTTTATGTCAAGTGGTAGGTTAGGGAATGCTTGTGGAGCAAAACCCATTTGTCACTTTTTGGCCTATAAAAACTCTAACAACCTTTCGAGCAGCCAAGAATTTGATGATAAAAAGGACTAATTTGACATCATGAAGGGTTGTGGGTAAAATGAATTGTAGATATTGTCACAAATAACCAGTCACACTGTCACCTTCGATAGCTCAGTTGGTAGAGCGGAGGACTGTAGTGGATAGAGCCTGTCATCCTTAGGTCGCTGGTTCAAATCCGGCTCGAAGGATATTTTCTCGGGCTAACGAGAACTGAAAAAGTTAAGGATGCATAAAGTGAATTCAATCATTTTGAAAGCTCATTCTGCCTTCAACAACAAGGCTGGAGTGTGACTTACATTACATCAGGCTTTAAACAGTCTGGTTGTTGTTAAGGGGCTACACATTTGTCACTTTTAGACCTCTAAAATGCTTTCGAGCTAGCCAGGAATCTTCTGATCCGTAGTCAGACGCGTTATCCATTGCGCCACTAACCCCAGTACAAAAGTAGTGACCCTCGTCATCCTTAGGCCTTAAACAAAATAATGAAAACTTTGCCGAAATACTTCTGTTGTTCTTTAGGCATAAAAGTGTGAACGTCATAAGGCTGCCGTGACCCGGATTCGAACCGGGGTTGCTGCGGCCACAACGCAGAGTACTAACCACTATACGATCACGGCACGTAAGAAGCCCAGCTCTGGAATTGAACCACAGCCACCTGAGTGAAGACCAGGAATCCAGACCACTAGACCAGATGGGATTGTGCTTTTGTACATGTGCTCAGCACTCACTCTGTGTGATTGAGGCTGTAATTCAATAAATATGTATCCATTTTCAAAGGGTCTGGGTAGGATTTGCTTTCAACCTAATTCAAAGGCTGCAAAAAGTATGCAGAGTTTAGCATGTGTCACTTTATGTCAAGTGGTAGGTTAGGGAATGCTTGTGGAGCAAAACCCATTTGTCACTTTTTGGCCTATAAAAACTCTAACAACCTTTCGAGCAGCCAAGAATTTGATGATAAAAAGGACTAATTTGACATCATGAAGGGTTGTGGGTAAAATGAATTGTAGATATTGTCACAAATAACCAGTCACACTGTCACCTTCGATAGCTCAGTTGGTAGAGCGGAGGACTGTAGTGGAAAGAGCCTGTCATCCTTAGGTCGCTGGTTCAAATCCGGCTCGAAGGATATTTTCTCGGGCTAACGAGAACTGAAAAAGTTAAGGATGCATAAAGTGAATTCAATCATTTTGAAAGCTCATTCTGCCTTCAACAACAAGGCTGGAGTGTGACTTACATTACATCAGGCTTTAAACAGTCTGGTTGTTGTTAAGGGGCTACACATTTGTCACTTTTAGACCTCTAAAATGCTTTCGAGCTAGCCAGGAGTCGAACCTGGAATCTTCTGATCCGTAGTCAGACGCGTTATCCATTGCGCCACTAACCCCAGTACAAAAGTAGTGACCCTCGTCATCCTTAGGCCTTAAACAAAATAATGAAAACTTTGCCGAAATACTTCTGTTGTTCTTTAGGCATAAAAGTGTGAACGTCATAAGGCTGCCGTGACCCGGATTCGAACCGGGGTTGCTGCGGCCACAACGCAGAGTACTAACCACTATACGATCACGGCACGTAAGAAGCCCAGCCCTGGAATTGAACCACGGCCACCTGAGTGAAGACCAGGAATCCAGACCACTAGACCAGATGGGATTGTGCTTTTGTACATGTGCTCAGCACTCACTCTGTGTGATTGAGGCTGTAATTCAATAAATATGTATCCATTTTCAAAGGGTCTGGGTAGGATTTGCTTTCAACCTAATTCAAAGGCTGCAAAAAGTATGCAGAGTTTAGCATGTGTCACTTTATGTCAAGTGGTAGGTTAGGGAATGCTTGTGGAGCAAAACCCATTTGTCACTTTTTGGCCTATAAAAACTCTAACAACCTTTCGAGCAGCCAAGAATTTGATGATAAAAATGACTAATTTGACATCATGAAGGGTTGTGGGTAAAATGAATTGTAGATATTGTCACAAATAACCAGTCACACTGTCACCTTCGATAGCTCAGTTGGTAGAGCGGAGGACTGTAGTGGATAGAGCCTGTCATCCTTAGGTCGCTGGTTCAAATCCGGCTCGAAGGATATTTTCTCGGGCTAACGAGAACTGAAAAAGTTAAGGATGCATAAAGTGAATTCAATCATTTTGAAAGCTCATTCTGCCTTCAACAACAAGGCTGGAGTGTGACTTACATTACATCAGGCTTTAAACAGTCTGGTTGTTGTTAAGGGGCTACACATTTGTCACTTTTAGACCTCTAAAATGCTTTCGAGCTAGCCAGGAATCTTCTGATCCGTAGTCAGACGCGTTATCCATTGCGCCACTAACCCCAGTACAAAAGTAGTGACCCTCGTCATCCTTAGGCCTTAAACAAAATAATGAAAACTTTGCCGAAATACTTCTGTTGTTCTTTAGGCATAAAAGTGTGAACGTCATAAGGCTGCCGTGACCCGGATTCGAACCGGGGTTGCTGCGGCCACAACGCAGAGTACTAACCACTATACGATCACGGCACGTAAGAAGCCCAGCTCTGGAATTGAACCACAGCCACCTGAGTGAAGACCAGGAATCCAGACCACTAGACCAGATGGGATTGTGCTTTTGTACATGTGCTCAGCACTCACTCTGTGTGATTGAGGCTGTAATTCAATAAATATGTATCCATTTTCAAAGGGTCTGGGTAGGATTTGCTTTCAACCTAATTCAAAGGCTGCAAAAAGTATGCAGAGTTTAGCATGTGTCACTTTATGTCAAGTGGTAGGTTAGGGAATGCTTGTGGAGCAAAACCCATTTGTCACTTTTTGGCCTATAAAAACTCTAACAACCTTTCGAGAAGCCAAGAATTTGATGATAAAAAGGACTAATTTGACATCATGAAGGGTTGTGGGTAAAATGAATTGTAGATATTGTCACAAATAACCTGTCACACTGTCACCTTCGATAGCTCAGTTGGTAGAGCGGAGGACTGTAGTGGAAAGAGCCTGTCATCCTTAGGTCGCTGGTTCAAATCCGGCTCGAAGGATATTTTCTCGGGCTAACGAGAACTGAAAAAGTTAAGGATGCATAAAGTGAATTCAATCATTTTGAAAGCTCATTCTGCCTTCAACAACAAGGCTGGAGTGTGACTTACATTACATCAGGCTTTAAACAGTCTGGTTGTTGTTAAGGGGCTACACATTTGTCACTTTTAGACCTCTAAAATGCTTTCGAGCTAGCCAGGAGTCGAACCTGGAATCTTCTGATCCGTAGTCAGACGCGTTATCCATTGCGCCACTAACCCCAGTACAAAAGTTGTGACCCTCGTCATCCTTAGGCCTTAAACAAAATAATGAAAACTTTGCCGAAATACTTCTGTTGTTCTTTAGGCATAAAAGTGTGAACGTCATAAGGCTGCCGTGACCCGGATTCGAACCGGGGTTGCTGCGGCCACAACGCAGAGTACTAACCACTATACGATCACGGCACGTAAGAAGCCCAGCCCTGGAATTGAACCACAGCCACCTGAGTGAAGACCAGGAATCCAGACCACTAGACCAGATGGGATTGTGCTTTTGTACATGTGCTCAGCACTCACTCTGTGTGATTGAGGCTGTAATTCAATAAATATGTATCCATTTTCAAAGGGTCTGGGTAGGATTTGCTTTCAACCTAATTCAAAGGCTGCAAAAAGTATGCAGAGTTTAGCATGTGTCACTTTATGTCAAGTGGTAGGTTAGGGAATGCTTGTGGAGCAAAACCCATTTGTCACTTTTTGGCCTATAAAAACTCTAACAACCTTTCGAGCAGCCAAGAATTTGATGATAAAAATGACTAATTTGACATCATGAAGGGTTGTGGGTAAAATGAATTGTAGATATTGTCACAAATAACCAGTCACACTGTCACCTTCGATAGCTCAGTTGGTAGAGCGGAGGACTGTAGTGGATAGAGCCTGTCATCCTTAGGTCGCTGGTTCAAATCCGGCTCGAAGGATATTTTCTCGGGCTAACGAGAACTGAAAAAGTTAAGGATGCATAAAGTGAATTCAATCATTTTGAAAGCTCATTCTGCCTTCAACAACAAGGCTGGAGCTGTGACTTACATTACATCAGGCTTTAAACAGTCTGGTTGTTGTTAAGGGGCTACACATTTGTCACTTTTAGACCTCTAAAATGCTTTCGAGCTAGCCAGGAATCTTCTGATCCGTAGTCAGACGCGTTATCCATTGCGCCACTAACCCCAGTACAAAAGTAGTGACCCTCGTCATCCTTAGGCCTTAAACAAAATAATGAAAACTTTGCCGAAATACTTCTGTTGTTCTTTAGGCATAAAAGTGTGAACGTCATAAGGCTGCCGTGACCCGGATTCGAACCGGGGTTGCTGCGGCCACAACGCAGAGTACTAACCACTATACGATCACGGCACGTAAGAAGCCCAGCTCTGGAATTGAACCACAGCCACCTGAGTGAAGACCAGGAATCCAGACCACTAGACCAGATGGGATTGTGCTTTTGTACATGTGCTCAGCACTCACTCTGTGTGATTGAGGCTGTAATTCAATAAATATGTATCCATTTTCAAAGGGTCTGGGTAGGATTTGCTTTCAACCTAATTCAAAGGCTGCAAAAAGTATGCAGAGTTTAGCATGTGTCACTTTATGTCAAGTGGTAGGTTAGGGAATGCTTGTGGAGCAAAACCCATTTGTCACTTTTTGGCCTATAAAAACTCTAACAACCTTTCGAGCAGCCAAGAATTTGATGATAAAAAGGACTAATTTGACATCATGAAGGGTTGTGGGTAAAATGAATTGTAGATATTGTCACAAATAACCAGTCACACTGTCACCTTCGATAGCTCAGTTGGTAGAGCGGAGGACTGTAGTGGAAAGAGCCTGTCATCCTTAGGTCGCTGGTTCAAATCCGGCTCGAAGGATATTTTCTCGGGCTAACGAGAACTGAAAAAGTTAAGGATGCATAAAGTGAATTCAATCATTTTGAAAGCTCATTCTGCCTTCAACAACAAGGCTGGAGTGTGACTTACATTACATCAGGCTTTAAACAGTCTGGTTGTTGTTAAGGGGCTACACATTTGTCACTTTTAGACCTCTAAAATGCTTTCGAGCTAGCCAGGAGTCGAACCTGGAATCTTCTGATCCGTAGTCAGACGCGTTATCCATTGCGCCACTAACCCCAGTACAAAAGTGTGACCCTCGTCATCCTTAGGCCTTAAACAAAATAATGAAAACTTTGCCGAAATACTTCTGTTGTTCTTTAGGCATAAAAGTGTGAACGTCATAAGGCTGCCGTGACCCGGATTCGAACCGGGGTTGCTGCGGCCACAACGCAGAGTACTAACCACTATACGATCACGGCACGTAAGAAGCCCAGCCCTGGAATTGAACCACGGCCACCTGAGTGAAGACCAGGAATCCAGACCACTAGACCAGATGGGATTGTGCTTTTGTACATGTGCTCAGCACTCACTCTGTGTGATTGAGGCTGTAATTCAATAAATATGTATCCATTTTCAAAGGGTCTGGGTAGGATTTGCTTTCAACCTAATTCAAAGGCTGCAAAAAGTATGCAGAGTTTAGCATGTGTCACTTTATGTCAAGTGGTAGGTTAGGGAATGCTTGTGGAGCAAAACCCATTTGTCACTTTTTGGCCTATAAAAACTCTAACAACCTTTCGAGCAGCCAAGAATTTGATGATAAAAATGACTAATTTGACATCATGAAGGGTTGTGGGTAAAATGAATTGTAGATATTGTCACAAATAACCAGTCACACTGTCACCTTCGATAGCTCAGTTGGTAGAGCGGAGGACTGTAGTGGAAAGAGCCTGTCATCCTTAGGTCGCTGGTTCAAATCCGGCTCGAAGGATATTTTCTCGGGCTAACGAGAACTGAAAAAGTTAAGGATGCATAAAGTGAATTCAATCATTTTGAAAGCTCATTCTGCCTTCAACAACAAGGCTGGAGTGTGACTTACATTACATCAGGCTTTAAACAGTCTGGTTGTTGTTAAGGGGCTACACATTTGTCACTTTTAGACCTCTAAAATGCTTTCGAGCTAGCCAGGAGGAATCTTCTGATCCGTAGTCAGACGCGTTATCCATTGCGCCACTAACCCCAGTACAAAAGTAGTGACCCTCGTCATCCTTAGGCCTTAAACAAAATAATGAAAACTTTGCCGAAATACTTCTGTTGTTCTTTAGGCATAAAAGTGTGAACGTCATAAGGCTGCCGTGACCCGGATTCGAACCGGGGTTGCTGCGGCCACAACGCAGAGTACTAACCACTATACGATCACGGCACGTAAGAAGCCCAGCTCTGGAATTGAACCACAGCCACCTGAGTGAAGACCAGGAATCCAGACCACTAGACCAGATGGGATTGTGCTTTTGTACATGTGCTCAGCACTCACTCTGTGTGATTGAGGCTGTAATTCAATAAATATGTATCCATTTTCAAAGGGTCTGGGTAGGATTTGCTTTCAACCTAATTCAAAGGCTGCAAAAAGTATGCAGAGTTTAGCATGTGTCACTTTATGTCAAGTGGTAGGTTAGGGAATGCTTGTGGAGCAAAACCCATTTGTCACTTTTTGGCCTATAAAAACTCTAACAACCTTTCGAGCAGCCAAGAATTTGATGATAAAAATGACTAATTTGACATCATGAAGGGTTGTGGGTAAAATGAATTGTAGATATTGTCACAAATAACCAGTCACACTGTCACCTTCGATAGCTCAGTTGGTAGAGCGGAGGACTGTAGTGGAAAGAGCCTGTCATCCTTAGGTCGCTGGTTCAAATCCGGCTCGAAGGATATTTTCTCGGGCTAACGAGAACTGAAAAAGTTAAGGATGCATAAAGGGAATTCAATCATTTTGAAAGCTCACTCTGCCTTCAACAACAAGGCTGGAGTGTGACTTACATTACATCAGGCTTTAAACAGTCTGGTTGTTGTTAAGGGGCTACACATTTGTCACTTTTAGACCTCTAAAATGCTTTCGAGCTAGCCAGGAGTCGAACCTGGAATCTTCTGATCCGTAGTCAGACGCGTTATCCATTGCGCCACTAACCCCAGTACAAAAGTAGTGACCCTCGTCATCCTTAGGCCTTAAACAAAATAATGAAAACTTTGCCGAAATACTTCTGTTGTTCTTTAGGCATAAAAGTGTGAACGTCATAAGGCTGCCGTGACCCGGATTCGAACCGGGGTTGCTGCGGCCACAACGCAGAGTACTAACCACTATACGATCACGGCACGTAAGAAGCCCAGCCCTGGAATTGAACCACGGCCACCTGAGTGAAGACCAGGAATCCAGACCACTAGACCAGATGGGATTGTGCTTTTGTACATGTGCTCAGCACTCACTCTGTGTGATTGAGGCTGTAATTCAATAAATATGTATCCATTTTCAAAGGGTCTGGGTAGGATTTGCTTTCAACCTAATTCAAAGGCTGCAAAAAGTATGCAGAGTTTAGCATGTGTCACTTTATGTCAAGTGGTAGGTTAGGGAATGCTTGTGGAGCAAAACCCATTTGTCACTTTTTGGCCTATAAAAACTCTAACAACCTTTCGAGCAGCCAAGAATTTGATGATAAAAATGACTAATTTGACATCATGAAGGGTTGTGGGTAAAATGAATTGTAGATATTGTCACAAATAACCAGTCACACTGTCACCTTCGATAGCTCAGTTGGTAGAGCGGAGGACTGTAGTGGAAAGAGCCTGTCATCCTTAGGTCGCTGGTTCAAATCCGGCTCGAAGGATATTTTCTCGGGCTAACGAGAACTGAAAAAGTTAAGGATGCATAAAGTGAATTCAATCATTTTGAAAGCTCACTCTGCCTTCAACAACAAGGCTGGAGTGTGACTTACATTACATCAGGCTTTAAACAGTCTGGTTGTTGTAAAGGGGCTACACATTTGTCACTTTTAGACCTCTAAAATGCTTCCGAGCTAGCCAGGAGTCGAACCTGGAATCTTCTGATCCGTAGTCAGACGCGTTATCCATTGCGCCACTAACCCCAGTACAAAAGTAGTGACCCTCGTCATCCTTAGGCCTTAAACAAAATAATGAAAACTTTGCCGAAATACTTCTGTTGTTCTTTAGGCATAAAAGTGTGAACGTCATAAGGCTGCCGTGACCCGGATTCGAACCGGGGTTGCTGCGGCCACAACGCAGAGTACTAACCACTATACGATCACGGCACGTAAGAAGCCCAGCCCTGGAATTGAACCACGGCCACCTGAGTGAAGACCAGGAATCCAGACCACTAGACCAGATGGGATTGTGCTTTTGTACATGTGCTCAGCACTCACTCTGTGTGATTGAGGCTGTAATTCAATAAATATGTATCCATTTTCAAAGGGTCTGGGTAGGATTTGCTTTCAACCTAATTCAAAGGCTGCAAAAAGTATGCAGAGTTTAGCATGTGTCACTTTATGTCAAGTGGTAGGTTAGGGAATGCTTGTGGAGCAAAACCCATTTGTCACTTTTTGGCCTATAAAAACTCTAACAACCTTTCGAGCAGCCAAGAATTTGATGATAAAAAGGACTAATTTGACATCATGAAGGGTTGTGGGTAAAATGAATTGTAGATATTGTCACAAATAACCAGTCACACTGTCACCTTCGATAGCTCAGTTGGTAGAGCGGAGGACTGTAGTGGAAAGAGCCTGTCATCCTTAGGTCGCTGGTTCAAATCCGGCTCGAAGGATATTTTCTCGGGCTAACGAGAACTGAAAAAGTTAAGGATGCATAAAGGGAATTCAATCATTTTGAAAGCTCACTCTGCCTTCAACAACAAGGCTGGAGTGTGACTTACATTACATCAGGCTTTAAACAGTCTGGTTGTTGTTAAGGGGCTACACATTTGTCACTTTTAGACCTCTAAAATGCTTTCGAGCTAGCCAGGAGTCGAACCTGGAATCTTCTGATCCGTAGTCAGACGCGTTATCCATTGCGCCACTAACCCCAGTACAAAAGTAGTGACCCTCGTCATCCTTAGGCCTTAAACAAAATAATGAAAACTTTGCCGAAATACTTCTGTTGTTCTTTAGGCATAAAAGTGTGAACGTCATAAGGCTGCCGTGACCCGGATTCGAACCGGGGTTGCTGCGGCCACAACGCAGAGTACTAACCACTATACGATCACGGCACGTAAGAAGCCCAGCCCTGGAATTGAACCACGGCCACCTGAGTGAAGACCAGGAATCCAGACCACTAGACCAGATGGGATTGTGCTTTTGTACATGTGCTCAGCACTCACTCTGTGTGATTGAGGCTGTAATTCAATAAATATGTATCCATTTTCAAAGGGTCTGGGTAGGATTTGCTTTCAACCTAATTCAAAGGCTGCAAAAAGTATGCAGAGTTTAGCATGTGTCACTTTATGTCAAGTGGTAGGTTAGGGAATGCTTGTGGAGCAAAACCCATTTGTCACTTTTTGGCCTATAAAAACTCTAACAACCTTTCGAGCAGCCAAGAATTTGATGATAAAAATGACTAATTTGACATCATGAAGGGTTGTGGGTAAAATGAATTGTAGATATTGTCACAAATAACCAGTCACACTGTCACCTTCGATAGCTCAGTTGGTAGAGCGGAGGACTGTAGTGGAAAGAGCCTGTCATCCTTAGGTCGCTGGTTCAAATCCGGCTCGAAGGATATTTTCTCGGGCTAACGAGAACTGAAAAAGTTAAGGATGCATAAAGTGAATTCAATCATTTTGAAAGCTCACTCTGCCTTCAACAACAAGGCTGGAGTGTGACTTACATTACATCAGGCTTTAAACAGTCTGGTTGTTGTAAAGGGGCTACACATTTGTCACTTTTAGACCTCTAAAATGCTTCCGAGCTAGCCAGGAGTCGAACCTGGAATCTTCTGATCCGTAGTCAGACGCGTTATCCATTGCGCCACTAACCCCAGTACAAAAGTAGTGACCCTCGTCATCCTTAGGCCTTAAACAAAATAATGAAAACTTTGCCGAAATACTTCTGTTGTTCTTTAGGCATAATAGTGTGAACGTCATAAGGCTGCCGTGACCCGGATTCGAACCGGGGTTGCTGCGGCCACAACGCAGAGTACTAACCACTATACGATCACGGCACGTAAGAAGCCCAGCCCTGGAATTGAACCACGGCCACCTGAGTGAAGACCAGGAATCCAGACCACTAGACCAGATGGGATTGTGCTTTTGTACATGTGCTCAGCACTCACTCTGTGTGATTGAGGCTGTAATTCAATAAATATGTATCCATTTTCAAAGGGTCTGGGTAGGATTTGCTTTCAACCTAATTCAAAGGCTGCAAAAAGTATGCAGAGTTTAGCATGTGTCACTTTATGTCAAGTGGTAGGTTAGGGAATGCTTGTGGAGCAAAACCCATTTGTCACTTTTTGGCCTATAAAAACTCTAACAACCTTTCGAGAAGCCAAGAATTTGATGATAAAAAGGACTAATTTGACATCATGAAGGGTTGTGGGTAAAATGAATTGTAGATATTGTCACAAATAACCAGTCACACTGTCACCTTCGATAGCTCAGTTGGTAGAGCGGAGGACTGTAGTGGAAAGAGCCTGTCATCCTTAGGTCGCTGGTTCAAATCCGGCTCGAAGGATATTTTCTCGGGCTAACGAGAACTGAAAAAGTTAAGGATGCATAAAGGGAATTCAATCATTTTGAAAGCTCACTCTGCCTTCAACAACAAGGCTGGAGTGTGACTTACATTACATCAGGCTTTAAACAGTCTGGTTGTTGTA
>CM051000.1:6425272-6443906 GCA_027704905.1 Muraenolepis orangiensis | reverse complement strand
ATAGCTCTGCCGAAGCCAAATAAACCTGCAGAAGACCCCAAGTCATACAGACCAATCTCGTTGCTCTGTGTCCCATTTAAGATCTTGGAGAGGATGATCCATAGCCGCATCGAGCCAGTGGTGGACTCACAGCTCCCACGGGAACAAGCTGGTTTCCGTCGTGGAAGATCAACAGCAGACCAGGTAACACTACTCTGTCAGGACATCGAGGACAGCTTCCAGAACAATGAGAAAGCTGGGGTAGTGTACCTGGATCTGACTGCTGCATATGACACCGTGTGGCACCGGGGACTCCACCTGAAGCTGCTGAGGACAATACCGGACCGCCACATGGTGAAGTTCATCATGGAGACACTTTCCAACCGCAGCTTCATCCTCCAGACCAGCAGTGGCCAGTGCAGTAGGCTCAGAAGACTGAAGAACGGGGTACCGCAGGGGTCTGTTCTCTCGCCGATGCTGTTCAATGTTTACATCCACGACCTACCTGATACAGTATCCAATAAGTATGGCTACGCAGACGATCTTGCCATCATGCTGAGCCGACCAACGTGGAAGGCGATGGAAGAGGGGCTTAACGAAGACATGGGCACACTGGTAGCATACCTTCGAAGGTGGCATCTACAGCTCAGCGTCGGAAAAACAGTCGCAGCGGCATACCACCTTAGCACCAGAGAAGCCAGCAGGGAACTTCAGGTGCACGTCGACAACAAATGTCTGGAGGTCCAGCAAGCCCCGAAGTATCTTGGAGTGCGTCTGGATCGGACATTATCATTCAAACAACACCTGGAAGAAGTCAAGGCCAAGGTGACATCCAGGGTCGCGCTGATCCGCCGCCTCGCTGGAACAACCTGGGGAGCCTCCGCTAAGACGCTGCGAATATCCACCCAAGCCCTGGTCTTCTCTGCAGCGGAATACTGCGCCCCAGTCTGGAGCAGAAGCCCTCATGCGATAAAGGTCAACGTGGCTATCAATACCTCCCTCCGAATAATAACTGGATGCTTAAAGCCTACCCCTGTGTCCCTCTTGCCAGTCCTCGCGGGAATAGCACCGGCCGGCCTCCGACGGGAGGCTGCCACCCTCGCCCTGGCCAGGAAGGCACAAAAGTATGACTGGCACATCTTGCACAACACCACAATAACACCAGCACCTCCAAGCAGACTCAAGTCCCGCCACCCCTACAACAAGGCAGCACAAGAGATGCTCAACTCCACCTCTGAGGACATCTCCAGAGATGCATGGTTGGCAGCAGCTTGGAAGCAGGAGTGAGAGTCAGCCGGGCCCTCCCGAATCCACTGTTACATCTGGGACCCAGGAGATTGCGCCATTGGAGGAGACGACCTACCACGTCGGCAATGGACCACACTGAACCGTCTACGAACTGGGGTCGGTCGCTTTAAAGCATCAATGAAGACGTGGGGCTTGGCGGACAGTGCGGCATGCGAGTGCGGTGACCCTGACCAGACCGCCGACCATATAATCACCATCTGCCCCTTATATAGACCACCCTCGGAAGCCAGCCTCTTCGACCTAGGACCAGAGATGCGGGCATGGCTACATGACACCGAGTTGGACATCTGACGTTACACGAAAGAAGAAGAAGGTCTAAAAGTGACAAATGTGTAGCCCCTTAACAACAACCAGACTGTTTAAAGCCTGATGTAATGTAAGTCACGCTCCAGCCTTGTTGTTGAAAGCAGAGTGAGCTTTCAAAATGATTGAATTCCCTTTATGCATCCTTAACTTTTTCAGTTCTCGTTAGCCCGAGAAAATATCCTTCGAGCCGGATTTGAACCAGCGACCTAAGGATGACAGGCTCTTTCCACTACAGTCCTCCGCTCTACCAACTGAGCTATCGAAGGTGACAGTGTGACTGGTTATTTATGACAATATCTACAATTCATTTTACCCACAACCCTTCATGATGTCAAATTAGTCATTTTTATCATCAAATTCTTGGCTGCTCGAAAGGTTGTTAGAGTTTTTATAGGCCAAAAAGTGACAAATGGGTTTTGCTCCACAAGCATTCCCTAACCTACCACTTGACATAAAGTGACACATGCTAAACTCTGCATACTTTTTGCAGCCTTTGAATTAGGTTGAAAGCAAATCCTACCCAGACCCTTTGAAAATGGATACATATTTATTGAATTACAGCCTCAATCACACAGAGTGAGTGCTGAGCACATGTACAAAAGCACAATCCCATCTGGTCTAGTGGTCTGGATTCCTGGTCTTCACTCAGGTGGCCGTGGTTCAATTCCAGGGCTGGGCTTCTTACGTGCCGTGATCGTATAGTGGTTAGTACTCTGCGTTGTGGCTGCAGCAACCCCGGTTCGAATCCGGGTCACGGCAGCCTTATGACGTTCACACTTTTATGCCTAAAGAACAACAGAAGTATTTCGGCAAAGTTTTCATTATTTTGTTTAAGGCCTAAGGATGACGAGGGTCACCACTTTTGTACTGGGGTTAGTGGCGCAATGGATAACGCGTCTGACTACGGATCAGAAGATTCCAGGTTCGACTCCTGGCTAGCTCGAAAGCATTTTAGAGGTCTAAAAGTGACAAATGTGTAGCCCCTTAACAACAACCAGACTGTTTAAAGCCTGATGTAATGTAAGTCACGCTCCAGCCTTGTTGTTGAAAGCAGAGTGAGCTTTCAAAATGATTGAATTCCCTTTATGCATCCTTAACTTTTTCAGTTCTCGTTAGCCCGAGAAAATATCCTTCGAGCCGGATTTGAACCAGCGACCTAAGGATGACAGGCTCTTTCCACTACAGTCCTCCGCTCTACCAACTGAGCTATCGAAGGTGACAGTGTGACTGGTTATTTATGACAATATCTACAATTCATTTTACCCACAACCCTTCATGATGTCAAATTAGTCATTTTTATCATCAAATTCTTGGCTGCTCGAAAGGTTGTTAGAGTTTTTATAGGCCAAAAAGTGACAAATGGGTTTTGCTCCACAAGCATTCCCTAACCTACCACTTGACATAAAGTGACACATGCTAAACTCTGCATACTTTTTGCAGCCTTTGAATTAGGTTGAAAGCAAATCCTACCCAGACCCTTTGAAAATGGATACATATTTATTGAATTACAGCCTCAATCACACAGAGTGAGTGCTGAGCACATGTACAAAAGCACAATCCCATCTGGTCTAGTGGTCTGGATTCCTGGTCTTCACTCAGGTGGCCATGGTTCAATTCCAGGGCTGGGCTTCTTACGTGCCGTGATCGTATAGTGGTTAGTACTCTGCGTTGTGGCCGCAGCAACCCCTGTTCGAATCCGGGTCACGGCAGCCTTATGACGTTCACACTTTTATGCCTAAAGAACAACAGAAGTATTTCGGCAAAGTTTTCATTATTTTGTTTAAGGCCTAAGCATGACGAGGGTCACTACTTTTGTACTGGGGTTAGTGGCGCAATGGATAACGCGTCTGACTACGGATCAGAAGATTCCACGTTCGACTCCTGGCTAGCTCGAAAGCATTTTAGAGGTCTAAAAGTGACAAATGTGTAGCCCCTTAACAACAACCAGACTGTTTAAAGCCTGATGTAATGTAAGTCACACTCCAGCCTTGTTGTTGAAAGCAGAGTGAGCTTTCAAAATGATTGAATTCCCTTTATGCATCCTTAACTTTTTCAGTTCTCGTTAGCCCGAGAAAATATCCTTCGAGCCGGATTTGAACCAGCGACCTAAGGATGTCAGGCTCTTTCCACTACAGTCCTCCGCTCTACCAACTGAGCTATCGAAGGTGACAGTGTGACTGGTTATTTGTGACAATATCTACAATTAATTTTACCCACAACCCTTCATGATGTCAAATTAGTCATTTTTATCATCAAATTCTTGGCTGCTCGAAAGGTTGTTAGAGTTTTTATAGGCCAAAAAGTGACAAATGGGTTTTGCTCCACAAGCATTCCCTAACCTACCACTTGACATAAAGTGACACATGCTAAACTCTGCATACTTTTTGCAGCCTTTGAATTAGGTTGAAAGCTAATCCTACCCAGACCCTTTGAAAATGGATACATATTTATTGAATTACAGCCTCAATCACACAGAGTGAGTGCTGAGCACATGTACAAAAGCACAGTCCCATCTGATCTAGTGGTCTGGATTCCTGGTCTTCACTCAGGTGGCCGTGGTTCAATTCCAGGGCTGGGCTTCTTACGTGCCGTGATCGTATAGTGGTTAGTACTCTGCGTTGTGGCCGCAGCAACCCCGGTTCGAATCCGGGTCACGGCAGCCTTATGACGTTCACACTTTTATGCCTAAAGAACAACAGAAGTATTTCGGCAAAGTTTTCATTATTTTGTTTAAGGCCTAAGGATGACGAGGGTCACCACTTTTGTACTGGGGTTAGTGGCGCAATAGATCGATAGGTCGATCTATCCATCTATCGATCTATCCACCTATCGATCTATCCACCTATCGATCTATCTATATGGATATTTATGAATTTTCGAAATCGTTTTTATTTCAAAGTAGGGCTTGATATTGAAATTGTCGATGGGAAAGGGTTACTGTCTAGCACAGGGGTGGCCAACCCGCGGCTCGCGAGCCTCATGCGGCTCTTTAACTAGTTTCATGCGGCTCTTCAGGAGCTGTCACATGACATGCGTCAAAAATGCTTGGCTGGCGCTGTCATTCACTCCCCCTACAGCTAGATGGCACACTGACCATGTAAGCCTGTTTGAGTGACGTCAAACGAGCGACGAGAGAATCTTTGGTGTGACATCATTTGTGTTGTAAACAATTTCCGTCAAGTTACCTCTTGAAATGGCAGGGAAAAAAAGCACAGCCAAACGAAAATATGAAGAAGAACACAGGACGTTTTTGCCAGAGTGGGAGAGTTTATATTTTTTTGTTAAACGTAATGGCAAGCCGATCTGCCTTATATGTCACGCAGCATTAGCGCATTTCAAAGCTTCAAATCTTCAGCGTCACTTCAGCTCACTCCACCCTAACATCGAACAGGAATTTCCAAAAGGGACTGAACTTCGCAAGAACAAGTTGGTCGCTTTGAAAAGCCAGGCAGAAAAGCAGGTGCAGTTTTTCCAAAAATTTACGAAACACTCGGAGACCGTAACACTTGCATCATATCAGCTGGCTTGGAACATAGCACGGGCTAAAAAGCCATACAACGAAGGGGACTTCATTAAAAAATGCCTCATTGACGCCTTTGAAATCTTGGCTCCTGGAGACGACAAACTAAAACGGAGCGTATCAGACGTTCAACTGTCCCGCCACAGTGTTAAACGCAGAATATCGGATATTAATACAGCTGTTGAATCACAGTTGCACTCTGACCTTCAAGCATGTAAGTATTTTAGTGTGGCATTGGATGAGAGTTGTGACATACAAGACAAGCCTCAGTTGGCAATATTTGCACGGTCTGTGTCAAATGAATGTATGATCAAAGAAGAACTCCTTGATATTGTGACATTAAAAGACAGAACCCGTGGCATAGATGTGAAAGAAGCAATGATGGCTGCGTTTGCAAAAGCAAATCTGCCCATACCGAAACTAACTGCAATAGCCACGGATGGAGCGCCAGCCATGATCGGATCCGTGAACGGGCTTGTGGGGCTGTGCAAAGCTGATCAAACATTTCCCGACTTTTGGAATTTCCACTGCATCATCCACAGGGAGCAACTCGTGTCTAAATCATTGAATTTAAACAACGTCATGAAGCCTGTGATGGAAATCGTCAACTACATCCGCACACATGCGCTTAACCACAGGCAATTCAGGAATCTCATCGCTGAGCTGGACCAAGGGCTTCCAGGTGACCTGCCGCTGCACTGCACTGTGAGGTGGCTGTCAAAAAGCAAGGTATTCTCTCGCTTCTTTGAGCTTTTGGATGCTGTGAAACTGTTCATGGAAGAGAAGGACAAGGACTATCCCGAGCTCTCAGACCTCGAGTGGATTATGGATCTGGCATTTTCAGTCGACATGCTGTGTCACTTGGACAGACTGAACCTGACCCTGCAGGGTAAGTTAAAAATGCTGCCTGACCTGGTGCAAAGTGTGTTTGCGTTTGTCAACAAACTAAAGCTGTTCGAGGCGCATATTCAAAAGGGAGATTTAACACATTTTCATACTCTGCTAAAAGCCAGTGAGCAAGTCACCAGCGCCGCCCTGAAAAAGAAAAGAGACAGATATGCAACACTGGTTGCAAACCTGCACGAAAGCTTTGTGACCCGGTTCTGTGATCTACAACTGAAAAGACCACAGATTACGTTCCTCGTCGACCCATTTAATGCGGAGACAGACTGTTTGAAAGCCCCGCTCGTCACAGATGAGGCTGCGGCTGAGTTGGAGATGATCGACCTTTGTGAGGAGGATCAACTGAAAGCTGTTTTAAGGGAAGGGACCGTTGAGTTCTGGAAAAGTGTGCCAATTGAAAAATACCCCAACATCAAACGAGCTGCGCTTAAGATACTGTCCATGTTTGGGTCAACGTACGTCTGCTAGTCTGTGTTTTCTACCCTGAAACATGTGAAATCAAAGCATCGATCTGTTCTGACTGACACTCATTTGAAAGAATTGCTTAGAGTGGCAACAACAGAATACAAGCCAGATTTGAAGAGGATTGTTCAAGATAAGGAATGCCAGAAGTCTCACTAAGCAGCATAGTAAGAGAAAGATGTTATTGAAAATTATTCTATTATTGTTTGTGGACTTGCTTGAACTGAGAGTTTGTGTGTGTGAGACAGTGCACACAATGTTAACTGTTGAAAATGACTGATATGATCATGTTGGTGTGGTTATGTTCATTAGATCTGGCTGAGCAGAGGTCTGTGTATGCGTGCATACATGATTAAAAGATGATGTTCATGTGTACCCATGTGTATGATGTGGCTCTTTGCAGTAACACAGAAAAAAAAGTGGCTCTTAGTCTCTGACTAGTTGGCCACCCCTGGTCTAGCATCTGGAGAAACCATCACAGAGTGGAAAGACAAGCAATAAACCCTGCAGTGTTGACTTTAAGATGTTGTGTCAGTGTCAGTTTGTGTATTTTTTAAGTGTATTTTTTCAATTGTTGTTATTTAAAGTAAATATGTTCAGTGTGTTCAAATTGGATAAATGGTCTTCCAGAAAAAAAGAATCTGAGAAGCATACGTTTACCTGTCAACTTGTTATTTATATGAAAACAAGTACATATGATTTGTAAAAGGTTAAAAGTGAGTGAAAAGTCCATTGTTTTTCAAGATTCTAGATTAGTATTTGTCACATACACACCCAGGGTGTGCAGTGGAATAACAAAGTGCCAGTGGCTGGCAGGAATGTGCGAACAACAGTACACACAATAAGAGAACTGTGTGCAGGAACATATCATTACAAGATCAATGAAAAATATTTATATAAATGATGTATAGTCGCTACCTAAGTGTATTGTGTTGTAACAATTGTGTTTATTGGTATAGGAATATGTAGGAAATCTCTCTCTACATTTACATTAAGGGCATTTAGCAGAAGCTTTTATTAAAAAAGTGACTTACAAGTACATTTGTATGGTAAAAACAGCAATATATTTCTGAGGTAAATAAAGACACAAATAGAACAATTGCATTCCCAATTGCAGGCCAATAGAAAAATCGTCCCAACTACTAGGATGCCTGCGTAGCGACATAAAGTGCATTAACAACACGCTATCGACTACTACAAGGATGAACACAACGCACAGTATGGTCAAAACAGTGCCCAAAAGCACAAAAAGTATAACGAGCATAAGCAGAGCACATGAATTCTCGCTCTCTCGCTCTCTCTCTCTCTCTCTCTCTCTCTCTCTCTCCCCCTCCCCTCTCTTTCCCCCCCTCTCCCTCTCTTCTTCCCCCACCGTAGCAGTCCCCTTTGCCCCATCTCTGGCGCAATGGATAGCGCATTGGACTTCTAGGAAGAATCAGCTGAAGCCATTCAAAGGTTGTGGGTTCGAGTCCCACTGGAGTGGTCTGTCTAAACCCAACTCGCTATGCAGATTTTTTTTTGACAACGTTAAGGAAAAGTGGAGACACAGAGGAGTCTGAAAACACAGAACAAATAACATCTTAAGATGTGAATATTGCGAATAATATTAAACAAAAGAGATATTTGTCCTGATACTTAATCAAGACCAACCGCTAGTGAAGACGACCTTCCAATCAATGGCTTCCAGTGTTTACCCAGGGCCAAGGTAAGACTATACTTTCAGGGATCATTTCTATAGTTCTTGACTTGAGAAATGTGCTTCTAAAGTGTTAGGTTTTGCAAGCCACGATGATGAGTCATGATGTTCCTTCTAGAGCAAGAAGTATACAGTGAACTTTGATTGACCTAACATGTTAGAAGCACATCTTTAGCACAATATGGATTCCATTGAATTGAGTTCAAATTGCAAATCAAATCTACTAACTCTTGCCAAAGCTGCTCAGTGTTGCACAACAAGGAGTCTGGAAAGAACATGGTATTTGTCGCATCTGCGGTGAGGGATCTCACTCCACACTTCAAAACTTTGGTTTGGCTTCGGTTGTCACAAGCCTATTCACATGAAACATTCTTGTCCTACAGTTTCTCAGCTAACTCCATTACCTTCCTTCCCCTTAGTTAAACAGAATAGCCCGCAGTTGGAGTGGGGCAGTGTGGGCATTTTTCACGCATCCCTCAACCACTCTCTTGATGTACAGTCCATGTTTGAGTCAGTTCAGCAATCTTTGCCCCTGTTATTATCAATGGATCTACTGCTGTGAGCCAAGAGCCATGCTTGATACAGGATGTATGTTATGTACCATGAGTAAGGTTGTCGAGAAGAAATAAACTGATGCCGGTTCATTGGATTGTAATGTTAAGTCTGAAACGGACATTGTTTTGGTAGGCTGGGGAGGAAAACTAGTTTATACTTAGAGAGTGTACGACCTCCGATTTGAGCTTTGTGGATGTACTGTTACCGTATTCATGCTAGTAGTGCCTGGACAGATCAATGAGTTAATCATTGGCATGTGATTACATGTGATTAACAACTGTATATTAACTGTACTTCATTCACACACACAATTACCATATAATGCAAGGGGCAGCACCTCAGTAAGTGAAAACATATTCTCACACAGCAAGTGAAAGTATATCTGCAAATTTACTTCATTCAAACACACTCTCTCTCTCTCACACACACACACAAACACACACACACACACACACACACACACACACAGACATGCACACACACACACCAAGCATGTTCCAGGTCCATTGACCACTCACATAAGCCTAATGGGAAGGTTGCGCCAGTCTCTGTGAACACAGTCTGGGGCAATCGATGTCAGCTTCAGTCTCAGGTCTGGCTCAGCATCCAGCCTGCTTCTGTATTTGATTTTGATGACGGCAAGTGAAGAGAAGCCTTTCTCGCACAGATATGTGGTCGCAAAAGGAAGGAGAAAGCGCACCGCTTTGTCAGACAGGGCAGGGTATTCTCTGGGTTGCTTTATCCAAAAGTCCAACCAAGACTGCTTTCTGAAAGCAGAGTTTCATCACTAGACAACTCTACTAAACTCTCCTGCTCAGCCACAGTAATGTCCTTGGGAATTCAGAGGCTTCCATGAAGTTGAATGGGCTTCTCGTCCAGCTGTTGGCTTTGGTCATCACTGGGAAACACATCTGATAAGGGGAAGTTTTTAGCCTGTAAGAAAATGTTGACCTCTTTGTGCAATTCAAAAAGCCTTGAATGCACTTTTCCTCTTGATAGCCATCTTACCTCTGTATGGAGCAAGAGTTGGACATGCTCGCTGCCCATCTCATCACAGAGCACTTGGAATAGGCAAAACTGCATCGGTCGGGCCTTTATGAAGTTCACAGTTTTCACAGCAGAGTCCAGCACAGATTTCAAGTCATCGGGCATCTTCTTCCCCGCCAGCGCCTCACGGGGGGATGCTGCCATGAGTCCACCGCATCTCCGCTGCCACCTGTTGAATCCAAGCTGCTACTCCGCTGTGGCGTGTGGTCATAGCCCTCACGCTGTCCGTGCAGACTCCAACACACCTTTTCCATTCAAGCCCATTCTCTTGCACAAACTCGTCCAGGAGCTGGAATATGTGCTCGGCTGTAGTTCTGGTCTCGAGCGGTCGACAGAAAGTCTTCCTGAGGTGCACCATCATGTTCATATCTGATGTAAACCGTCAAATTGGCCAAATCTGCAACATTGGTAGTCTCTTCCAGCCGGATGGAATAATAGCGACCACTTTTAATGCGCTCAATCAGTGTCTTTTTGACATCATCTGCAATGGCTCCTATTCTCCGTGACACTGTGTCATTTGAAAGCAGCACCAAGTTCAACTGTGTGGCAGCCTTCTCGCCACACATGATCTTTGTCATCTCTTTGGCTAATGGTAGACACAGTTGTTCTCCAATTGTGTGTGGCTTACCGGCTTTCGCTCTGTGGAGGCTGCCACAATACGAGGCATCCTGTGCCTCGGCTGTGGGTGTACAACAGAATTGAATCGTGGACTTCAGCTTATTCAGTGCATCACGTTTTCTTGTGAAGAAATCTTCTGATTTGTCTTTCAGCACGGCATGTTTTGGTTGTAAAATGCCGTTGGAGGTGCGATGGTTTCATGCATTCATTGCTAAGCACTTCACCACAAATTACGCACTGTGGCCTGGGCTCTTCCTCCGTCCCACTGCAGCTGAATCCAAATTGAATATACTGGAGTTGTATTTGCGTACTGTTTTGTGCCGTTTATTTGTGGATTCCCAACTTGCGCTGCTGACGGAGCCACTAGTAGCACATGTGGCGATGGTTTCAGCACTGCTAGCACTGGAGAGCGTTGTGGCTGTGCATACTACTCATACGCTGCTCGGTTCACTGTCCTCCTCCTCGTTCACTTGTTGAAATTCCCTGCTGCTGGAAATATTCTCCTCCACCTTCTCTTTCGAATACCTCCCGTTTTGAGCCACTTTTGCATCATCCCTTGTCTCTCTTATCATCACTAGCTTGCTTGTAACGTTAGCTAATCATGCACAACAGGTAGTATCCGTGTGTCCGTCAGTGTCCGTATATTTTATTTCTAAATCTCAAAACAACAAAATAAATATAGAACTTGTTTTGAACCCTAATTTCAATTATCTCAAGCTTATTTTCACGTGTAGTAGTATTTTGATAGTATTACTGTTAGTGCTGTCAATAGATCAAAATATTTAATCCGATTTTTGCAGGTGGAAAAACAAATGCAGGTATGGAAGAATGAAATGCTAAAAGCAGTTACAGCTCAAGATTTTTATTATTTTATGTGACATGTGGGAGTGGGTTACCTGACAGCTCCTGGTTCACGTGACAGGCCAAAGACAGGTAGTTGGCGCCGCCCCGTACTTCTGTGTTTAAATTACTCACCCGGCAAATGCAGGTTGAACTGATTGCCTAGTGGTTTGTGGTTGCCGGCGGTGAAAGACGTAATCGGTGAGCAGGATAACGTTCTAACTATTAATCTTTTATAGCTTTTATAGCTTGATGCACCGTTTTTCCATTTTTTATATCTAGTCCAGTATCCTGTCGCTTCCACAGTACTCACAAGTATTGTGCTTTGTGCTTAAGGCGATAGAGCAAGAGGGACGGACTTGCACAATGTGTCCAGTGTTTTAACTGGAGTTTTAACAAGGTAAAACACATGTTTATTAAAGGAAAACCGTTTGTTTTGGTAAAAGGGAAATGTGTATGAATTGTGGTGTGGTAAATCTAAATGTGTTTGTGTATTAGATAGGAAGTTTATGTATGTTTCCTTTGTTTCAAGCATCTCTTGCAATCACTGTTTTTCCCATACTAAATGGTTATTGTGACGACGCATACCGCTTAGATCACTAGTTAGACGGGACATTATTCTGTGTGCTTTGTGCTGCGTGTTTTATGTGTGCATTATTTTTGCGTGCTTTACGTGTGCTTTTTGTTGAGTGCCCTCTTAGACGTGTGGTGCTCATCTTTGATTTATTTGTTTTGTCTTGTGTGGTTATTTTGAACGTGTTCAGTCCATGTGATTATGGGTGTGTGGTCTGTCACCTCTGTGCTGGGCCATGCCCATGCGTTTAATAGAACCCTGTGCGATTAAAGCGATTTACTTTTGGTATACAGTCTTTTCCTCTCATTCATTCATTTGAACACCTTCTAGTGGGGAAACATTGGCTATATATATTTAATTCCTCACAAGCTCATATTAAGAGTTTGACTCCTCCTACACAGGAGGTGGCGCTGTATCAATAAAGTAAGCCCTGGGCTTGTGTCGGTCACATTTATTTGTTACTTTTTACCTTAGTTTTTCTGAGCATTTTTTGTTGTTGCATGTATTGCATCTTTGTTGTGTTGGAGCCGCTTTATCATTCCAGCTTGTGGGTCCACCCTGAATGAGGGGCTCCTCCTTCTGCCCCTGAGAGGCTTGCTGGACTTTCAGCTCCGCTGTGTTTGCAGGACTGTGTTTGAAATGTCCAACTATTTTACGGCACTTTGCTAAAGCCCCATCAAATCCACAGTCACGGAGGGAGACAGCAACGGCCCTATGTATAATGTGCGCTATACAGGGCATATGCTCAATAAGAAGTTTCTTTGCTGCCGCAATCAAATTGCGAGCGCAATGTGTTAAAGTGAAATGTTCCGCCCAGCGCTCCTTTGTTTGTTTGGGCTGTTCAGTAGAGGTGGCCAAAATGATTCCTTTCTGGGATCCAGTTCACTTCGTTCAGTTCACCTAAAATATCTAGCTCTTTTAGCTCTTTTAGATTGTTCGCAACCTAGTTCAGTGTTACTTCCGGTTCATCACTTCCGGTTGTAGTTTCTACGTAGTTTCCTTTACTAATGTGTTTTATCCAGGCATGTGGGGGAATAACGTTTTGATAAATAATGTATTTCTCTAACACGCAGGTTTTGTTTCCATGTGTAAAATGTAGTCACTGCGTCGTTCACGTGCAGTTTATGCCGTAAACGACTTGTTTTACAACCCATCACAGAATCATAGCGGGCGATATTCTCGTTTGTTGGTTGTAGATGTATATGTTCATTCCCAGATTTACTTTCCAGCCAATGTCATGTTCAGAACTCTGTTTGTTTATCCGATCTGATCTAATCAGCACATAGAGCGATCCTGCCCGCGAGGCACTTTAATAAAAAATTTAAAAAACGATGAAAACGAACGAGAAGGAATATGGGAAATGAACGAGTCGTTCACTGAAAAGATCCGTTCGTTAAGTCCCACTGCTCCGTCCATTTTGGTTTTGACGCGCCTGCTGCCTGCCTCTCAGTCGATATTCACTCTAACCGAACGATCTGAGCTCTCAAACGGCCGATCAGATGACGCAAAATCCATGAAACTTTTCTCGGTGGGCGGCCAAAAATAAATTGCAATGTGTTTGAAGCAGAGATCCCTTGGGGTGGAACAACAATTGAATACCTCAAAGACATCTGATGATGTTGCTCATTCACGGATTCAAGATAGGGCTGAGCTGACTGTAGAATGTGACACACACAGTACTGAGGATAACGCACCGGATCAGGAGATCTGTGTGTCTGATACAGAAACTAATGGACAGGGAGTTGATGATGTTTGTCTGAACTCTACTGCTGCAACGCAAACACACACTCAGGCCCCTTCATTCCCCCGATTTCACACAGGCCCAAGGAACACCTTTCTAACACTCCTACACGTAGGTCCAGTGTAGGCCGTATATGTAGACTGTGTTAGTAAGTTAATTTACACAATGTGAGCTCAGAATACCCTGACTTCGCCAGTGAATAGTATTCGGAAACAGTTGGTTAGTTCAAATTTTTTCTTGGACTTCTTTGTTTTTGTACAAGTTTTGTTGTTTGTAGATATAATGGCCTGATGATTTTGTAGTACCGCTGAAGGATTAATTGTGTTAAGTGTAAATGGAACTTTATAGGTCTTCATTGAAGGGTTTGTGTATGATGCTACACAACCTTGATGAGTTCTTAAGTGAACAGCGTTTTGGTTGACAGGGGTATGCAAGATGCATATTTATATTTGTAGCAGGAGAGACTCTGCTCTGCTACTGTAGGGTACTTTTCCCCCGCCCATTAATTGTAGTTCAGTCCTATTAGGTGCACCTGTCTGTCTGCGTGTGATTACAGCTAAGCTGTAATCTTTACTTGCAGGTATGTGGTTGTCTTTTGGTGGGAGATATGTAGTGTTGCGGGAAGGGAAAGTGAGACGACTGTTTTCTAACCTAGGTTTGCGCCCTGTGTTGTCCACCTCTGGCTGGCCCCCAGCTGGGTCGTATCACGGGGGCTTGCTTCCTGTGCCTGCACGGAGAGTGCGAGCGACAACCAGCTGCTCCCCAGGTATGACGGTCGGGATTGTAAATAGTTTTTAATGTCAATCGTCTGCTGCTCTCTCTGTTGTTCACTGGTCCCCGAGAACAGAGGCCATATTAATAGCATGAATTGTTTTAGTACTCTTTTAAGACAGTATATTACTGTCGTTACAGGAGCTACCGGCTCAGCTCTGCTCCTGCTGTTTGGACCCATGGTGGCGTGTGCTCTCCCTGCGTCCGGGCTTCACCTGTTGCTGTCTGTTTGTTTTTATTTGTCCTTTTCTTGCATGTAGTGTTATTTTCTTTGTTTATTAGTAGTTTTGTTGTTTCCCACCGCCCTGTGCTTAACTTTGTCTCTCCTGGCGGTCTCCTGGAACTCTGAAGTGGGGAGGCTGATCACTAATTACGCCGGTGTGTAGTGTGTGTGGCGTGTGTGTGTAGTGTGTGTGGCGTGTGTGTGTGGCGTGTGTGTGTGTAGTGTGTGTGGCGTGTGTGTGTGTAGTGTGTGTGTGTGTGTGTGTAGTGTGTGTGTGTGTGTGTGTGTGTAGTGTGTGTGTGTGTGTGTGTAGTGTGTGTGTGTGTGTGTGTAGTGTGTGTGTGTGTGTGTGTAGTGTGTGTGGCGTGTGTGTGTGTAGTGTGTGTGTAGTGTGTGTGGCGTGTGTGTGTGTGTAGTGTGTGTGTGGCGTGTGTGTGTGGCGTGTGTGTGTGTAGTGTGTGTGGCGTGTGTGTGTGTGTGTGTGTGTGTGTGTGTGTGGCGTGTGTGTGTGGCGTGTGTGTGTAGTGTGTGTGGCGTGTGTGTGTGTGTGTAGTGTGTGTGGCGTGTGTGTGTGGCGTGTGTGTGTGTAGTGTGTGTGGCGTGTGTGTGTGTAGTGTGTGTGTGTGTGTGTGTGTGTGTGTGTGGCGTGTGTGTGTGTAGTGTGTGTGGCGTGTGTGTGTGTGTGTAGTGTGTGTGTGTAGTGTGTGTGGCGTGTGTGTGTGTAGTGTGTGTGGCGTGTGTGTGTGTAGTGTGTGTGTGTGTGTGTGTAGTGTGTGTGTGGCGTGTGTGTGTGTGTGTGGCGTGTGTGTGTGTAGTGTGTGTGTGTGTGTAGTGTGTGTGGCGTGTGTGTGTGTAGTGTGTGTGTGTGTAGTGTGTGTGTGTGTAGTGTGTGTGGCGTGTGTGTGTGTAGTGTGTGTGGCGTGTGTGTGTGTGTGTAGTGTGTGTGTGTAGTGTGTGTGGCGTGTGTGTGTGTAGTGTGTGTGGCGTGTGTGTGTAGTGTGTGTGGCGTGTGTGTGTGTAGTGTGTGTGGCGTGTGTGTGTGTGTGTAGTGTGTGTGTGTAGTGTGTGTGGCGTGTGTGTGTGTGTGTGTGGCGTGTGTGTGTGTGTGGCGTGTGTGTTTGTAGTGTGTGTGGCGTGTGTGTGTGTGTGTAGTGTGTGTGTGTAGTGTGTGTGGCGTGTGTGTGTGTAGTGTGTGTGGCGTGTGTGTGTGTGTGGCGTGTGTGTTTGTAGTGTGTGTGGCGTGTGTGTGTGTGGCGTGTGTGTGTGTAGTGTGTGAGTGTAGTGTGTGTGGCGTGTGTGTGTGTAGTGTGTGTGGCGTGTGTGTGGCGTGTGTGTGTGTGTGTGTGTGTGTGTGTGTGTGTGTGTGTGGCGTGTGTGTGTGTAGTGTGTGTGGCGTGTGTGGCCTGTGTGTGGCGTGTGTGTGTGTAGTGTGTGTGTGTGGCGTGTGTGTGTGTAGTGTGTGTGTGTAGTGTGTGTGGCGTGTGTGTGTGTAGTGTGTGTGTAGTGTGTGTGGCGTGTGTGTGTGTGTAGTGTGTGTGTGTAGTGTGTGTGTGGCGTGTGTGTGTGGCGTGTGTGGTGTGTGTGTGTGGCGTGTGTGTGTGTGTAGTGTGTGTGTGTAGTGTGTGTGCGTGTGTGTGTAGTGTGTAGTGTGTGTGGCGTGTGTGTGTGTAGTGTGTGTGGCGTGTGTGTGTGTAGTGTGTGTGGCGTGTGTGTGTGTGTGTGTAGTGTGTGTGGCGTGTGTGGCGTGTGTGTGTGTAGTGTGTGTGGCGTGTGTGTGTGTGTGTGTGTGTGGTGTGTGTGTGTAGTGTGTGTGGCGTGTGTGTGTGTGTGTGGCGTGTGTGTGTGTGTGTAGTGTGTGTGTAGTGTGTGTGTGTAGTGTGTAGTGTGTGTGGCGTGTGTGTGTGTGTGTGTAGTGTGTGTGGCGTGTGTGTGTGTAGTGTGTGTGGCGTGTGTGTGTGTGTAGTGTGTGTGGCGTGTGTGTGTGTGGTGTGTGTGGCGTGTGTGTGTGTAGTGTGTGTGGCGTGTGTGTGTGTGTGTGTGTGTGTGTGTGTAGTGTGTGTGTGTGTAGTGTGTGTGGCGTGTGTGTAGTGTGTGTGGCGTGTGTGTGTGTGTGTAGTGTGTGTGTAGTGTGTGTGTGTAGTGTGTAGTGTGTGTGGCGTGTGTGTGTGTGTGTGTAGTGTGTGTGGCGTGTGTGTGTGTAGTGTGTGTGGCGTGTGTGTGTGTAGTGTGTGTGGCGTGTGTGTGTGTAGTGTGTGTGGCGTGTGTGTGTAGTGTGTGTGGCGTGTGTGTGTGTGTGTGTAGTGTGTGTGTAGTGTGTGTGTGTAGTGTGTGTGGCGTGTGTGTGTGTAGTGTGTGTGGCGTGTGTGTGTGGCGTGTGTGTGTGTGTGTAGTGTGTGTGTAGTGTGTGTGTGTAGTGTGGCGTGTGTGTGTGTGTGTGTGTAGTGTGTGTGGCGTGTGTGTGTGTGTAGTGTGTGTGGCGTGTGTGTGTAGTGTGTGTGGCGTGTGTGTGTAGTGTGTGTGTGTGTGTAGTGTGTGTGTAGTGTGTGTGTGTAGTGTGGCGTGTGTGTGTGTGTGTGTAGTGTGTGTGGCGTGTGTGTGTGTAGTGTGTGTGGCGTGTGTGTGTGTAGTGTGTGTGGCGTGTGTGTGTAGTGTGTGTGTGTGTGTAGTGTGTGTGTAGTGTGTGTGGCGTGTGTGTGTGTAGTGTGTGTGTGTGGCCCTTGGAGGCATTCTCCCCGTATTGGTGCGTTCACCTCTCTGCCTTTAGTAACCCCCTCCGTCTCCACCTGGTTGGCTTGTTGGGCCAGCGTGTGAAAGTGTTTTCATAGTCATTTGTGTTCAGTATATACATTTTCTGTTTAAATAAATGCTTGTAAATATGAACTGGAGACACGTCTCAAGCCTTTTTTATTAAGGCAACGAATCTGTGTGACCTTGATTGAGGTAAAACCCTAAAAACATCTCCTTGGGTGAAACTCCCAAGGTGGCGTTGTCGTCCGACTCCATCGTCTCGCCACGTATTCAAGAGGGTGCACTGCCCTGTTTGCTTATGATGTGTATAAATCGTGACGCGTTCTGAAGATTGTTTGACATACGTTTGTCTTTGTACCTGGTGGGTTTTTTGTTGTCTCCTTACTCTTACTCTCCCAATGTTATGAGGTAACATTCGATGTCTGTAATTGTTATTGGGGATGTCCTATGCAGGATTTAATTCCACTTGCACATAAAAACAATGAAACAAGAGGGGGTTTGCCCTCAATATACTAGTAATATGCTATGCAATTGGTTGAAGAGTGCCCTCTAGTGGGTATACAGGTAGTGCTGCTGGGCTTTTCTCCCTGTTCGGAGGATGAGAGTCAGCGGTTGTTTAAAGAATGTGCTCCCACTCAATTAATTAGAATCTTACCCAATACTCATTGACTTATTGGTGTTAGTTGGTGTTTTTTGGTATGTCTAAAGCATTTAGGTCAGAGATTCACACATCTGAAAAATGTGGTGTGACATAAGTTATGTTGCTAATCATTCTCCTCTTGTAACAGACCCGTTACAGACCCATGCTGCCGTGTTACAGACTCCCACCTTTTGTCATTCATACCAGAATAAATAGCTGAACTGGCTCCATGTCTCTGGACAGTCATTTCTCGACATTAAGCAACACAACGCAGATGAATAAAGACACAACCATGAAATTGTTCTGTGTGAAGTTTGAGACACAACTACGCAATTTCAATGTTGCACACTACCTCACGCTGTAGGAAATCAATGGAAAAGGCCAAGCTTCCTCTGACAAGGCACCATGCAAAAATAATGGTGAGTCGGTTTGGTTCCACATACACATACGCAAACATTTTCTCTGACTCTGAACCAAAGCCGACTGAGAACCAAGATGACCAAAAGCCGTCTCTACGTACGGTTAGATATGTGGTCTGTGCTCTGAAGAGGCAGGGCCGCACTCTGTAAGGCTTCTGCAGTTAAACTACTGGTCATAAACTATTCTGATCCCAAACGCTCTTTTAAGAGCCACCCAAATACTTCTCAAAGAAGCATATTAGCAGTAATCCCCGTCTCCATTAGCACTACTCCGTTCAGAGTTT
>CM051000.1:6295272-6420272 GCA_027704905.1 Muraenolepis orangiensis | reverse complement strand
TGAGCTATACTGCCGCGTGCCGCTGTGGCATGCAACAGCAGGTTATTGCCATATTATGCCACCCAGTCCTACATTCAAACTGACAAAAGAAACGGTACAAAAACCTAAAAGCCCTACCATGCAATGCTTTCATCTCTTACAGATGAGTAATGAGGACGCTACCTGTAACAGCAGCACCATGTGTGCCTTGGCCAGCTCCTTGCTGTGCAGCGCACATGTGCCCAGACACAACACCGCCATGTTGCGCACCGCAGGGTGAGCGCTGGCTATGCAGGGTAGGACCTGGAGACAGGAGGTTCCACCATGAGGAGATAAGAGAACACGCAAACAAACTTCGAATTTTCATCTGCACAAAATATGCGGGCGAGAGGGAGAGGTTGAGGTCAGTACGGCGTCTGTTACCAGAGAGGACATGATGTCGCTTATGGTGGGCCCAACGCGAGTCTTCATGTTCATCTGCTTCAGCAGCTCTGCACACATGGTGAGACACCTCAGGAGAGTATCTGGGTCGCTCTACAAACAGCAGCAGAGAACACACACACACAGTCAGCCACTCATACAGGAGGGACCTCTCTGAGCCAGGGATGAGTTGGACTGGTCGTTTAGCGGGCTAGTCATTGGTAGATTTGTAGTATCCTTTTTTTTTGTCCTGAGAAAAGCATCATTAGGGAATCATTTACATGGAAAAATCAAAGAAGCATGCCCTGCACTATTCATGTCGTTCACCATCCTCAACAGCGCTCTTCACCCCAATTGGACTATTATTTGGATTTAAACTTTCAAAGCTAGACAACTTCCAACTGTTTTACCCTCCTACCAAACAGTTAAACTCACTGCAATATACCTAATGCATGTCGCAAAATAGCACACTTTTCAGCCTTATAAAAACGTTCCATAAAGCATGTCACATGCCTCTTGTAATGCACACAACAGATTTCTAGGAATTTTCGGTTAGGCGTGTTGAGAATAGTCAAGGAAATGAGTCGCCAAGAACATCCCTAATCAGAGCATTTAAATGTTAAAATGTACGTAGTGAGAAGATAACGACCCATGAAGAACCATGTACGTTCCCCTAGCTGTTCCCTTCTTTTCACAAGCGGTAGCCGTGCCCGTTTGTGAAGCCCCAGACAGGAGAGACCAACATGTAGATCATGAATAGATCCTCCAAGGGCCTCTAGGTGAGTCAACGGGGGGAAAAAAAAAAATGTGTGTGCGCGTGTGTTAGAGATTTTAAGCGTGCCTTCTCTGTGAAAATCTCCTGGTCAGCCGGCTGACTGTTCTTGTCCTGCAGTAGCAGGTTGTACTGGTTCTCCAGCTCTGTGATGGAGTCCTTGAGCTGGGCGGCGTGGCTGAACTCCTGGGCCGCGATGCAGTCCTCCAGCGACTGCTTGGCCTCTAGGATGCGCACCTTTACCTCCGCTAGCTGTCCGTGTGGGAGAAGACATTAGAAGAAAAGGACAATATTGAACAATTTAAATAGTGTTTAAATCATAATTCACAACAGTTTAACAAGACATCTGCCTGTAGGGAGAGTGAGAGAACTGTGTAGGAATAATAAAGCAAAACAAGGTGGCACATACCATTGTAATACTTTGTAGGGCTGCACGATTATGATCAAAATGAGAATATTGTGATACAGCTCATGGACTCTGGGTGTTGGGAGGCTGCCTACCTTGATCTGCTGCCTGCGCTTCTCATTCTCGTCCATGGGTTGAGGGGCCGTGATGGGCTCCCTCACGTCAGACATGATCTCTGTCACCTGGCACCAGAGCAGATCCACCAGCAGCACAACAGCGTAAGAGGATGTTGCACTTTGATCATGCGTGTGTATTGAACAGTATCGGCCATCTTCACCCAAGTCCGAGTAATATTGGGTGACCGGGCCGAGTAAGAACAGAGCAGGTATTTCATCTATAGTACAATTAAAATCTCCCAGAAGCTAAAATAATCGTCATGAACAAAAAGGGGTCAAAAAGGCGTCAGGAAATGGGAATATATATGTTGCAAAGTTAATGAATGATATAATACCACTGCAAAAAACTAAAGGTTTTGCTACTCCCATTTCTCTACTGGGACATGTCTGGTAAATATGTGAAAGACCACCCCCAGGGGAGGTTCTCCAGAGGGGAAATTGGTGTGTGCATGTGTGTGAGAGTGACTCACGGTCAGTATGCAGCGGTTGTCATCGGGGACGAGGTTCAGGAGCTTCTCGGTGAGCAGGGAGACCAGGGATGGAGGAGTCTGTGGAAGACACAGCATCTCCTGCAGTGCAGCCACCACACGCTTCCTACCCAGGGAGGAACCTAGATTAGAGGCTTGTATTGTTCAGTAAATAGAACCAGATGTTAAAACACACCGCAGGATCATTCTATTTGATGGGCTTATGGGCTTCCCTAAGTACAACTTATGGTCTATGATACTCATCAGTGGAAAGACGCAAGCATCTTCTTCTGGCTTCTGACAATTTGCCAGCAGAGATATCATTTTTTGTGTGGTTGGCTCTGCGTTTCTATTGAACCTGTTGGCTCACCTGAACCCCAGTCTAGACACAGTGTAATAATAAGTAAATAATATTTTATACCTGTTTTTATAATAAAAGTAGACTGGTTTTACATCTCATTTAACTAATACATTAGTAGTACATAGTACATTATATATTACCATGCACTTTACTGTAACATTTGCACTCTGGTTAGATGCACAATTATTTTCGCTGTACTGTACTTGTGCTGTGCAATGGCAATACATTTGAATCTAATCTAACAGTGTGATGACCAAGGAGTCTGCCTTCAATCCTCAACTGACCCACCTCCATCTCATCCATCCCCTCCTCCTCCTCCTCCTCCTCCTCCTCCTCCTCCTCTCATCCATCCCCTCCTCCTCCATCCCCTCCTCCTCCTCCTCCTCCTCCTCTCATCCATCCCCTCCTCCTCCTCCTCCTCCTCCTCCTCTCATCCATCCCCTCCTCTCATCCATCCCCTCCTCCTCCTCTCATCCATCCCTTCCTCTCATCCATCCCATCCACCAACCTGCCCCCTTCCTCGTTGGTGTCCAGGCAGCCGGTGAGCAGGATGAGCTGCATGGCAATGAACTCCTTGGTCATGACCAGCTCCAGAGTGTTGAAGTCGGCCCTCTGCTCCTCCGACAGCACGGGCACCGACTTTACAAAGCTGACGTACAACATGAAGTCAGTGGTGGTCGGAGCACAGTCGGTCAGTGTGAAATAAAGTCCCCACAATAGTAACGACATAATGCCACACACAAAAAAACAAGAAAAAGCTTAGTGTTATGTAGCACTGTCAAAAAAATAAAATATTAAAATAAATTGCATGAGAGCCAAGAGGGCCCCCGAGCCATCACCTAGTACAGGTGACACTATCATGGCCGGAGTCCGTGGTCTCACCCAGAGAGGTAGTGAGCGTAGGTGGCCGCGTCCGGCAGGATCTTGTCCAGCATGTCCTCGCCCTCCTCCCCCTTGGCCCTCACAAACTCACACAGAGCCCTCCAATAGAGCACGTTCTCACAGCTCAGGGAGTCTCCCGGGATCAGCCCGCTGCGGATAACAGACACTTTAATGCTCGTCGAGTCTAGGGTTGTCACCATGCCAGAATTTTTTATTTCTATACAATAATTTGCCATTATTTTATTTATCGAAAGCGGCCAGTATTTAAGGCTGTATGGATACTTTTGACAACCGGAGTTCAGTAAAGTCTTCCTATCATTTCTCAAGAAACAAAAGTCAGTCCTCCCCCTTTGCCGGCAGTACCTCGGGTCGAGTGGTACTCGAGTGTCCTGCAGCAGTTGGTCTTCAGGCATGTTGGAGAAGATGGCTGCGAGCACATCCAGGGCCATCTGGGAACAGTTCTCTACATCCAGGCGGTGCAGCAGCTCCACTACGTCTCCGTCCAATTGCTGGAGCCAGGACGGCAGGAGCCGGGAGCGAACGGTCTCCCTGACTGCCTCTAGAACACAAAAACACACACGTGGGTTTACCTTCTGCTGAGTCCCAAATGATGATGGGACAACTACTCAGCCATTAACATTGAGCACTTTGTTTTGAAACGTCATGTAACTCGTCGCACACAGTACCTGAGGAGTCATGCAGGCCCTGCTGCAGTAGGTTCACTCTCTGTGCAATGCTCAGAGCTTTTATATGCACCTTGTCTGCAAGAACCTGAAACGCAAAGAAAGGCCACGTATTCACCCACATGCTACAGATCACCACAGACAAACGCGTCAACACTGGCGACGATCACGTTGGATACACATCGCACATTCATTACACTAGTTACAGCACGTCACCTGGTAGGCTAGCTTGCGGACGGCCTCCTTGATGTCCCGGGTGCGCTTCAGCACCTTGGGGAGCGTGTGGGGAGACATGGCGATGCACGACAGGACGGCTCTCCTCACCTCCGCGTTGGCATCGTTTTCCAGAATCAGCATGTAGGCTACAAGAGTGAGTGGAACAGCGTGCGTGTGTATACATAGTACGGAGGACATATATAGTTAAAGAGCTTCATAGTGCAGTTGCTAGGATGTTAAACGGCAGGCTGAATCCACAATGAGACAAACCTGGTTAAACTAAATAATAATAATAATAATAAACAATGTCCGTGATGGACCTGGCATGTTCCCTGAGCTAGATACCTAATGAACCTGAACTCACTGCAATCCACTTAAGATAAAAGCTAAATAAGTGTAATTTCCAACAGGTTTCCCCCCCTACCGCTGATAGTGAGACAGTCCTGGTCCTTGGGCTGCTGCAGGCGGGTCATGGCCAGGGCGGCCTGGATCCTCACATTGGGGAACTTGTCTGTGATGCGGACCAGCATGGCCCGGTGGATGCTGTCAAACAGGTCGTCGTCGATCTGGGCGTTCTCCACCATGCTGCCCAGCAGCTTGTTGATCAGCTGGCACACGCGGAAGCGCACGGCGTGGCTGCTGACCATGTGGGACTGGCAAGAGAGCAGGAGACACGGCGCAGGATATGAAGGTGTGAAGGGACAGAGGAACACAAGCAATGGGGAGAAGCTTGGTGGAAACTTTGAAGAGGACACGTGGATGGTGCACGGTGGAGTCATCACCAGCACCATCCACGTCTGCTAGAGGCAGGACAGGCCTTTTATCATGTACATCGATATACACTCTTCTGCTAATCCACCACAGCAGCATTAACAACAATATTAGATTGTGTGTGCATGTGTACCTCCAACAGGAAGTTAAAGATGAAGGTCAAAAAAGGATGGCACTCCTCCTCCTCCTCCTCCTCATCATCTTCATTATCCTCTTCCTCATTCGTCTCCTTGTCTCCCTCTTTGACGTTTTTAGCAGCAGAATGAAAGCTTGAGGCAAACTTGGCAACAAACTCCATGACATTTTCCACAGCGGGCTCCCTCTTGTACACAATCATGGCATACTTTAAGTAGTGGATGAACTCCTCGTGGAACAGCGTCTTGTCCTCCAACTGTTGGGGGGGGGGAGGGGAGCTAGTTACACACACAGACCTCAAACAAAAACAAGGAACCAGCGCTAATAAATGACCTCAAACCACCATGAAAAACGCTAACAAAGACCAGAGACATATGAATATGATATATGAACAGAACCAGAACATTGAACAATGCAAACAACATTTGCCTCCTAATTAGTAATGTTGCCATCTGGGCGACAATATAGCCACTCTCTATTCACTAAGAACAGATCAAAGTTCTCATTCGTTTCTCAAGCCGTAACGTTATTAATTCAGATTCAGATTCAGATTACTTTATTAATCCCGAGGGAAATTAAGGTTTAAACAGGTAATGCTCAACTAGCCCATGCACTTTGAGGTCCTCATAGTATTATTCTCTACACCTAAAGTATTGCAAAGCATGTAGTACGAGTACTTCTGTGACGTATGATGAACTGCCCAGTGATTAAAATGCAACTAAGAAAAGAGTATATCTACGACAATGAAACATGAAAAGGTCCAGTTTCACAGCTAAATATTAGATTAAAATGTATTGTCATTTCACAGCACAAGTACAGTACAGTAAAAGGAATTTGGCATCTAAACCAGAGTTGCAGTAAAGTGCATGGTCAAATATAATGTAGTTGTTGAATAAGATGTAAAAGCAGTCTACAAAAACAAACTACTACTAAAAACAGGTATAAAATAACTTCGAGTAGGTTTGAGATATGTGCAGAATTATAGGTATATATATATATATATATATATATATATATATATATATATATATATACACAAGGTAAGTGTACAAGTATAAACAGGTAGCAAGCAGGGGTATGCCGTTGTATCACCATATATACATGTATATACAGCAGGTAGTGTGAGCAGGGGGGTGTAATTATATCAGCAGTTGACGATTAATATATATATATATATATATATATATACGGTAAGTACAGTAAAAAAAAAAGTACATGACTATCATACAGGTATGTAAACTATAAACATGTAAAGTACAGGTAGACGATGTAGTTATGACCCAGTGTCCCAGGAGTCAGACCTTGTCGTAGAGAGCGGTCAGGCCGGCCACCAGCTTAGCCTTGTTGTGGTGTCCCTTCTGGGCTCGGTTGAAAGTCTCCTTGATGTCCATCTCTGGGTCGACCGGCATCTCGCTTTAAAAAGGTGCAGGCAAAAGGGTGGAGGGTTGAGAAGAAACGTGTGCTCATAGCGTCTACCTTTTGGTAGACGCTATGAGCACACGTTTCTTCTTAATGTGTTTAATTATAATTTAAATTGGGCATTTAGCTACGTTAGCCCCGGTCCCAATTGGGCTACGAACAAAACACGCAAAACTAAATGTTAACCTCAGGATTTCATGTTAACATATGAACAGGTTTAGTTGAGTAAACGATGTAGCCGGCGTTCCAACTATACACAAAACCTTTTAGTTCGTAGAACCTGTACCTGGTCGATATGATCTCCTATCTACCGTTGGGTCGTGTCTGTTATGCGCCGTTTGACTGCTGCGTTCACTGCCGCCAGTTTTCAAAATGTACTAGCTGCTGGTCGGCCAGCTCTCGCGAGAATTTGATGAATCAATAAATAAATATAACTTCTCGCGAGAAATGATAGCGCGTTGTGTTACGCCCCCCGCCCTTCCTGTATCTTTTAGGGACATACAAGATACATGATTTATATTTTATAATTTATTTATTTGTACATAGTACATAGGAACGCTTACTCCCCATTACCTCCCGCAGTATAAAAAACAATACCATAACAATTAAAATGATATATACAATACAAAAATTATTTTAAAAGCAGCAAAGTGACAAATTATATGTACATGTTTTTTTAATTTAATTAAATTTTTTACAAAAATGTTTCAAAAGCATTTAAAGTGCCAGTAGTGCAGCAGCATCATGAATACAGTGCAGTACAGTGCAGTAACTGTGATGAGTCCAGAAAGTCCAGCAAAGTATGATAGTGTAATGTTAATGATAATGTTATGATAGTGAAAGTGGCAGCACTCCTAGCAGTTCAGTAGGTCACTGCCTGTGGATAAAAACTATCCTTAAACCTAGTCGTACTTGTACGGATGCTGCGCAACCGGCGACCAGACAGTAGGGGGGAGAAGAGATGATGCCCAGGGTGGTTGCAGTCCTTTATCATGGAGATCTTTGGTGATGAGAGCACTGACATCCAGCTTTATAGTGGGAGCACAGATATCTACATATTTATAGAGTTTCTTTCGATAACATTAGGCTGTTCTGACGTGCAGCAAAATCGAGTTAAATACCGCATATAGTGCGTACCAGAGGTGGCAAAAGTACACACATTCTGTACGTAAGTACAGATACTTGTATATGTATAATAATGTATTCAGCGTGAACAACAACAAAAAATAGAACAACAAGCATATTTGCTGTTGCCTACATTGTAGATGGGTGACTTGGCCTCTACATAGGCCTAAACATATCACACTAAATGATTATAGTAAAAGCAGTATGATTTACAAACTCAACTGTAGAATTGCCGCAGTCAAAGTGCAACAGTATACATAACTTCTTCCCCAAGTCATGGACATGACGCCTTTAGGCCTTTCTCCCTTAACGTCTCTGCCTAGCCATTTTGTTTTGATGCGTCTTCTACGTGCCATTTGTCTATTTACGTCTGTTGTACATGATATGCACACTGAGGGGTCGTCTTTTCTATTGTCCGATCTAGGGCTGGGCGATATGGCCAAACATGTGATGTTCTTCTCGTGTAGGTGGAGCTCCTCTAGAGCTGCTGCCAGATTCTCTTCTTTTTCCAAGAGGAGAAGGCGTTGACCACTCTTTTGCACACCCCAACTGCGATCCTCTGTCTCCACTTCTCTCTGAAGATAAACAGAAAAGGCAACAGAAATATGTTAAATAAAACTCCTAATAACAGTTAATAACAAAATTGCTTTTGCAACAATCAAAAAATATCACAAGACTACAGTCATGGTGTAGTATACAGTTAACGTCGCCACCCAATAGGGAGCCCTCCACGTCCGCCACCAGGGGGGGCGGTAACACCAGCCACCAGAGGGTCGTCTCCTTCATCCATGACCTACCTGGCTGTCCTGGAGCTGTGGACACAGCTGTGAGGGGCTCAATGACCACCAGCTGACCACCAGGAGTTGAGGAGGCTCCTGGAGGACAATGTTGACCTTTATGCCGCTAACGACAAGGACTGCACACGGACACGTTTGGTCCAGCCCCGCATTTCCACTGGGTCATCCCCACCCATCCTTTGGCGGCCTCACCGACTGGCCTTGGCTAGGCAGAGGAAAAGATCGCCAGCTGTCCTGGTAAAGAAGGACGACAGCTGGAGGTTCTGTGTGGACTATCGCCGGCTGAATGACATCACCACCAAACAATACGATAATTATTTTAAAGTTGAATCGGTGTTTTGAAGGGGTCCTTGAAAAAACTAAACAAATCCCTTTAAGGGGTCCCTGGCCACAAAACCTTTGAGAACCCCTGCTCTAGACTGTCATTCGTGAAGGTTACCCAAATAGGTTGGTCATTCCGAACAGTATCTCTACCACAGCCAGAAGTGTATTGACTGAAACATCACAAAAACAGGAAGTGAGTGTATCTTCACGAAAATGTAAGTTTGAAAATATTTGGCCCTCTTGGGGGCGCCATAAACAATTTGAACCAAACGAGGGCACTTGGGGATCAATATCACATGTGCTTAAGTAAGATTATGCAAGTGGGCTAAAAGACAAAAGCAAATAAATTGTTTTTATCTGATCACTTTGAAACTCAAGATGAGCCAGTAGAAATAGGGGAGGCTACAGTCACCAGTTGAACTACACAACGGTCATTTGACTTTATTTATTTTTGTTTTTGACCTATGGCCAAGATTTATAGATCATTTAGTTCTTCATGACTTACAAAGATCATATAAGACACAAGGACTTGTCATTTCCGCCATTTCAAATTGAAGGAAAAGAAACCGACCTATTCCTAAACCATTTGTTCAAATACCAAGACTCTTTGGACCGCTATTGGTAAAAGTAAAAGTCAAATGAGTTAAAAAATTCCAAAATTACACTAACGGTATGGCCACAGGCGGAAACGTATTGAATAAACCATGGAAGGAATTAGGCATGGCTTCTAAACGCTACTCAGGTCAGGGCCGGCCCAACTCTTAAGTCAACTCAGCACCTGCTAAGGGCCCCCATGGCCACCAGTGGGCCCCCAAAGAGCGCTTGATGTTCCACAACAGCTCTTCATCAAGCATTGACAACAGTCAATAGCATCAGCGGTGCTGAGGCGGTGGGGAGCCCCCAAATCTAATTATGTTTCGTGCCCCGTAAAGGCTTGGGCCTGCAACTGCTTCAGCTCACGGTTCACCCTATTGATGCTACTTGCTTATTGTAGCTATATTTTAATGTTGTTTTTTCTTCACACAAAGTACTCTAAATTGATCAACGAGGACGATGAAACAGTGTAAAGAGATGGTGCGAGGACAAACAGCCTAGCACTGAATGTCAGCAAGACTTCCCACGACCTGGCGTAGACCCGGCACACAGAGGGCATGCTGAAGAAGGCCCACCAGCGCCTCTACGCCCTGCGGTGCCTCAGGAGAAGCGGAATAGGCCAACGGTGGCTAGTGAACTTTTTAAACATGGCACTGTGTGGTACAGCAACACCAGTGCACAGGACAAGAAAGCCATACAGAGGGTCGTGAGAACAGCAGAAAAGATCATTGAGTGTGCTCTTCCATGCATTGATATCTTTAGGACCAGGTGTTGGAAGAAGGCCATCTACATCACTAAGGACCACAAAAACCCTGGGCACCATCTCTTGTAGGGCCCCCTACCGTCCTTTGTGTTCATTTTTATTGTATATATTATTTTAATGGTTGGACAGTAAATGATCCGTCAGGGCAGGTTTCAAAAGTGTTTTATTGTATGGCAGCCGCTCCCGCTTCCCTCATTTAAAGAGCCACGCCTCCTTCACACAACACTAACCTACAATCTACAGAGTGAAGCACATTTTATTGTTTTTGGATGAAAACATGTCATTATATATAAACATGTAAGAAGCTAATCTAAAGTGTACTGAGTTCGGCGCATCCTATTGTTTTTGGGTGACAACTTGTTGATCAATTTTAAATTAAACTTTTCCCAGAGAATGGTCTCTACCTCCTCATCTGGTATGTCTCTTATATCTATAAGATCTACACCTTCATCCGGCCTAAAGGAGACTTCCCTGTAAGTCCAGCCGACCAGGGATCGAAACCCTGTGGGTGTTTGGAGGGAGGAGATTGACTTTGTGGTGAACAGTGTCATAGGATCGGTCTGTAGTGTGTGGTTAATACAAGTGAAATAATCCATTTCCCGGGGGACCAAAGAGAAGCAATAGACAGGCTGGTTTTGATTCTTAATGATGAGACTTGATCGAGAAAAGTCTGGATTCAGAATCTCTGGCTTCCTGATGGTCTTCTCCAAGACCCAGACCTCCCCCTCGTCTATAAGGCGGAACACACCAGCTTCTTGGGGATGATCCTTTCCAGAAACAAGCTCGATGGGCTCCCGCAATTGATAAGCCATTCCAAAGCTTACATCTACGATGTACACCTTGCCCTCAACGGTCACCATGTTGATGAGATGTGAATCTAGGGCACAGGAACGATCACAATCAAGGATAACTTTGGAGCTCAGGATGACAGAGGTGTAGCCCAACTCTTTCAGCACCCATGCAAACAAGTAGTTGTTCTCCATGCACCAACCCCCACGATGGTCTCTCACGATCTTGTTGTAAATGGACTCCAGGTCCAAGACGTTCTTCTCGCCACAGTGAATGCTCAGATTTTCAAATGGGATTGTCATCACGCTGTGTTTCTGGATAGCTGTGAGTGTTTCCAGGTCGGGCTTCTCAAATGGACCACAGAATCCAGTCCTCTTAAAGTACTCCTCCAAATTCATTGTGTCCTATGAGATAACACACAGATTTAATATTAGGTTGTATATTGTTATATATTATTGCAGTGTGTCATCTTTGTGCTTCCCTAGTTAAATGAAAAAACATGTGGCTTTATGGGTATAGTCGCTTTGGATAAAAGTGTCTGCCAAATGCCCTAAATGTAAATGTAAATGTATTGCGCTTTCCTGGATAGCTATATAACTATATATAATAATATAACAGCCGGATCTCTTTCCTGGATAGCTATATAACTATATATAATAATATAACAGCCGGATCTCTTTCCTGGATAGCTATATAACTATATATAATAATATAACAGCCGGATCTCTTTCCTGGATAGCTATATAACTATATATAATAATATAACAGCCGGATCTCGCAGACTTTGAAGGCTCCTCGTCCACATGTTTAACCACATTGCAAGAAAAGGTGAAACTGAAACGTGGATGTATAGATATAAACAAACAATGTTGTCCCAAATAATGAATTGTAATAGTTTGATAGCAGTTTAAACAATCAAAGCATACCCACAATAATACCAAAGGCATTTCTGGATAGCTGAGTGGTATGCAGATATTGCTGTAATGAGCTCAGATAACATCATCAACAGCTCTCTGAACAATGCCTGTTGGCTTCCTGACCGAGTGACCTTATGCCGCGTTCCAGACAACCGGGAAGTCGAGTATTCACGACCTCCTACTAGAAAAAGTGCGATGGAACGCCACCTGAAGTCGAACCTTCTACTTGTGAACTCGGACCAAATCATCAAATGTAACCCGATTTCAGTTTCTAAAGTCACATAACAATTGCGGCACCCATGGAAGCCAAACATACAAATAATACTATGAGTACTAATATTAATACTATGAAATGTTACATTTTTCATGTAGTTCGCTTTCAATGTCGTGCCATTTATTTCCTCTCTAGTACATTCCACCCAATAGGGGAGGGGTAGGATGTACAGTTGCAAGAAAAAGTATGTGAACCCTTTGGAATTACCTTGATTTCTGCATAAATTGGTCATAAAATGTGTTCTGACCTTCACCTAAGTCACAACAATAGACAAACACAGTCTGCTTAAACTAATACCACACAAACAATTATATGTTTTCATGTTCTTATTGAACACACCATGTAAACATTCACAGTGCAGGGAGGGAAAAGTATGTGAACCCTTATATGTAATAACTGGTTGACCCTCCTTTGGCAGCAATAACCTCAACCAAACGTTTCCTGTAGTTGCAGATCAGACCTGCACAACGGTCAGGAGGAATTTTGGACCATTCCTCTTTACAAAACTGTTTCAGTTCAGCAATATTATTGGGATGTCTGGTGTGAATCGCTCTCTTGAGGTCATGCCATAGCATCTCAATCGGGTTGAGGTCAGGACTCTGACTGGGCCACTCCAGACAGCGTATTTTCTTCAGTTGAAGCCATGCTGTTGTTGATTTACTTCTGTGCTTTGGGTCATTGTCCTGTTGCATCACCCATCTTCTGTTGAGCGTTTTTGGATAGCAGTGGTTTCCTCTGTGGTGTCCTCCCATGAACTCCATTCTTGTTCAGTGTTTTAGCTCTTTTGTGTGAGGCATGGTTCACATCAGGCAATGCTTCTTGAGGATAGCAAACTCAAAACTGGTGTGTGTTTTTTATAGGGCAGGGCAGCTTTAACCAACACCTCCAATCTCGTCTCATTGATTTGACTCCAGGTTGGCTGACTCCTGACTCCAATGCGCTCCACCCTGCACTGTGAATGTTTACATAGTGTGTCTATTGTTGTGACTTAGATGAAGATCAGAACACATTTTATGACCAATTTATGCAGAAATCCAGGTAATTCCAAAGGGTTCACATACTTTTTCTTGCAACTGTATTTATAGACTAGTCTGTTTCTGTATTAGGCTATTGAATGTAAGTTTTGGATACGTTTCCAATGTATAATAGCGTCTGTTAATGAATGCGTTTTTCCTAAAATGTTTTAAAAAAGCCTAAAAATAACTTTAATTCGGAATATACAAATCAACAAGTTGTCCTGAACGCGGCAATGCTCCCGTAGTTCTGTGACAACGAAATACAGAAACGACATTACTAAAATGACAAAAACAAGTTCCTCTTACTTCCTACATACGAATCAAAGTTGTAACAACTTTATAGCATACCTTGGGTGAATATTCGATTGTGATGGGCTGTAACAAGCACAGACAGCAGGGGTTTCTTTAGATACCTTTTATTTTTCAATGTATGTTTTAGTAAGAGTGAATAAGTCCCAATTTCTTTGGTGTGAATAAATGTCTGTGCGCCTTACCTGCTTCTTCTGCTTCTTCTGGGTTTGGTGGAGTTGGCATCCGAGTGGTACATTACCGCCATCTTCTGGTGTCTAGTGGTACATTACCGCCATCCTCTGGTGTCTAGTGGTACATTACCGCCATCCTCTGGTGTCTAGTGGTTCTTGTAGTGTTCTATCAGTCATATTTTTCTCCATCAGTCCTGTTCTTTTAGGAAAGTTGGTCAGGTTTTTACTATCAGTTTTTCAATCATGTACTTCCTTTCTGGGGCATATGTCTGGCAGTGGAACACAAGGCTATTGATTATATTTCCTGACACTGTCAATGTCCTATCCTTAACCTACTTATTCTCTTCGGCTACCACTTCTGTTTCTCCCATTACCCACGCTAGATTGTATAGAACAGGGGTCCCCAACCGCCGGGCCGCGGACCGGTACCGGGCCGTGGAGGTGTTACTGCCGGGCCGCGAAACAGCTGTGTGTTTATCATCATATTTGACTCAAATAATTTGAGTATAGGTGAACGGCGGGCGGTATAATCTATATATAGAGATGATATATACAGTATAATCTATATATATAGATTATATAGCGGTATATATGGGCGGTATAATCTATATATATAGATTAAATATATATCCGCGGCATAACGAGAGACTTTCAGTTGCACGCGCTACTAAAGAGACTACGCGCTAGTGATGTGTCGGTCGCGAACGAGCCGGCTCAAAGAGTCGGCTCTTTTAAGTGAACGACGGGAGCCGGCTCGCACCCGCGAACAAGCCGGGGGTTTTTTTACGGGTGCTCCGCGTACATGCGCGGAGCGCATGACAACCGGTCCGCAAAAATTGACAACCAGTCCGCAAGATTGTTTTCATGTATCTGCCGGTCCGTGGCACAAAAAAGGTTGGGAACCCCTGGTATAGAACACATGTGTCGGCCTTTCTTTTCCGAGTTCACCATCCGTTCCATTAATTTACAAACATTGGGATGTTAGCGCAATACGTCTATCCTTTGTTGGTTTACATGCATCCTTTCCTGGTTTCCTTATGATCCTATGATCGCTTCTTTCCAACTTGTAGGTAGTCTACCTTCTTCCCATACTTTAGTATACAGTGTCAATAGTTAGTTTAATACCTCTGGGTTTAGGTGTTTAAGCATTACATAGCATATTTTGTCTTTCCCTGGTGCAGTCAGTTTTTGCTAGTGCTCTACGCATCTCACTCAGAGTGAACCTATTTGGTCTGTATGCAAACTGGAGTGGGTCTAGGGACTGGGAGATGGAAAAGTAAATATGTGACAAGTTTTCCAGGCACTCCATGGCTATGGGTGTTAAAGCCACTAGACGATAATCATTGAGGCTTGTTACCTTGGTCTTTTTGGGTAAAGGCACAATGGTTGTCTCTTTGAAGCACGCTCAGACGACAGACTGTTGCAGTTGTATGTGAACGCAGGAGCCAGCTGGTCAGCGCAGGTATTAAAGACAAGGGATAGAACTCCATCTGGGCTTGCTGCCTTCACTGCCTTCACCCTCCTGAAGGTTCTGTGGACCTCGGACTAGGACAGTTGTAGAACGTAGTCCTCTGGGTCAATGTTCAATTTGTTTGGGCGGCTCAAAGCTCCCCCTTTCAAAGCGAGTGTAAAACGTGTTCAGCTTGTCTGGTAGGTTGGGGTGGTTGTTGGTGACTGCCCCTGAGCTCCCTTTGTAGTTGGAGAGGACCCTCAGACCTTGCCAAATACGTCTGGTGTCAGAGCCCCCAAACTTTAATAACAATTTGTTTTTGTAATCCAATTAGCCCTTCTTGATGGCTTTTCTGAGTTCATACTTGGCCTTCTTGTAGTGATCAGAGTCGCCTGTTTGTTCTGTATGATGAACATGACCTGCATACACATCCAGGTCAGTGGTCTTGAATACACTCCAGTCGGTGATTTCCAGCCCACCCTGCAGATGTAGTAAGGCGTCGTTCTTTACAGTTGTGGGTGTGGACTTCAACTTCTATTTGTAAACAGGAAGTAGAAGCATGGAGGAGTGGTCTGATTTTCCAAAAGCCTGCCGTGCAACAGCGCGATAAGCGTGCTTAATGGTGATGTAGCAGTGATCAAGGGTCTTGTTGTGTTTTGTCGTACATGGAAGGTTACTGGTTCAAGTCCCCAAAACACCTGGGCACTGCTGAGGTGCCCTTGAGCAAGGCACCAGACCCCTACACTGCTCCCCGGGCACCTGTATATAAAAGTAACTGCCCACTGCTCCTAATACTAGGATGGGTTAAATGCAGAGAAACAAATTTCACTGTGTGTTTACATGTATGTGACCAAGAAAGAGGATTCAATCCTCCAGATTTAGATTTCGATCTTGAAGGTGATTCCTCCTCCTGTTGTTGCTCTTGCCACCGAAAATATGTGTTGTGGGTATGAGGGCATGTACAGTGCATCACGTAGTTGGGCTCTGTGTTGTCGTCCGGCGTCATTTAGCGGACATATCATCGCGTACCTCTTCGCTGGTCTATTCCATTGCACTAACTCCACTGAATGAGTTTCAGGCTGGAACGAGTCGTCAAAGCTTTTAAACTTTTCAATGTCGTTCACAATGTGTGATTTTGCTACTGCGTCCACCATGGTGCCTTCCATCTCCGCGTTGTCTGGTAGTTTCCCGCTCTTTGTGTGTTTGGCCTTGAAGAGATGGTCTTGGTGGCCATTTTGTTCCATCTCTTCTGTTACCAGTGTGCGTCTTCAGCCTTACCTCAGCCTTGTCTTGCACATTATCCGTTGTTTCTGCCGTGTTCATTTTCTCAGACTCTTCATAGACCCTTAATCTTCTTCTAAAATCTGTAAACGTAACGTTTAATAAAATAAGTTTAAAAAAGTACTAAACTATATAAAGTTAAATATATAAAAATTAACCTCACACGACCATACTTGGCTGGACTTTCTGGACTCATTACAGTTACTGCACTGTACTGCACTTTAATCATGCTGCTGCACTACTGGCACTTTAAAAAGCTTTTTTTGCAAATGGCAATTCATAATCTTGAATCTTGAAACAGGTTGGGTGACTTACTTGTTTTTATTTAAGTTTTTATTCACACAAAGTAATAATAACTAGAATTGATATAGCGCCTTTCAAGATACCTACAGAGGGGTGGAAAACAAAACAAACAAGCAAACAGCTAAGGCAAATACAAAAATTAATAAATTAATAAATAAAAGTAGCAGTGAAAGGAGGAGAAAGGTTAGAGGTCGAAGGCTATGTTGAATAGATGAGTTTTGAGGGTTCTTTTGAACATTTCCAGGGAGGCTGCTTTGCGGATCTCTCCAGGGAGAGAGTTCCAGAGGGTGGGGGTGCCGACACAGAACGTTCTTTCTCCAACAGTTGGGAGGCGGGAATGGGGAACGGAGAGTAAGATCTTCAACCTTCCGGAGCAGCGTTTTCTTTTTCTGTTGAGTTTGAGAAGATTTGATGACATCCAGTTTGTAATGTCATGCAAGCAGTTGACGGGAGATTGAGGGGGTAGCTGCGTGGATGGTTTGGTGCTGAGATAAAGTTGAGTATCATCAGCGTATGAGTGGAAGCTGAGACCATGGTGATTTGACCAAGCGGGAGCATGTACATGGTGAAGAGGAGGGGGCCAAGCAGTTTAGTGTTCCTGAATGTGATGGAGCGTTTAGTGTGCTGCATGTGTGTGGGAACGGAACAAAAGATGGCAAGTACTCTTTTTTTAATCAAAAGTACAAAAAGGACAGGTTGTTTCCAATGTCCCATATGTCATTATATATAAACATGTAAGAAGCTAATCTAAAGTGTACTGAGTTCGGCGCATCCTATTGTTTTTGGGTGACAACTTGTTGATCAATTTTTAATTAAACTTTTCCCAGAGAATGGTCTCTACCTCCTCATCTGGTATGTCTCTTATATCTATAAGATCTACACCTTCATCCGGCCTAAAGGAGACTTCCCTGTAAGTCCAGCCGACCAGGGATCGAAACCCTGTGGGTGTTTGGAGGGAGGAGATTGACTTTGTGGTGAACAGTGTCATAGGATCGGTCTGTAGTGTGTGGTTAATACAAGTGAAATAATCCATTTCCCGGGGGACCAAAGAGAAGCAATAGACAGGCTGGTTTTGATTCTTAATGATGAGACTTGATCGAGAAAAGTGTGGATTCAGAATCTCTGGCTTCCTGATGGTCTTCTCCAAGACCCAGACCTCCCCCTCGTCTATAAGGCGGAACACACCAGCTTCTTGGGGATGATCCTTTCCAGAAACAAGCTCGATGGGCTCCCGCAATTGATAAGCCATTCCAAAGCTTACATCTACGATGTACACCTTGCCCTCAACGGTCACCATGTTGATGAGATGTGAATCTAGGGCACAGGAACGATCACAGTCAAGGATAACTTTGGCGCTCAGGATGACAGAGGTGTAGCCCAACTCTTTCAGCACCCATGCAAACAAGTAGTTGTTCTCTATGCACCAACCCCCACGATGGTCTCTCACGATCTTGTTGTAAATGGACTCCAGGTCCAAGATGTTCTTCTCGCCACAGTGAATGTTCAGATGTTCAAATGGGATCGTCATCACGCTGTGTTTCTGGATAGCTGTGAGTGTTTCCAGGTCGGGCTTCTCAAATGGACCACAGAATCCAGTCCTCTTAAAGTACTCCTTTAAATCCATCCTGTCCTGAAATACGGATTCCTGCCGTCTTATAAGACAAATAGTACAACCGAAACGAAATTTAAACTAAACAAAAACAAATCATTTTCAGAAAACAAATGGCTGAATTATGAAATGAAAGTTCTTCGTTGTGTCAATAAAGATTTAAAGAAAAACAAGTCTCTTTAGACCCGCCCAAGGAAGTGGTGTGCGGTGTTCTCACTACCTCACACATTGCGCTTCCGTCGTTTCCAACAACAGATGTATCTATGGTGTGGACTGTTCTCATGGAACCTATCGGTCTGCAATATTACCACATTGACATGTGTTCTACGATTCTCATAATCATTCGTTATTTATTTTTCAGATTACAACAATGAGCAAACCAAAAGACACGTGTTTGATCACAGGAGGCAGTGGGTATTTCGGTTATCGGTAAGCACGGCTTATCGAACGTAGTCCTACGTGTATTCCGATGAATAGCCTTAAATAAGAATGACGATGAGGACGATGAAACAGAGTAAAGAGATGGTGCGAGAACAAACAGCCTGGCACTGAATGTCAGCAAGACTTCCCACGACCTGGCGTAGACCCGGCACACAGAGGTCATGCTGAAGAAGGCCCACCAGCGCCTCTACACCCTGCGGTGCCTCAGGAGAAGCGGAATAGGCCAACGGTGGCTAGTGAACTTTTTAACGTGGCACTGTGTGGTACAGCAACACCAGTGCACAGGACAAGAAAGCCATACAGGGGGTCGTGAGAACAGCAGAAAAGATCATTGAGTGTGCTCTTCCATGCATTGAGGAGATCTTTAGGACCAGGTGTTGGAAGAAGGCCATTTACTTCACTAAGGACCACAAAAACCCTGGGCACCATCTCTTCTGCCCCCTACCGTCTGGTCGCCGATTACACAGCATCCGTACAAGGACTACCAGGTTCAAGGATAGTTTTTATCCACAGGCAGTGACCTACTGAACTGCTAGGAGTGCTGCTACTATCATAACATTGTCATTAACATTACACTATCATACTTTGCTGGACTCTCTGGACTCATCATAGTTACTGCACTGTATTCATGATGCTGCACGACTGGCACTTTAAAAGCTTTTCAATCTTTTTGCACAATTCAACACATGAACATATCATCTATCAGTCACTTTGTTGCCCTTTGTGTTCATTTTTATTGTACATATTATTTTAATGGTGTTGTTTTGTAGATGTATACTGCGGGAGGAAATGGGTAGTAAGCGTTCCAATGTACTTGTTGCAAATGGCCAATAAATATCTTGTATCTTGTATTGTACTCAAAAAACACTAAATGGACATGTTATTTCAAATCGGGCCCATATGTCATTATACAAAACAATCTAATAAGCCAACTGTTAGAGTCACCACTTATACACACATGGTTGGACAGTAAATTATCAGTCAGGGCAGGTTTCAAAAGTGTTTTATTGTATGGCAGCCGCTCCCGCTTCCCTCATTTAAAGAGCCACGCCTCCTTCACACAACACTAACCTACAACAGAGTGAAGTCCATTTGTTGCCCAATGTTTTTGGATGAAAACTTGTTGATCAATTTTAAATTAAACTTTTCCCAGAGAATGGTCTCTACCTCCTCATCTGGTATGTCTCTTATATCTATAAGATCTACACCTTCATCCGGCCTAAAGGAGACTTCCCTGTAAGTCCAGCCGACCAGGGATCGAAACCCTGTGGGTGTTTGGAGGGAGGAGATTGACTTTGTGGTGAACAGTGACATAGGATCAGTCTGTAGTGTGTGGTTAATACAAGTGAAATAATCAATTTCCCGGGGGACCAAAGAGAAGCAATAGACAGGCTGGTTTTGATTCTTATTCACATGATATGCAAAGTCTGGATTCAGAATCTCTGGCTTCCTGATGGTCTTCTCCAAGACCCAGACCTCCCCCTCGTCTATAAGGCGGAACACACCAGCTTCTTGGGGATGATCCTTTCCAGAAACAAGCTCGATGGGCTCCCGCAATTGATAAGCCATTCCAAAGCTTACATCTACGATGTACACCTTGCCCTCAACGGTCACCATGTTGATGAGATGTGAATCTAGGGCACAGGAACGATCACAATCAAGGATAACTTTGGAGCTCAGGATGACAGAGGTGTAGCCCAACTCTTTCAGCACCCATGCAAACAAGTAGTTGTTCTCCGTGCACCAACCCCCACGATGGTCTCTCACGATCTTGTTGTAAATGGACTCCAGGTCCAAGACGTTCTTCTCGCCACAGTGAATGCTCAGATTTTCAAATGGGATCGTCATCACGTTGTGTTTCTGGATAGCTGTGAGTGTTTCCAGGTCAGGCTTCTCAAATGGACCACAGAATCCAGTCCTCTTAAAGTACTCCTCCAAATTCATTGTGTCCTATGAGATAACACAGATTTTATATTAGGTTGTATATTGTTATATATTATTGCAGTGTGTCATCTTTGTGCTTCCCTAGTTAAATGAAAAAACATGTGGCTTAATGGGTATTGCGCTTTCCTGGATAGCTATATAACTATATATAATAATATAACAGCCGGATCTCTTTCCTGGATAGCTATATAACTATATATAATAATATAACAGCCGGATCTCTTTCCTGGATAGCTATATAACTATATATAATAATATAACAGCCGGATCTCTTTCCTGGATAGCTATATAACTATATATAATAATATAACAGCCGGATCTCTTTCCTGGATAGCTATATAACTATATATAAAAATATAACAGCCGGATCTCTTTCCTGGATAGCTATATAACTATATATAATAATATAACAGCCGGATCTCTTTCCTGGATAGCTATATAACTATATATAATAATATAACAGCCGGATCTCTTTCCTGGATAGCTATATAACTATATATAATAATATAACAGCCGGATCTCTTTCCTGGATAGCTATATAACTATATATAATAATATAACAGCCGGATCTCGCAGACTTTGAAGGCTCCTCGTCCACATGTTTAACCACATTGCAAGAAAAGGTGAAACTGAAACGTGGATGTATAGATATAAACAAACAATGTTGTCCCAAATAATGAATTGTAATAGTTTGATAGCAGTTTAAACAATCAAAGCATACCCACAATAATACCAAAGGCATTTCTGGATAGCTGAGTGGTATGCAGATATTGCTGTAATGAGCTCAGATAACATCATCAACAGCTCTCTGAACAATGCCTGTTGGCTTCCTGACCGAGTGACCTTATGCCGCGTTACAGACAACCGGGAAGTCGAGTATTCACGACCTCCTACTAGAAAAAGTGCGATGGAACGCCACCTGAAGTCGAACCTTCTACTTGTGAACTCGGACCAAATCATCAAATGTAACCCGATTTCAGTTTCTAAAGTCACATAACAATTGCGGCACCCATGGAAGCCAAACATACAAATAATACTATGAGTACTAATATTAATACTATGAAATGTTACATTTTTCATGTAGTTCGCTTTCAATGTCGTGCCATTTATTTCCTCTCTAGTACATTCCACCCAATAGGGGAGGGGTAGGATGTACAGTTGCAAGAAAAAGTATGTGAACCCTTTGGAATTACCTTGATTTCTGCATAAATTGGTCATAAAATGTGTTCTGACCTTCACCTAAGTCACAACAATAGACAAACACAGTCTGCTTAAACTAATACCACACAAACAATTATATGTTTTCATGTTCTTATTGAACACACCATGTAAACATTCACAGTGCAGGGAGGGAAAAGTATGTGAACCCTTATATGTAATAACTGGTTGACCCTCCTTTGGCAGCAATAACCTCAACCAAACGTTTCCTGTAGTTGCAGATCAGACCTGCACAACAGTCAGGAGGAATTTTGGACCATTCCTCTTTACAAAACTGTTTCAGTTCAGCAATATTATTGGGATGTCTGGTGTGAATCGCTCTCTTGAGGTCATGCCATAGCATCTCAATCGGGTTGAGGTCAGGACTCTGACTGGGCCACTCCAGACAGCGTATTTTCTTCAGTTGAAGCCATGCTGTTGTTGATTTACTTCTGTGCTTTGGGTCAGTTTCCTCTGTGGTGTCCTCCCATGAACTCCATTCTTGTTCAGTGTTTTAGCTCTTTTGTGTGAGGCATGGTTCACATCAGGCAATGCTTCTTGAGGATAGCAAACTCAAAACTGGTGTGTGTTTTTTATAGGGCAGGGCAGCTTTAACCAACACCTCCAATCTCGTCTCATTGATTTGACTCCAGGTTGGCTGACTCCTGACTCCAATGCGCTCCACCCTGCACTGTGAATGTTTACATAGTGTGTCTATTGTTGTGACTTAGATGAAGATCAGAACACATTTTATGACCAATTTATGCAGAAATCCAGGTAATTCCAAAGGGTTCACATACTTTTTCTTGCAACTGTATTTATAGACTAGTCTGTTTCTGTATTAGGCTATTGAATGTAAGTTTTGGATACGTTTCCAATGTATAATAGCGTCTGTTAATGAATGCGTTTCTCCTAAAATGTTTTAAAAAAGCCTAAAAATAACTTTAATTCGGAATATACAAATCAACAAGTTGTCCTGAACGCGGCAATGCTCCCCGTAGTTCTGTGACAACGAAATACAGAAACGACATTACTAAAATGACAAAAACAAGTTCCTCTTACTTCCTACATACGAATCAAAGTTGTAACAACAAGTATAGCATACCTTGGGTGAATATTCGATTGTGATGGGCTGTAACAAGCACAGACAGCCGGGGTTTCTTTAGATACCTTTTATTTTTCAATGTATGTTTTAGTAAGAGTGAATAAGTCCCAATTTCTTTGGTGTGAATAAATGTCTGTGCGCCTTACCTGCTTCTTCTGCTTCTTCTGGGTTTGGTGGAGTTGGCATCCGAGTGGTACATTACCGCCATCTTCTGGTGTCTAGTGGTACATTACCGCCATCCTCTGGTGTCTAGTGGTACATTACCGCCATCCTCTGGTGTCTAGTGGTTCTTGTAGTGTTCTATCAGTCATATTTTTCTCCATCAGTCCTGTTCTTTTAGGAAAGTTGGTCAGGTTTTTACTATCAGTCTTTCAATCATGTACTTCCTTTCTGGGGCATATGTCTGGCAGTGGAACACAAGGCTATTGATTATATTTCCTGACACTGTCAATGTCCTATCCTTAACCTACTTATTCTCTTCGGCTACCACTTCTGTTTCTCCCATTACCCACGCTAGATTGTATAGAACAGGGGTCCCCAACCGCCGGGCCGCGGACCGGTACCGGGCCGTGGAGGTGTTACTGCCGGGCCGCGAAACAGCTGTGTGTTTATCATCATATTTGACTCAAATAATTTGAGTATAGGTGAACGGCGGGCGGTATAATCTATATATAGAGATGATATATACAGTATAATCTATATATATAGATTATATAGCGGTATATATGGGCGGTATAATCTATATATATAGATTAAATATATATCCGCGGCATAACGAGAGACTTTCAGTTGCACGCGCTACTAAAGAGACTACGCGCTAGTGATGTGTCGGTCGCGAACGAGCCGGCTCAAAGAGTCGGCTCTTTTAAGTGAACGACGGGAGCCGGCTCGCACCCGCGAACAAGCCGGGGGTTTTTTTACGGGTGCTCCGCGTACATGCGCGGAGCGCATGACAACCGGTCCGCAAAAATTGACAACCAGTCCGCAAGATTGTTTTCATGTATCTGCCGGTCCGTGGCACAAAAAAGGTTGGGAACCCCTGGTATAGAACACATGTGTCGGCCTTTCTTTTCCGAGTTCACCATCCGTTCCATTAATTTACAAACATTGGGATGTTAGCGCAATACGTCTATCCTTTGTTGGTTTACATGCATCCTTTCCTGGTTTCCTTATGATCCTATGATCGCTTCTTTCCAACTTGTAGGTAGTCTACCTTCTTCCCATACTTTAGTATACAGTGTCAATAGTTAGTTTAATACCTCTGGGTTTAGGTGTTTAAGCATTACATAGCATATTTTGTCTTTCCCTGGTGCAGTCAGTTTTTGCTAGTGCTCTACGCATCTCACTCAGAGTGAACCTATTTGGTCTGTATGCAAACTGGAGTGGGTCTAGGGACTGGGAGATGGAAAAGTAAATATGTGACAAGTTTTCCAGGCACTCCATGGCTATGGGTGTTAAAGCCACTAGACGATAATCATTGAGGCTTGTTACCTTGGTCTTTTTGGGTAAAGGCACAATGGTTGTCTCTTTGAAGCACGCTCAGACGACAGACTGTTGCAGTGATGTGTTGTAGATGTATGTGAACGCAGGAGCCAGCTGGTCAGCGCAGGTATTAAAGACAAGGGATAGAACTCCATCTGGGCTTGCTGCCTTCACTGCCTTCACCCTCCTGAAGGTTCTGTGGACCTCGGACTAGGACAGTTGTAGAACGTAGTCCTCTGGGTCAATGTTCAATTTGTTTGGGCGGCTCAAAGCTCCCCCTTTCAAAGCGAGTGTAAAACGTGTTCAGCTTGTCTGGTAGGTTGGGGTCGTTGTTGGTGACTGCCCCTGAGCTCCCTTTGTAGTTGGAGAGGACCCTCAGACCTTGCCAAATACGTCTGGTGTCAGAGCCCCCAAACTTTAATAACAATTTGTTTTTGTAATCCAATTAGCCCTTCTTGATGGCTTTTCTGAGTTCATACTTGGCCTTCTTGTAGTGATCAGAGTCGCCTGTTTGTTCTGTATGATGAACATGACCTGCATACACATCCAGGTCAGTGGTCTTGAATACACTCCAGTCGGTGATTTCCAGCCCACCCTGCAGATGTAGTAAGGCGTCGTTCTTTACAGTTGTGGGTGTGGACTTCAACTTCTATTTGTAAACAGGAAGTAGAAGCATGGAGGAGTGGTCTGATTTTCCAAAAGCCTGCCGTGCAACAGCGCGATAAGCGTGCTTAATGGTGATGTAGCAGTGATCAAGGGTCTTGTTGTGTTTTGTCGTACATGGAAGGTTACTGGTTCAAAACACCTGGGCACTGCTGAGGTGCCCTTGAGCAAGGCACCAGACCCCTACACTGCTCCCCGGGCACCTGTATATAAAAATAACTGCCCACTGCTCCTAATACTAGGATGGGTTAAATGCAGAGAAACAAATTTCACTGTGTGTTTACATGTATGTGACCAAGAAAGAGGATTCAATCCTCCAGATTTAGATTTCGATCTTGAAGGTGATTCCTTCTCCTGTTGTTGCTCTTGCCACCGAAAATATGTCTTGTGGGTATGAGGGCATGTACAGTGCATCCCGTAGTTGGGCTCTGTGTTGTCGTCCGGCGTCATTTAGCGGACATATCATCGCGTACCTCTTCGCTGGGCTATTCCATTGCACTAACTCCACTGAATGAGTTTCAGGCTGGAACGAGTCGTCAAAGCTTTTAAACTTTTCAATGTCGTTCACAATGTGTGATTTTGCTACTGCGTCCACCATGGTGCCTTCCATCTCCGCGTTGTCTGGTAGATTCCCGCTCTTTGTGTGTTTGGCCTTGAAGAGATGGTCTTGGTGGCCATTTTGTTCCATGTCTTCTGTTACCAGTGTGCGTCTTCAGCCTTACCTCAGCCTCGTCTTGGACATTATCCGTTGTTTCTGCCGTGTTCATTTTCTCAGACTCTTCATAGACCCTTAATCTTCTTCTAAAATCTGTAAACGTAACGTTTAATAAAATAAGTTAAAAAAAGTACTAAACTATATAAAGTTAAATATATAAAAATGAACCTCACACGACCATACTTGGCTGGACTTTCTGGACTCATTACAGTTACTGCACTGTACTGCACTGTATTAATCATGCTGCTGCACTACTGGCACTTTAAAAAGCTTTTTTTGCAAATGGCAATTCATAATCTTGAATCTTGAAACAGGTTGGGTGACTTACTTGTTTTTATTTAAGTTTTTATTCACACAAAGTAATAATAACTAGAATTGATATAGCGCCTTTCAAGATACCTACAGAGGGGTGGAAAACAAAACAAACAAGCAAACAGCTAAGGCAAATACAAAAATTAATAAATTAATAAATAAAAGTAGCAGTGAAAGGAGGAGAAAGGTTAGAGGTCGAAGGCTATGTTGAATAGATGAGTTTTGAGGGTTCTTTTGAACATTTCCAGGGAGGCTGCTTTGCGGATCTCTCCAGGGAGAGAGTTCCAGAGGGTGGGGGTGCCGACACAGAACGTTCTGTCTCCAACAGTTGGGAGGCGGGAATGGGGAACGGAGAGTAAGATCTTCAACCTTCCGGAGCAGCGTTTTTTTTTTCTGTTGAGTTTGAGAAGATTTGATGACATCCAGTTTGTAATGTCATGCAAGCAGTTGACGGGAGATTGAGGGGGTAGCTGCGTGGATGGTTTGGTGCTGAGATAAAGTTGAGTATCATCAGCGTATGAGTGGAAGCTGAGACCATGGTGATTTGACCAAGCGGGAGCATGTACATGGTGAAGAGGAGGGGGCCAAGCAGTTTAGTGTTCCTGAATGTGATGGAGCGTTTAGTGTGCTGCATGTGTGTGGGAACGGAACAAAAGATGGCAAGTACTCTTTTTTTAATCAAAAGTACAAAAAGGACAGGTTGTTTCCAATGTCCCATATGTCATTATATATAAACATGTAAGAAGCTAATCTAAAGTGTACTGAGTTCGGCGCATCCTATTGTTTTTGGGTGACAACTTGTTGATCAATTTTTAATTAAACTTTTCCCAGAGAATGGTCTCTACCTCCTCATCTGGTATGTCTCTTATATCTATAAGATCTACACCTTCATCCGGCCTAAAGGAGACTTCCCTGTAAGTCCAGCCGACCAGGGATCGAAACCCTGTGGGTGTTTGGAGGGAGGAGATTGACTTTGTGGTGAACAGTGACATAGGATCGGTCTGTAGTCTGTGGTTAATGGTGCCCTCACACCATAGCGATCACCAGTTGCGTATGGTTGTGAATAAAACATAGTGGTCATAAGTTCCGAACGCAACTCACACGCAACTAATAGGTTTTATAGGTTTGAAGTACACAACAAGCACGCAGGTGATCGCAGACACACGCAGAGTAAGTTCGGAAATTTTGAACATGTTCAATAATTCTCTGCGAATGCCTGCGATCAATTTATACGCAACAGGGACGCAACAGGTACGCAACTCATAAGTTATGAACGCAGGTCCAAATTTGAGGTATCTGGCCAGGTTTTGAGGTCACTTTTATCTGATTTCTTGGTAGCTTTCCCCATGTTGACTCTTCGATGACCAAATCAGAAGGAAACACTGAATCGGCTCCGCTTTTATAGGTTTTTATCACCTGACCGATATTCGCAAATACCACGCAACTAGCACGCAGGTCAAACGCAACTTGTACGTTTTGAACGCAACTCAAACGCAACTCGTAAGTTCTGCACGCAACTCACATGCAACTCACACGCAACCCATAGGTCGAATAGGTTACAAATTGACAAAATTGTTGATTTTGGTTGCGTTTGGTGCGTATACAAATATGTTTTACACGCAACTCATAGGTTTCAGCATACGCTATGGTGTGAGGGCACCATACACTAGGTGAAATAATCCATTGCCCGGGGGACCAAAGAGAAGCAATAGACAGGCTGGTTTTGATTCTTAATGATGAGACTTGATCGAGCAAAGTGTGGATTCAGAATCTCTGGCTCCCTGATGGTCTTCTCCAAGACCCAGACCTCCCCCTGGTCTATAAGGCAGAAGACCCCAGCTGCTTGGGGACGATCCTTTCCAGAAACAAGCTCGATGGGCTCCCACAATTGATAAGCCATTCCAAAGCTTACATCTACGATGTACACCTTGCCCTCAACGGTCACCATGTTGATGAGATGTGAATCTAGGGCACAGGAACGATCACAGTCAAGGATAACTTTGGCGCTCAGGATGACAGAGGTGTAGCCCAACTCTTTCAGCACCCATGCAAACAAGTAGTTGTTCTCTATGCACCAACCCCCACGATGGTCTCTCACGATCTTGTTGTAAATGGACTCCAGGTCCAAGATGTTCTTCTCGCCACAGTGAATGTTCAGATGTTCAAATGGGATCGTCATCACGCTGTGTTTCTGGATAGCTGTGAGTGTTTCCAGGTCGGGCTTCTCAAATGGACCACAGAATCCAGTCCTCTTAAAGTACTCCTTTAAATCCATCCTGTCCTGAAATACGGATTCCTGCCGTCTTATAAGACAAATAGTACAACCGAAACGAAATTTAAACTAAACAAAAACAAATCATTTTCAGAAAACAAATGGCTGAATTATGAAATGAAAGTTCTTCGTTGTGTCAATAAAGATTTAAAGAAAAACAAGTCTCTTTAGACCCGCCCAAGGAAGTGGTGTGCGGTGTTCTCACTACCTCACACATTGCGCTTCCGTCGTTTCCAACAACAGATGTATCTATGGTGTGGACTGTTCTCATGGAACCTATCGGTCTGCAATATTACCACATTGACATGTGTTCTACGATTCTCATAATCATTCGTTATTTATTTTTCAGATTACAACAATGAGCAAACCAAAAGACACGTGTTTGATCACAGGAGGCAGTGGGTATTTCGGTTATCGGTAAGCACGGCTTATCGAACGTAGTCCTACGTGTATTCCGATGAATAGCCTTAAATAAGAATGAGCCTTAAATGAGAATGAGCCTGCATTCGGTTATTTTAAGGGCGATTACTACTGTAACGTCGATTATCGCCACTAGAGGGAGCAATCTCACCAGTTATCGGGTCTGGCTTTGTTTAAAGGCAGGCCGACCTTTGACAAGAGTGGTGTCCTCATTAACGTCAACAAGTCAGTCGCTTCCAGTTATATTGTATGTGTTTTTTCCCTCCATTGTAATTACATTTATTATGTTACCTGTGGTGCGAAGTGCCTGTAGAGCGCGGACCACAGGACCGCTCCAGTTCTTGCTGTATGACCACAGCAGTCTAATGACATAAACTCAATAGGCCTACAGGGCCCTATATACATGTTTAGTTTATGTATTTCCTTGTTAGAAAAGTGTTTATATACGACCCTGCACCACCACAATACAAGATGGGCCTTTATTCAGAAACCTGTATTTAAAATACAAAATACGTATGACCGCTGATAACTTACCATATACTAATATGCATGATGAATGTGTCTTGTTTCATTGTATTTGGTTTCCTTGTTATTGGAGTAACCCCTATTCCCTTCCTCTGCAGCCTGGCCTGCTCACTTCATGCAAAAGGAGCCAGGGTCATTCTGTTTGACATAACGCCCGTGTGCGGGGAGCTCCCTGATGGCATGGTGTTCGTCAAGGGAGACATACAGGACTACTCCGACGTGGAGCGGGCCGTCTCCGGTGTGGACTGCGTGTTCCACAGCGCCTCCTACGGCATGTCGGGCCGAGAGCAGCTGAACCGGCGGTTGATCGAGCAGGTGAACGTCCGGGGCACGGAGAATGTCCTGAAGGCCTGCGTGGAGAAGGGAGTCCCCAAGCTGGTCTACACCAGCACCTTCAACGTGGTGTTCGGGGGTCAGGTCATCGAGAACGGAGACGAGAGCCTCCCCTACCTTCCCCTCCGACTCCACCCGGACCATTACTCCAGAACCAAGGCCGTGGCGGAGATGGCTGTGATGCGGGCTAACGGGACCGCACTGGAGGGCGGCTCCGGGGTGTTGAGCACCTGCGCCCTCCGTCCCGCCGGCATCTACGGGCCCGGGGAGAAGAGGCACCTGCCCAGGATCGTGGGGTACATAGAGGGGGGCATCTTCCGCTTCGTCTACGGAGACCCCGGCAGCCGGGTGGAGTTTGTCCATGTGGACAACCTGGTGTCGGCCCACGAACGGGCGGCGGAGGCTCTGACCCCGGAGAGGGAGCCCAGCTCGGCGGGTCAGGCCTACTTCATCTCGGACGGCCGGCCGGTCAACAACTTCGAGTTCTTCCGGCCTCTGGTAGAGGGCTTGGGCTACCCGTTCCCAACCCTGCGCCTGCCCTTCTGGCTGATTTACTTCCTGGCGTTCCTCACCGAGATGATCCACCACCTCATCAGCCCCCTCTACAACTTCCAGCCCCTGTTGACACGCACAGAGGTGTACAAAACAGGCGTGACCCATTACTTCAGCATGGCCAAGGCCAAGGCTGAGCTGGGATACGAGCCCCGGGAGCAGGACCTGGACGAGGTGGTTCAGTGGTTCAGAAGCAGGGGCCACGGGAGGAAGCCCAGCCGTTCCACTTTCGGACGGCTGCTGCTGGAGGCGCTCCTTGTTTGTGGATGTATTGCTCTGGCTCTTTCTTACCTCCCAGTGGTCGGTGTCTAAGAGAGAGCCCCTCGTCCTGACACCGTTGTTGGGAATTATCTTTCCGATTCATGGAAACGATCTATCTAACTATCTATCTATTGAATTCTTGGAATGTAACTGATTGAATTCAGTATTTATGATTACTCTAAATCGTATGTTCAAATACCGTAACATCTTATGTTTCAGTCATGAAGCAAGGGTTTGTTTTGTGATGACTACCAGAAACCTAACCAAGTTGTAATAAATACTTTTTCCATGAAAATACATCACACACGTTTTGAGTTCTTAACAGTCTAGGTATTTTAATGTAATACTATTCCCAAATAATATTGACCCTTTTCCCTTCCCAGCCTGCGTATGACATTAAATAGCGTTATACACCATTGATACATGAGGATTTAATTGGTCAGAAGATATGTTTTAATACACGGCTACTATGACTTAAATAGGATATGTTTTAATATTTTGAATGAGCGTTAAAAAAAATCACAATGTTTACAAAGCCTTTACCGAATATGTAATAACTTAAATACGGGTTTTCACTTTACAACCGTGTTAGCATAATGTATTCTATCTAATTGACTAGATTAGATTATATTCAAATGTATGGTGATTGCACAGCACAAGTACAGTACAGAGAAAGGGAATTTGGCATCTAAACCAGAGTGCAAATGTTACAGTAAAGTGCATGGTAATATATAATGTACAGTTAATTATTATAATATAATTATACAGTTGTTGAATAATATGTAGTCTACAAAAAAAAAAAATACTACTACTAAACAGGTATAAAATAACTTATAAAGTAGGTATGCATGGTAATATATAATGTACAGTTAATTATTATAATATAATTATACAGTTGTTGAATAATATGTAGTCTACAAAAAAAAAAATACTACTACTAAACAGGTATAAAATAACTTATAAAGTAGGTATGCGACAGAATGTGCAGAAGGTGTGTATATATATACACAAGGTAAACAAGTATAAACAGGGAGTGAGCAGAGTATAAAACAGCTTAATTGTATGAATGTTAGGCTGATGTTGGGTCTTATGTTTTAGGCTGAGACGAATCCCCCCCCCCCCGGACCTTCCACCACCACCACCACCAGAGAATGGTCCGGGGGGGGGACGTCTGCACCCCCCCCCCCCCCCCCTTGCTGAGTTGGTCCCAATCATTGTTCCGCTCCGGCATTAACCACATTCCACAGAGCCGCAGCGCACCTCCCCCCCCCTGTGTATCCATCCTCGCATTCTTTCTTCGCGAACAAGTTCCGCCGCTGATGCGCACCCAACACAACTGTGTATGTAATGTGAACACTTTGTGGCGTAAAACTTATGTATGGAACTAGCATACGTTGTACGGCCATAGCGTTTATATACGTCCCGCTTAAAAAGGTTATCCGAAACTACTTTTTTTTTGGGACGAACAAAAAAAATGTAAAGAGAAAAAAAAAAGGGACCAAAAGGGGAAATTCCTCCGCGCCAGCGCGCCATTGACTGACTGTAAAAAGACCTTTCAACTTAACACTAAACTCAAGTTGCTCAAAACGAACGAATCCTCCTGTGAGCTGAAACTCAGAGAGAGAGAGAGAGAGAGAGAGAGAGGAGAGTTTATTTCCTAAGAAGAAGAAGACGATGCTACACGTCGAGGTTTACGAAGAACACCGGCGGTGGTTTGACCGACGACGACGAGCGGAGGAGGCTCCACACCGAGCGGCTTGTTTTGATTTCCATGTGAAACGCGAGTAGCGCCGTCCGGGTCTTCGGTAGGACCCTCAGCATGGAGCGGTACGAGGACGACTTGGGACTCAGAACCAGTCAATTGCTAGACAATCTCTCCTTATACGAAGCCTATAATAATAATAATAAAGAGGGGATGTACGGTGCAAGGAGAGACTTGGTGATCAACCCAGATTTGGATTTCTCGGCTCCGGACCATAACAGTACGCCGACGAACGGCTCCTCTGTGCTCCACCGGCAGCACCACACGCTGGAGAACTACACGGCCGCCAACAAGGTCTACGGCGCGGCTTCCGCGCGTCCCGTCAACGGTCAGCGGACGGTCCCGGTGGATTTCTGTGCACCTCAGCAGAGAGAAGCAGTTTACAACATAGAGGATAGCTGTTGCACCAAATCCGAAGTGGCTTTACCGTGTTATAGTGGCGCTCCGGAGAGGCCCCGGCGGTACTCTCTGGAGGCGCAGAGCCACCGGTACAGCACGGGCAGTGCGTTCGACGGCGTGACTTTGAACAACAAACCGGCCGCTTTGCCCAGCAACAGGTGCAACAGTGTCTGCATCGCTTCCACCACCCATCACGACGGGAGATACACCGCAACCAGCCCGCGGTCCAGCTATGCATCCTCTCTCTCCTCGCAGGAGCAGAGCAAGCATGCCAGCCCCAGGTCGAGCATCAGTAGCCCGCGAACGAGTTTGGTGGTCCCCGGACCGCAGGACAAGTACACGAGTCCCAGGTCCAGTCTGGTTCACTGCGACGGGAACGGTGTTCTCAGTCCCCGGTCCAGTTATGCAAGCACAGCCAGCGACACCAGCAAACACTCCAGTCCCCGGGCCAGCCTCAACAGCTACGACTGCTGTAGTAAGCCCAGTAGCAACCGCACGAGTGGGATCAGCATGGGGTACGACCAGCGGCACGCCAGCCCCAGGTCGAGCACCGCCAGTCAGTACTCCTTCACCACCAGCCCGAGGTCTAGCTACTCTGACTCGCGGTACGGGCCGATGATGGGCCACCACGACCTCGAGGGTGCGATCTTGCACGGAGTGTCCGTGGCAAGTCCCCGCTCGAGCATCTGCAGCCAGGAGGGCAGCGCACGGCCCGGGACGGCGGCCAACTGCGTCGTCAGCCCGCGGTCGAGCATCTCCAGCCACAGCTCTAGAAGCTCCCGCAGCTCCAGGGGTTCCATGAGCACCTACCCGGAGCTCCAGCTGCCGTCGCCGCGGTCCTCCATGCTCGCCTCAAGCCTGCACGAAGACACGCTACTGCAGGAGTTCGGAGACTCGCGGGGGGACGGGAGTAACGGGATTCAAACTCGCATACATCTCCAGGCGCTCGCAGCGATGCCAGAATCCCAACCGCAGTCAGCCCAGACGGGGGGGAGTGCAGATTTGACCGCGGGATCTCCATCGTCATTTACATTTGGGTTGTCGTCCAAAACCCCTGCCTCTGGGCAAAGGTTTAAACTGCCCTACCAGGTAACCCCGAGCCGGGAGAGCGGCCCGAGCCAGGCGGAGAAGAGGCTGGAGGCGCTCACCTTGGAGCTCGAGAAGGAGTTGGAGATGCACATGAAAAAAGAATACTTTGGTAAGTGACCCAAACAGTTGATGTGAATCATATCTACTGAAAGGAAATCATTGTCTTATAACACGTGTTCTGTGTGGGTCTCTCTACATGTTATACTGTTATAATGTCACATTTTATATCATGTATAGGCCTATGCATCATCTAGGCAAGACGCAATTGCTATATTAAGTTTAATCCAGCTGGAAGTCCACCTGCTTCAGTTTTGCAGAGCTGCACTAACTCGCGCTGACTAAAAAGAATCTCCATATGTATAGCAGTACTCATCAATGAACATGCAAGAGAACGTTTTTTTATCAGACCACCAACACCACATCCACCCAACGCCCTCTGAGTGTCCAGAGCTCCTGTAGCTGAGCAACACAGACCTCCGTCTTGGCCAGGCTGACGTTGACACGGCACTGCAGCGCTGCACTGAATGGGCCTCTATGTTCCCGCGAAGCAGATACCGCTCACTGGCTCTGTGAAGGAACCTGGCTTTGTTGACTGTGAGCGCTGCTTTCAACCGCTGGAAGAGCAGGATAGGGACCCTGGTCCACTGGGGGCTTTAAGCATGTATACATGTTATTTAAGGAAGGCATACAGGGTAAACTAAACAACCCAGTACAGAGTGAGAACTGGTACATGGGAAAAGGTGCCAGTTCACCTCCTGGGCGCTGCCGAGGTGCCCTTGAGCAAGGCACCAGACCCCTACACTGCTCCCTGGGTGCTGGATATACAATAGCTGCCCACTGCAAATACTAAGATGGGTTAAATGCAGAGAAACTCATTTCACTGTGTGACCAATAAAGAGGATTCAAATCCTCCAGAATTTAAAAAGATCTGCCTGGTTTCCAATCGTGCAATGGGCCCTAATGTTCTTTAAACCTTCCAAAAGAAAAGACAAACTGCGGAGCTGCAGAGCTGGCCCATGTGTGGCCCTCCGTTTGTTGTGGTGGGGCTGTGAATCACCAGCTGGCCTCACTGGAGCCCCACGACAAGAGGCCTCGAACCTCAGACCCCCCCCCTCCCGCCAAGCCCTTCATTAACCAACCAGTGGGGAGTCCCGGCAGCACCAGACACTTGGCACACGATCCAGGCTGGTGAGGCCAGACACAGAGCGTAGGAGGATGGCTGCCTTAAGCCCATTCACCTGCCCAGAGACACACACACACACACACACTTGTGCTGGCCACAAGCCCCTGTTTGTCTCCTACACACCGTAAGCCCTCACTGGACACATGAGCTACATAATAAAAACATCAAATACTAGTGAAACAATGGTTAGAATGGCTAGAACAGAACGGTTTCATTTGTGTACAAGAAGTGATTATTGGAAGGCGATGTGTTGTGTCAACATGCCAGCAAATGCGAACCACAATATACCAAGGACTGGCTGACAGTCATGTTTAAGACAGCAGTGTCTTAAGAGTCTTAATGCACACACAGATGCTGAAGAACTGGCTGAGCCCCAGTCCAAGCACCAGTTTCGTCTTTTCTCCTCTAGGATCTGTCCACTATGTCAGTCTTAGAATTGGCCTTCTCTAGCCTCGTGACTTGGCTTGACGTCAGTCGACATCACTCTCAAAGGGCTGTAGCATTTCTTGTCATAATTTAGTTTTCTTATAGTATTGATCAAATTAACAACACAAAATGATGTCCATATTATATAACTGGTATGAATAACATCAAAAACATTTCTTAGTTGGACTATACATCGTAATTATTGAATGTGATCAATTATTAGCAGATTTACAATTAATACGATAATTTACATCAAGACCGTACTAAGAGTTAGGGTGCCCTGAAGTGTTCATTTACAATTATACCACCTGGAATGGAGAGAATTCTGGAGGCTGTGGACTTTAGTCATCTCACCCCAATACAATAGTGCTAGTGTTCTCAGGGTTATAATGATAGGGCAGACTGATAATGTGCCATCAATGCACAAAGATAGTTTTTGAGCCTGACATGAAGAAACATTTTTATAGTGCGTCTATTAGATAAAAAAAAATAAGAGTACCTTTGTCTGACAAAACAGAGTTGTACTTGTACTGGTTGTGTGTGTGTCCAGATGACCTTACTGACCACTTCAATCAGAGCATTACTGCTGTAGAGATGATGACCGTCCTGTATCAATCAGCATCAACAGTTTGTCCCACCCAAACATCTCCAAGGATTCGGTCGAACAATTTCCTTGCTGAAAATTCTGTACTGAACCCAAGGAGAAAATAGTTTGTTTGTCTCTAAAGTGCTTGTGGATGGCCGTCATTTATTTTGTGTTGGCTAAGCCCACCACTAGATTGCAAATGACCCTGTGTTTATAACCCCTTAATCCTTATCACATCAAATACCGCCAACTTTATTCTGTTATCAATGCACAGTCACAAGTTCAGCTTTGCTAGGAAATGCCAATATTTGTCCACTTGCGTGCATAAATGCATGTATTGAATGAAAGGATTTGAAAGTAAATAATCGAATGGTTGGTTAATTTGTATGTACCCCAGCTCCTTTATCTTCTTCTGCATTGTGGTTGGAATCATGTTGGAGCATTTAGGCACAGGAAGTTACACAAGGCTACTCATAACGAATCATGAAGTTCACATTTTCTACGAAATTGGTCAGAAAAAAGCCCCCAGTAAGTTTTCCTTGCTGCCGAATTGCCAGAGTTACCTCTGAAGCCCGATGCTTTCGAATGAATTAGTTTGTCATTATCAGAACATCAGAGGACAGAGGGGGAGGGGTTAGGAGGTGAAGCATCTCCCCTGTCGGGATGTTGCGTCCTGTAGTCGTGGTGACCCTGGAATCACCCCAGCCCAGGCTTTGACCCTGCTCTCTCTGTGGAATGTGACCCAGGAGAGGCAGTCTTGCCTATGAAAGCCTGGAGATCATTACTCTGCTGCTGCTAAGTCCAAGCAGCCTTAGAAGTCTGTTTACTGATCCCTTACCAAATGTCCCAGGATGCTGGTCCATTGACCGGATCGGCCCAACCAGTATATTTATAGGAAGGATTCTCAATCCTAGTGAGACTTTTATGTTCTCTTTGCGGCATTCTGCTACATGACTATTGTCTTAGGAGTCAGTCAGCATGGCCGACCTTACGAAGCTGGACTATCACCAAGAGGTCATAGGTTCAAAGCCACAGCTTGGAACGTCAGTGAGCCTCTGTCAGTGTGTCGAAATGACTATATAGTATGCTATTTCTACAGGATGGTCAGGTTGGCTTGCGACTAGTTATGATACATGGTTTATTTGTGGATGTGTGTCTATTTAGAGATGATTTCAAACCTGAAATATTCAAGGTCAATCAAATAATGTGATAATGTGTTTTATAACCTTCTGACAGCATGTAAAGACCAAGCTAGCTAAACACAATTTAATTTAGGAAATCCTTGGTAACTGTATTTCTGATACATTGTCACAACTAATGTCTTTACCATAGCAAAAAAGTGTATTGTAAACTATTAGTTTAGTTTTACTACTGTTTACATCTGCTTCAAGCCAACGTTATAACCCCATGTTGTGAACTTGTGAATGGGCCGACTGCAGTAGGAGCTAATGACTGTAAACATCCATGTCTTCAACAGGCATATGCATCAAATGTGGGAAAGGAGTTTATGGAGCCAGCCAAGCCTGCCAAGCCATGGGAAACCTCTACCACACAAACTGCTTCACCTGCTGTTCCTGTGGTGAGTAAGATGCAGTTCTGCTACCTTCCCAACCCACTAGCTGGCAGAATGAACTCTGTCAAAGTTGATTGCTTCACAAAACCATGTTGGCATGCATAGTGAGAATGGATAGTTCCTCATATCTTGCTATATTCTGACCAGACAATATTGAAAGTAGACAGACAGAAGAATACACTTGATCAGTTGTACTGAAGGCAGTATGTGTCAGTTTGAAAGAGAGGTTAAATAAAGTACATTTATATTTAGATTTGATGGTTGACAGATTTCTTTGAAGTATTTATCATTGTCCAAAGCCGTTTTCTGAAAAAAGGTACTGTCTGGCACTTCCTCAAACTGGTTTCTATCCACAACCCTTACCATTCACTATCCAACCTCTGTGTGTGTGTGTGTGTGTGTGTGTGTGTGTGTGTGTGTGTGTGTGTGTGTGTGTGTGTGTGTGTGTGTGTGTGTGTGTGTGTGTGTGTGTGTGTGTGTGTGTGTGTGTGTGTGTGTGTGTGTGTGTGTGTGTGTGTGTGTGTGTGTGTGTGTGTGTGTGTGTGTGTGTGTGTGTGTGTGTGTGTGTGTGTGGCCCTCTGTTACTGAATACCAACCTCCATCTCCTGTTTCTAGTGGAAACAAGAGGAAGATTTCGAAAGAGAATTTCCTTTTTTTTTTTTCCCTCTTCCTCCCAGCGAGGTTTCCTCCATTTATGTGTGTGCTATCCATGGACACCGATCCCCCTGGCTCTGGAACAGCTACATATAATTTACATGTAACCATATCCACATTCCTGCCCATTTTATTGTGCTGCCGAAGAATGGAGCCCAGTGTCTCGTTTCTGAGGTTCAGGGTTCGCCAGGGAAAAGTAACCCTTGACCTTGTTACTATATCACTTCAGTTCATAAGCGTTTCATGAGGGGGTGTGGTTATTTTTTTTGGTATAAAGTTAATTGCATGTTTACAGTAGCTTTTCAGTTCGGTGGATTTGTTTCTGTGTGCATTTTAGCTTGAGCTCTGGTTGTCTGAGTCATTCTAAAGGACTCCTGACTCCTGTTTGACATTTTTTAATAACTAACAACTTAATGACACTCTTTGAAAAGCTTATAAAATAGCCGTGATACAAACGTCAAAATATTTATAAATAAGGGTAGGTTGATGTTTTCACTGTGACCAACCCAAAGATATATTGTGTTATAATATGGAGAGAATAATTTTTGGGGGAGGAATCAATAGGTGAGATAAGTGAAGCGTTGTTGCTTGGTGTTCAGGGTGAACCGGCGGTTCTCCTCTCCCGATGGCTAACGCCAACGGAGCGACGTATGGGTTGACCCCAAGAGAATGGGAATGTTTTCTTTTCAACCCGCGTTTTGAAGGCCCCTGAGAAGTTTGGCTTCCCAGTGCTGTTACTCGTCATAACACCGCCCACTGATATAGCATCCACTGCATTGTTTGTTTGTTTCTTTATTCCCCCAAAAAAAAACCTGTTATTGGTGTTGAAGCGGTGGTGGTTAGAACAGGGCCAGACTGGGGCCCCGGAGCCCTGGACTGGGGGGCTGTTTGGTGGCCTTGGGCTTTGTTTAACCATGCATAATTGAACCCTCCCCCAGGAATGCGAACTACCCCCCCCCCCCCCCCCCCCTCTCTCGCTCCACTTCAGCCGGTCTTCCCTGGAGGACCTCCATCAGATAGTCACAAATTGTACCAGACCCGCTCGCTTATCAGTTAGGGGGGTCGCCATGGTTACGGGCTCAGAACAAACGTCCCCGAGAAACACACTTGGCCTCACCTACTGACATCATTCGCCATGAGTTCTTTGTAACCTGCTTCCAGCACTGTAGTTTGTTGACGGTCAAATTGACTGGAAATCAATAAGACTTGAACATTGGATCCTTTTTCGGCTTCTTCTGTCGTTGTATGTCTACATACGGTCATATGACCCTTTGTGTTGAGCATTCCAACCAATGGTAGAACGGTTGAGGCCTGATCGACTTTGCAAGCCAGCATTAGGAGGTAGACACTTCTGCATTTTCCAACCCCTCAGCTCTGTCCCAATACCCCACCAGTCGGTTTGCAGCAGATCTATGAGGTCGTGGGTCTTCTGAACGGAGTAAAGAGACACTACCCAATGGGATTTTGATATGATTCATAAATGGCAGAATACCTTTTTTGTGAAGACATTCCAACCAACATTTTGTGATTAACTTATTGCTAAGATATCAAATGAAAATCACAATGCATTCTGGGATACGTCTTCATTCCTATCCCAGACTACATTTATATTTTCATGCAGATGTTCATATCCCAACATCTGCATTTGTAGGGCTATCTGAAGGGCCAACATGGCCCTAGATCCCTAGATCTTCAAGTCTTCCACTGTTTCAGATCCTGTGAAGGGATATTTTCTTTACCAAGAATCCATAGAACACGGAGGGAGGCTACGGTGCTCCTCTCTTGAGGAGCACCGTCAGCACCATCCGAGCCCCTCTGGGGGTCATCCACAGAGAGGCTCTGAACCATCAGATGGTCCATTGTAGTTCCAGTGATACGTGATGCAGGGCCTTCTCAGATAGTATTCTTTTGATAAAGCGATGGCCTCGCTGCAGATCAAACATACGGGCTTTGCTCCCACATTACTAAATAGATATCACACAGTCCACTCCTCAATGAGTAGTCGAAACTTTGCAACAACGTAGACAGATTGATTGTACTTGTTTATATTCTAATATATAATTAGCGGGCTGGATCAAACCGTTAAATAGGCCTGCCCTATTTAGCTTGGAGCGATAGGGTGTAGGGACAGTGGGAGATGACTTGACTTGTTATACTGTTTGGCTTCCTGGAGCGTTTCTGGTATCAACGTGTGATTTATAGAATACCTTTTTGGCAAATGGTTTCTCAACAACTGTCATTTTGCATCCGTTTTAAAACAGTTCCGCTGCTAATGTACACGTCCCCGCTGTAAATGTGAGTGACATGCATTTTGTAAATGTTACTGAAAAGAGTATTTAGATTTGATAAAAAAAGCCACCTTGGAACCGTAGCACCTATGAGTCCATTGTCTGCCACGAGGCAAATGATACATAATTATGAGTCTGAAGCAGCTCAAGGGTAGCATTTAGCAAAATGGACCACGCTGGCCCCTTGTTTAACTCCAGGGCTACCTGGCGGGGAAAGGGTCTAAATTCTAAACAACAACAGTAGTTATTTAGGATCCTGTTATCAATCTGATTGGCTGTTAACTGTTACTGTTGGACGGATTCTGCTGTGTGGAGGAATGATTCATTGCTCCTTTACTAGCAGGTGACGTAATAGGGGATTCGCCCTCTGGTATTCATGGAAGTACATACTTCATGAACCAAAATATGAATGAAGATGGAGGAATTGAAATTGGATAGGTTGAGGGACAGCCAAATTGCGGGCCATTCATCTGTGAATGGAGATACTCATACAATGGTAACCGGTGCAAACTGAACTGTACACCTTGTGCCCGTCCAATCTTCAGAGGTACAACGCACGGCACACAGTTGACAAGAAATACAGATTTGTGTTGTTGCTAGGCAACCTCGCTGCTCTACTGTCAATCAACCGGCTTCCGGTGTAACCAAGTAGCTTGCGGTGCTTTCGTTGAACTTTTTAATCATTCTTCAGTAATCTAGCGCTAGGTAATGGACGGACTCACAGACTTCCACGAGGATATTTTTGACGGGTTTTCTTGCAGAAAAACAGCAGATGTGCCCCAAGCAGAGACAGGGGCCCTAGGTGAAACATGAGGCCCCTGGAGCACATGCAGGGCCTCAATGAGTCATTTATGTCTGACGGGCACTGAGACATGAGGCATTTGGTGAGTGTAGACTCTATATTGTGACATAGATGAGGCTGTCAAACTGGTTTAATGTGTTAAATGGTTATAGAGCCAAACATGCATACATAAAAATACCCATATACTTAATGTATTAGTATTACATGTGGCAAAAATGTTAAACAAAAAGACTAATTAAACAATTAGGCCAACTCGTTGCTCAGCAATGTGAAAGATGAGTGTTTGCCCACACTTTTCATTTGGCTCCATGAGTCTCCTCTCTCTCCTCCCTCTCCTCTCTCTCTCCTCTCTGTTCCTCTCTCTCTCCTCTCTGTTCCTCTCCTCTCTCTCTGTTTCTCTCTGTTTCTCTCTCGCTCTCGCTCTCTCGCTCTCTCGCTCTCTCTTAGAGAGAGAGGCGGGTAGTGAGGGTTCTCTCTCTTCCCCCCCCTCCCATCACTACACAGGCTGCAGGTGATAAAAGCCCACTTGTTCTGGGGAAGGGGAGGAGGAAGGGGAAAGGTCAGAAGTGGAGAGATGATGTGTGTTTGTGTCCTGGTGATTTCAGCAGTGCTGGTCCCCCTCATGTTTGGAATTCGCAGAATAGCAGTGTTTGTTTTGAGCATCTCCATAATTGATAATGAAACACATTCCTATTTATAAGATGAATGTTGAATTTTTGTGTTGAAGATATATCCCGATGTATCTGAATAATTATTGATTTAAACTAAAGCAACTTGCAAGCGATCCACAATCATAGCATACATTCACTAATGGAACAACTAGGAAGTGCTACAAGGACAAATGTCTTTCTTATTGTCCATGGAGACAAGAGAAAGGACAATGATGGGTGCTTTTCATGCTCCATGTCTGTAGCATACCGTCTATGTAACACTCGAGTCATGGGAATTTGGCCTTTTTTTTTTTTTAGCTCTGAGAAAGAAAGCCAAAAAAAAGTATTTCAAGTGTAAAATCCCAAGCCGGGAGCCATTTGGTCCAAGATCCCATGCAAGTCCCGCAACTAAACGGGGACTCGTAAAGTCTTGGAGAAGCCCTCAAGCAGCTGGGAGGACCTTCCCCATGTCGGTCATGTCAACAATAAACAAGGCAGGAATACCCAAAAAGCCACATTTGTCATGGAGACGAGTAGAAATGAGAGGATCCCGTGTGTGAACAGTGGGTTAGGCTGAGCGGTGGAATGTTCAGACTAACTGCCTTTGGAATGTTCAACCATTGATGTCTTCGCCATGGTAACACATCAGGCACTCTGAGAGATCCCCGCCTCAGACCAGTGCTTACTACGGCAACTGGATCAAACCTGCTCAGAATCAAAAGGCCTTTATTGTCATTATACAAGTACAACAAAATGGTCTAGCAATCCTCAAGACACTCACAAAATATAAATTATTTAAAAAGAATGAACTAAAAACACAAATGAACGTGTTAAAAAATGTCCATATAAAAACAGTATATATATATATATTTTTTTTTTTTTTTGTTGCTCAGGCACCCTCTGTCCATTGACCAAAGGAACATAGTATGGAATGGGGCAAAGTTAAATGTCTGCTCTATCAATTGTGGTGCGATAAAGGAGCCCCAGACCACTGTGTGCTCTGGTGACAAAGGGAAGAGAGGGAAATATGGAGCCCTCCCCCTCCATCGCTCCTCAGGGAACCAGGGGTGGGTAGATGGGGGGGGGGGGGGGTGTCATAGGGGTGCAGGGGAGGTTGAATGGGACCAGCTAGTGACCTCAGACAGAAAGAATGTCCCCGTCCCCCCCCCTCGTTTGCTCAGTGGTCCCTCTCCCCTACCAGCATTACCCAGCCATCAGGGGCCTTTTGTGTTCACCTCCAGACCTCTCTGGAGCAGAAGGCCAGCTCTGTACGGCCCTCCTACACTAACGCTGCTGCGGCTTTCAGCAGGACTCAAGACTCTTCTTCAGACCTCCTCTTCAGGCCTGCTCTCCGAGGCCTTCTCCCCCCCCCCCCCCCCCCACCTCCCAGGGAAGGTGTTTTTCTCCCCTCGTTGCCAAACCACCCAAATGCAAATCGGGCCTCAAGTCTTAAAAGTCTCACCTATTGTGCTGCTAACATTCCTGGGCCGCTCCAGCCATTTATACGGGTGTTAATGTATTGCCGTCAGCCGGCATTGTGACACCGTGTGCATGAGAAATATATATCAATTGTGGCGTGGGGTGCAAAGAGGGGGGCCTTTCCCATGCCGGGACCCCCATAAAAAGAAACCAATGGTTGTTCTGGACGGCAATTAAATCTCACTAATCGGCCAAATTTATGAGCCCCGCGGAGTGGCTCTGCCAGGCCGGGGTGAAGTCACCGGGCTCCCCCTGGAGAGCCTGGGGAACCGCGCGTGCGCGTGCGTGTGCGTGTGTGTGTGGCTATATCGATTGTGTGCGTTCAGGGGGAGGGATCCTGTTAAGAACAATTAAGTCCAATTGGGATCTGAAACGGAGGAACCAGCTGATTGACACCTACCTCAGCCAACCATCTGTCATCGTCCACTGGGCTCCTGTCAGAGTGGCCTTAATGCAGACAGATGGACTGCAATCAATTTATTGACCAAAAAATACCATTACCTGACATGTAGTTAAAGTGTTATCTTTGGTTATAGTAGGTTTGGGGTTTGCCTCTGTTACCTATTAGTCATCCACGGAATTTCCTGCTTTGGATCTTTCGGTTAGTACTTTTAAAAGTTAGTTAAGTGCAAAGTAACTTTTTTTTTTAAAGTAGGCTGCAAGCAGGAAACAAAGTTGGTATGTATACATATGTAATCATTTTAAATAGTGATGATGATATATTTGTTTAGTATATACCATCACATAAATTGATTTAGGCTATTTTATGTCTGCCTTTTTACCCATTCATGTATTTGTTCTTCGCTCTGCAGGACGTTCTTGTCCTGTCCTTCCCCACCTGGGATTCCTGGAGAAGCAGAAGGTAAAGAATGGACGTCCCTAACGGTCATCTGCCTTTTCTCTTTGCTCCACAGGGAGGAGGCTGAGAGGGAAGGCCTTCTACAATGTCAACGGAAAAGTCTACTGTGAGGAGGATTTCCTGGTGAGTTGTGTGTGTGTGTGTGTGTGTGTGTGTGTGTGTGTGTGTGTGTGTGTGTGTGTGTGTGTGTGTGTGTGTGTGTGTGTGTGTGTGTGTGTGTGTGTGTGTGTGTGTGTGTGTGTGTGTGTGTGTGTGTGTGTGTGTGTGTGTGTGTGTGTGTGTGTGTGTGTGTGTGTGTGTGTGTGTGTGTGAGAATCAGTAATCATTAATTTTGTTATGCGACAAGTGCGTGTCAGCTGAGTGCTCCATTACCCCATGTCGAGGCTATAGAGAAGGGGAGGGGTGTGTGTGTTGGGGGGGTGGGGGCAGCAGGGTTCAGAGGTCAGAGAAGGCCACATTCTTCAAACCTCTGGAGGGAACCCAGTGCTGTTTCTGCTGCTGCAGTTGGAGCACCACCCCTCATTCACACTCATTTCCCGGCGTCTCCCCTGAGGTAGACCCATCTAGACGGCACGCCGCTTTGCAGCACTTAACAATTAAGACTGATGGCGGGGGAGGGGCCCCGGGGCCCCCGTCACAGCTGTCACTCTCAGGGGGGCCCCGGGTTTATTCTTCCCCACAATTAGCTGGATTGTTTGTTTATGGTCACACCAAGTAAAAAAAAAAATAAGAAGCACTTGAAGTTGCAATGTGTGCAAATTCCTGGGATGCTGAAAAATGAAGAAGTAGAACAATTAAATGAACTCCAGGAATTATTTGAGTTAAGGGAGAAGGAGCAGTCCCATATTCCAGTTTGAATAAATTTAACCGGGTGGTGGTCGGCCTTCAGGTTTAAACCTCCTGCTCCCAAAAGTACACTAATCCCGGAGCTTGGGTTGAGGGGATGAGTGGACCAGTCTAAGCCCCTTCCATCCTCATCCTTAGCTGGGCACAGAGCGTTCTCGCCCGCCGTCCCGTTGAGAGGGCCCTTTGGATGGTGTGTCGGCCCTTTGGAGGGTGGGGCTTGAGGAGGAGGCCTCAAAAACATCACAACACATCACCCACCTTCCCTTTTTCCCGGGTAGCAAGATAACGTGTCCCGCCGCCTTCCCTGGTCCTCATGCCTTACCCCAGCCCAGCCCAGTTGGGAGGTCACAACCTCCAGATGGTGTCCTTCAGGACGGGCTTGTGTCTGGGGTTTCCTAGCTAGGACCGCCCAGAGGAGAACTGTTGATGTGATGAGGGCCGTTTGCTTCTCGGGATTACAAGCACACATGTGTGTATGTGTCTGTTGCACGCACGCACGCACGCACGCACGCACGCACTCCATCCATCCAGGAGTAATTGAATGCAGTGGCTGTGCTGGGCAGCTCCCAGTTGCCACCAGTTGAATGCTATGATTGTACTGGTTAGCTCCCAGTTGTTACCAGTGGAATGTGTTGGCAGTAGGGGGCAGATGCTAGTAAATCCCAGGAGAGGATTGGGGTGCCCTGGAAACCTTCCAGTGGTGAATACCTCCAAATAGAAAAAGGAAAACCTGATGCAAAGTCAATGGGTACTGCAGATAACTGTGTGTGTGGTGTGTGTCCAGGAAATGGGTATTTTGTAAATAGTGGTAGGAAATGTTCCAAAGCGACATAGTTGTTGTGTTTGTTAGATTGTCATTAAGATGCAGATAGGGGATAGGGGATAAGGGTTTAGGGATAGGGGGTTAGGGTGGACGATGCCTCTAGCTAGACTGGGGACATGTCTGGGACCTGACACCCTAACCACTCCACCATTCCCCTGCCCTGGGGAAATAAACACCTTGTTTCTTTAAAACATATATATATTTGTGAAGGCATGCATAACATTCCACACCACAAATAATATTGATAACCCCCTCGGGGCGTCCCGTCTGCAGATGGTCCCTCAGTCACGGTGTCCTCCTGCTGTGCTTGGACGTCATATCACCGTCATATCACGCCCTCCCCAAGCTCAGGCACAGGAGCGATAACACGTGGCAGGGTTAATCAGTATAAAGAGAACAGCAGTGCCCCCTATGGATACACACCCAGCACAACAACAAGTGTACGCACACACCTCCGTGATGGTCATAATAACCCACTTAAGTCTGGACGGACGTTGATGGCGCTGGATATCCCGAATGATATTATACTAACTCCTGCTTCTTATATCTCCCCCCCCCCCCCAACAGTACTCTGGTTTCCAGCAGACGGCCGAGAAGTGCTTTGTGTGCGGTCACCTTATCATGGAGATGGTGAGAGAGTCTTATCAAAGAGTCCATCATGTGTTTCTGTCCTGTGGCTAGAGTTCATGGCTAGAGGTTCACTTGTGTGTCTCAATGTCTCAACTCTGGAATGTATTTTTTTTTTGTGCATTTGGCTATTTTAATTCAATTTTTCATGTTGAGATTTCACTGATTTGAATGAATATTCATGTTTGTGGGGAATTACGCTCCCTAAGATATGAACCGATTTTGCAGCTGTCACATTTTATTGTTGAAAATGTCTACCGTGCCTTATTGTGTGTGTGTGTGTGTGTGTGTGTGTGTGTGTGTGTGTGTAGATTCTCCAGGCGTTGGGCAAGTCCTACCACCCTGGCTGCTTCCGCTGCGTGGTGTGTAAGGAGGGTCTGGATGGAGTCCCCTTCACTGTAGACGTGGAGAATAACATCTACTGTGTCAAGGACTACCACACGTAAGGAACATTCATCTGTTCATTACTCAGCACCATCACAGCGGTAGCATGACTTGAACACTATGTACGATGCTATTGAACACTGTTGTACTGTATGGTGTATTTGTATCTGTTGAACACTGTTGTACTGTATGGTGTATTTTTGTTTCAATCATTGGCTTCTCGTGATGTTCACATTCTACAATTGTCCATGCAGTGGTTGATTTTCACCAACTAAACAACCAACGGCTAGAGGTGGTTGAATCCGCTGCACCGGAGCAGATGTTAATGTATGTTAATGTGTGTCAATGTGTGCTAATGTTTAGTGTGGGTGTCTTCTAATCTCTCTATTCCCGCCGTCCACCACAGGGTGTTTGCCCCGAAGTGTGCCTCCTGCAACCAGCCCATCCTCCCGGCTCAGGTAACCCCCATCGCACCCCCGTCTTCCATGGCCATAAAGTCTGCCGTGGAATCTGCTCATGTTCAGTCATCTCTGTGTAATTACCTTTTAACCTGGGAAACAGCAGGTTGCTTAGCAATGCTGCAGCTAATGGGGATCCTAATCTTAACCCTTAGACAGTTAAAGCTCATAGGATCTCACTTTCCCTTTTTAAAATACTTTGGCGGTTCTCTAATGACTCCCGGCATCACAATGTAATGTTTGGTTTTATCACTTCCTCTCCTGCGTCCTTCAATAACGTTCAATCTTGATGATGCTAGCCACCCACGCCCACCTGTTCTCCGAGGAGCTGACGTTCTTCAGTCGTGTAATTAAATAAATGAATCGCCCCCTCGCCCACGTTCAACTTAATGTAGTCTGTTAAACAAATCTACTTTACAGCTGCTGTTAACAAAAAACAATAAGTGAAGTTGAGTGTGTGTGTGGGCGTCTCACCGACGCCTGCAGGTGATGCAGTGCAGGAGGTGGAGGTCCAACTGGGCACCACCCCTCGTAGCGGGGCCGGGTCGGCTCCAGGGCAAGCTGTGCTCCCAAATGTAACATTGAGATGTTAAACAACTCTCAATGGTTTTTCCACCTCCTGTTTGATTAGTGTTTTGAACACGTAAATGAACAGAGGTACTGTGGGGAGGATAGGACTGATGTGACTGCAGCGCTAGTTATGGAAACGTCCAGCCACCTCTGGTCCCCACACACTGACGTGATGTGGATGTGTGTGTTCTCTACCCCCCCCCAGGGCTCTGAGGAGACCATCAGAGTAGTCTCCATGGACCGAGACTACCATGTGGCGTGTTACCACTGTGAGGTAAGGGCCTTGCAGTCGTCAGGATTCTCTTGTATGACCTGGACATGTTGGACATATGTGACTCTCAGTCACACCATGTATGTAGTGTCGCAAAATGTGAACACTCAAATTTAAACGATACACTTTTCAATCATGTTGGGTATTTTTGTTTAAACTATAAATGATTATTTGAACATCCATTGGTGTATTATGCACGTGCAATTAATCGAGACGCAATGACTGTCTACCCGTTGGCTTGCTGTCTTTATACAATACGGTTCAGTTGGAAGCGGGGGGATATAACCAGCCAGCCTTTATGATTCACAACTGCAGTCTCATGGGTACTGGCTGGAGACAAGATGGAGCAGCGATTATTAACACTACCACACGCGCACAAGCACACACACCGTTAAGTGGGGGTAAGAGCTATGGGAGTAGACATTTAAAAAAAAAAATCAAAGGGTGATTCACCATTTCAGTCTCTGGGTGAATGACAAACCAAATGAAAACACACACACACACACACACACACACACACACACACACACACACACACACACACACACACACACACACACACACACACACACACACACACACACAGAAACATTTGTGTGTAGTAGACATGCTATTCTAACTGGCGGTGGAATGAAATATTCACTAAATACACACACACACAGCGACAACATTGAACCCAGGGCCTGGTTTGGTGACTCATGGACGAGACGTATTCCAGTGTTTGACTCAGAGGTCTGATGCATTTTGGCTCAGGTCCCAAATCACCGCAGACAGCCAGCTTCAAACCTGCAGGTGATTCAGTCTCTTAGCAGACAGGAACACAACCGTCGCCATTACCTGGGAGTCCAGTCTGAGCTTTGATTTGCCATGTTATGTGTGGGTGTGTGTGTTTCTGACAAGGTGGTATTGTATGATAGCTGTGTGTAATGTAATTGCAAGTTGTGAGTCTCCGTATTTAATGAACAATGGATAAATCCTTTGGCAATCAAGGCCCTCTTCTGATTTAGATATGGGGCAGGCTGGTGGAATGTTTTGGACGTCATATTGAATGGAATTTAAGTCTGGCCCGAGTCTAGTCTGAGTCTGGCCTGATTGTAACTCCGCCAGAGGGAGCTTCCTCTTCTTCTTGATTCCCCACATTCCAACCCCACATGAAAGTTGATCAAAGAATTCCCTAAACAAAGAACCATCATTCCACAGCAAACTAAAGGGGGCGAGAGATGCTGCATGCCATTCATCTCTCAACCCACTTCCCTATCGCTCTCCACTCTCCTGACATACATAAAGGCATGCAAAGAATCGAAAAATTAATAAATAAATAAGCTCCATATATTAAAATGCAGCCAACCCCTTTGCAGTCAGGGGAAGGAATCAGGGGTGTGCTGCACCACAGACGACCGTACCTCAGGGTTGTTTTTGATGACCCACCACTGTGCCCCTCCCCCCCCCCCCCCCCCCCCCTCCAGGACTGTGGCCTGCAGCTGAACGACGAGGAGGGCCACCGCTGCTACCCCCTGGAGAGCCACCTGCTGTGCCACACCTGCCACATCCACCGCCTGCAGACGGGGACGCAGGCCCCCCCCCACGCCCCCCACAGCTACCCGCTGCACGTCACAGAGCTGTGAGCAGACCACCATGGACCACAGAACCCAGACCACCATGGACCACGGTGGGCAGAGACCACCCAACAGAACCCAGAGTAGCAGGCAGCAAGCCAAGAGAGAGAGAGAGAGACAGACACACACACACACACACACACACACACACACACACACACACACACACACACAATGACGTTGGTAGCACCGGGGAAAGTCCTTATTTCCCTCTCTAGCTCCGATGTCCAGAGGGCCGCCTGGCGCTGCTCAGCAGGAGGGGTGGTGGTCTAGGGAGCTCCACACACTGGACAGCTGGAGAACCCCGGGCCCTCGCAACGCTGGGAAAAGAGCCGCCCGTCCAGTCCCATTCCCCCCCCCCCATCCGCTGTTCACATGTCCCATCCTTCCTCTCTGATCAACCCCCTCCTCCTCCCCGGGGCCCACCCAGAGGCCCTCCATGACGTGGTAGTCCTGACCCTCGCACATGCATCACCCTGAGGTCTTAGGAGAGGGGGGGGGAGAAGAAGAAGACAACAGCTTCCTTCATTTCCTTCACTCATTTCTACATCATTCCTTAAGTGGTCTTAATTCCTCCACCCAGAGGGGGGGGGGGGAGAAGAGAGGGAGAACCTGAGTGTGTCCACTGTAGGAGGGAATTCATTCAGGACCCCGGCCTTCACCCTGGGGGGGGGGCCTGCCTGCCTGTTTGTCTTGCTATGCAGCGTCTATGACGGGGCATCCAAGCACGACATGTGACACACACACACATAAACACACACGCACACGCGTGCGATCACTGGACCAAAGTGTGTTCCACTCAGCAGTGCAAAGCGGGACCATGAGAGATTCACTAATGGTGTCTTAACGAGACGTGAGGAAGAAAATACCTTAGATGCACATAGGTCCTCTTTTATATCTTTATATATTTTTGCAGATGTTTTCCACACAAAGAACCGCTAGAAGTAGTTTTGTGTTCAGTAGAACCCGAGGCGCTCGCAGCGTGTTGTGTACACGCTGTGGAATGTCACACTGTATCTGTTTGCATATAACACACTGCTGTGGGTGTATGTGTATGGCAGTGTACATAACACAATATAATGCAGTGTGCAGCACATTATACAGTTTATGTAATCCACTGTCGTAGTTTATTTTATAACAAACTGGTACACTGTGTGTGTGTGTGTGTGTGTGTGTGTGTGTGTGTGTGTGTGTGTGTGTGTGTGTGTGTGTGTGTGTGTGTGTGTGTGTGTGTGTGTGTGTGTGTGTGTGTGTGTGTGTGTGTGTGTGTGTGTGTGTGTGTGTGTGTGTGTGTGTGTGTGTGTGTGTGTGTGTGTGTGTGTGTGTGTGTGTGTGTGTGTGTGTGTGTGTGTGTGTGTGTGTGTGTGAGAAACATAAAACTCTTGTAGTATATATAACACTGTTATTACACACTGTCAGTGTATATAGCACTATAACATACACTGATCATTGATTGGTACACATGTGGGTGTTTTGTTGGTGTTTGGGTCAGAGTGGCAGTCTGACGGCGTCCGGACTGTGAAACAAACTGCTCTCGGTCGTATCATTTCACCCCCTCGGACCAAGCTGACCCACGGTGGTTCACACTGAACTGACCCCTAACTCGTTCTCTACCCTTTCCTCACACAAGAGACGGAACCCCTGAGAGTAACCAGGACGGGACGGTGTCCCCGTCTCCGTCTGATTCCCCGGCTCTTCACCTCACATGATGTCTTGAGCATCTACACAGGGACTGGATGGTGCTATTTATAGCAGTTTGCTATAGCGGCACTTAAAGTACAGTGCGTCACATTGAAAAGCATCTGTCTGTTGGTCATTGCGTAAAACATAAGTGTGTGTGTGTGTGTGTGTGTGTGTGTGTTGGAGATTCCTGGAAACGCAGAGTTGCTGGTCCCACTCGTGTCTCTTGGGAGTCTCCTGTGTGTGTGTGTGTGCGCTAGTGGCAGGGCCACTGAGAGCCACACCACCTGTGGCCCCATGACCGCATCCCTTCTTTCTCATTCATGCTCTGTTGGCTTCTCAGCCAATCCACACTTTGCATTCCCACCCACTTTGCATTCTCAGACGATTGGGGTTAGGGTTCAATTCAGAGACCTGGTTTTAACATTCTTTTAACAACACTTCAACTACACATCTCTGATGAAACCAGTGATGGCAAATACTACTTTCTTATTGGCTCAAATTGATGCCATGTGATATAATCTCCTGTAATGATGTCTCTCACGACCACCTGCGTTTCCCCAGAGATGGTGCTGGTCCTGTCCTGTGTTGTTGTGGTCGGGTTACTCATTTCAAGTGTCGTGGTTCCCATTGTGTGTTATCCTATCCCTGCTTCTAGGAGGTCTAGAGATGTCTGCCCTCAGCACTTGACCCAGAGCAGGTTCCCTAATGCACCATATTGGACTAAGTACTGCTGAGTAGTGGTTTTGAAAGCTGAGAGAGAGCGAGAGAGAGAGGCTGACCACAGAGACTGAAACATTGTTTGATGTAAGGAAAATCTTTTGAATGTAATGAGAATTATTGTATGACGACTAAATGGTTATTTTTCGTGCTCCGTTTCAGATGAAGCATTTAAAAAAACCTAAAAGGACACCTAAAGTGAATGGGGGACCATCCCTTTAACAGGTCTCAGTGATGTGTATTAACATTAACTGGGCCCACCGCCTTCGGTTTTATATGTGGCTCATGATATGTCCTCCACAGCTCAGCGTTATCCCAACTTCAAATATTTCACTTTGAATCAGAGTAAGAAAACATGCATTATTCACCCGAGTGTTTCTTTTAAAGATGTTTTGATTTCCCCTTTTTTTAAAGAGAGTACTCTTTAGTGTCCGTGTCTCATAGCGCCCGGCTAGGTTCCCTGTACATACTGAGGCTAGGACTTGTTTGTGCGGTTCCCTCCATCAGCGGTTCTGTTGGAGAGGCCTCGGTCTTCTACCAGTAGTTACGTTAAGCACATCTTCACTGTCGTTTGTATCGTTCCATGTTTTGATTACCTAGATGGTTCATGAAAAAAAGGAAAGTAGATCTATTTATCTAAACCTGAAAAAAAGTCTAAAGTTATTTAATGTATTAAAATTTGGGAAGTATCATTTAACTGTAGATGATATAATCTGCTTTTTAAATAAAGTGGTTTTGTAGCTAACTTCAAGTTGTGTCTGTTTGATTCTTTGTGCCCTTTTGAATTGACAGTAACATGCATTGTTTCCAGAGGATGGATGGAGTCAAATACCTTAGTCTTATGGTAAAGATATCGTCCAATGGTACTAGGCCTATCTTCAATAATAGGATGTTTTTCCACAACGTAGGAGGGTCATCATTCAGAATTGTGTCTCTTAAAGAAAGCAGGCAGCCTTCGTTTTGTTGGTTTTTCATGTATTGTTTCTTTATTTTGTCTGTTTGATGTTACACATGGAGCTGCTGTGATGCAAGTCAAATTTCATGACATGATCTGACCAATAAAGTATTATCGTATTGACGCTGGGGACAGCAGAACGCAACGTTTACAACATACATTGTAAAGACAAGATCAATCATACATCCCTCAGAGAACAGGAGTCTTTCCCACAGCTGCTGGTTGTGCGTCAGATGGATCTAATGTGCAGGCCCTGGCCCGTCGGCGACCTGTAGATATGAGGAGGTGGTTGGAGATCGTTCCCTGGGATCAGCGTATGGTGGAGAATATAATGACCTCCATGCGCCTCCGATGGTCCTGTGATGATGGACCTCCCTGCGGGAGGAGACCTGGCGGCCAGATGATCCATCAGTAAACATCACAGTCTCTTTATTCCCCAGGGGAAGAGCCAACGGCCCATGGAGTCCTCTTGATCTTGGCTGTGGATTCACCATAGCGCAAGTTTAAAAAATACTTTAGATCGAAAATAGTACAAATAAAATGCATTCTATTTTGTATTTAAATAAAAAATATACTGGAAATGTGTTAACAGATAACAGTATTACTGCTACTAGTAAACCTAATAAGCAATTTGTCTTCAAAGCTGTATTAATGAGTCAGATAAGAACAATGTAGGCTGTATTTTACTAGCTGTAATAAGACGGATGGCAACTCGGACTCCCTGTGGTGCAACACACTCCTTCTGCTCCTAAGGATGGTCAGCCCTAGGTTTAAAATCAGTGTATTGGTTTCACCCTAAAAGCCATAACTAAACATATATACACCAACTCAAACCGGCTCGTTATAAGATAACGAACAAAGAAACTCTAAATCCAATCTTTATCCCACATCCATAGTTGTAATAGGCGGATACAAAGATACAAAAAAATGCTTGTATAAACTACAATCATATTTTAGCGGTTTACTGGTTGATTTAAATGACCAGTCTGTTGTGTTTTCCAGGAGATGTTAGTGTGCTGTAGCGGTTCACACAGATGAAGACCATAACCTCGACCCTTTAGGTTTGTTTGGCTCAGTAAGAGGATCTTCAAACACCATTGTGGAGTGTTTGTGTGGTTGGTGGCAGGTTGAAGCAGCCTCACCTGGCCTGAGTTGGACTGATTGGCTGGTGAGGCTGCACACCTGTGGGTCCTTGTTAATCAAGGCTCACGGGTTAAAACAGCCTCCAGTGTGTGGACACTAGAGAAGAGCTCTAGCATGTTCCATCTGCTTTGTTCAACATGCTTCAAAACTGTGCCCTTGTCTTCAGGAGGAGCCTCAAGCAGCCATGTTAATGGCTGGTGGCAGCATTGTCTGCTACAAGCATATTCCTTGTAGACACATACACACACACACACATAATTAATCGTCCTTTTTTTCTCAAGATCACTGTTGCACTTTAGCACCCAAATATAACATCAATTCATTCAGTATAAATATGAATCAGTCAAAGGTATAATTGATTAGCATCTTGAACGTCTAAATAAAGAGACTGCTAGTCTTGCAGCCCCTCTTCAGCCCCTCTTCTTGCGTTGCAAAGCATTGACACAGGGAGTGATGCAGATATAAGGTGATGTGTGTGAGAGAGGATGAGGCGGGGAGGAAAGTGAAAAACAGGAGGCTCAGTTTCTCGCTGACAGCTCCCTACAATGCATTCTTTATGTGTGTCAGGGTCCCGCCCTGTGACTCAGTGAGGTGTGTGTGTGTGTGTGTGTGGGGGGGGGGGGACCCAAGAGGTTTTAACAGAGCACAAAAGTACCCCCCCTCCCGAGAGAGAGAGAGAGAGAGAGAGAGAGAGAGAGAGAGAGAGAGAGAGAGAGAGAGAGAGAGAGAGAGGAGAGAGAGAGAGAGAGAGAGAGAGAGAGAGAGAGAGAGAGAGAGAGAGAGAGAGAGAGAGAGAGAGACCACTCATTGACCACTCAGGAAATGGAGTGAATTCCCTTTAGGATCGGCTGAGGACGACGTCTGCATCCCGTCACACATCTTCGTCGCGCTATTTCCATACTGTAGGTCTATAAGGCTGCGTATACCTGTACACATACTGTACACATACTGTGTTGGGGTGTGTCACAGTGTGTGTGTGGTTGGTGGCTGGTGTTAGCAGCCTCACCTGGCCCCATTCAGACTGATTAGAGTCTGGTGTAAGCAGCCTCACCTGGCCCCAGTCACACTAATTAGAGTCTGGTGTAAGCAGCCTCACCTGGCCCCAGTCACACTAATTAGAGTCTGGTGTAAGCAGCCTCACCTGGCCCCAGTCACACTAATTAGAGTCTGGTGTAAGCAGCCTCACCTGGCCCCAGTCAGACTGATGAGAGTCTAGGGCTGGTGGGTGAGGCTGCACACCTGTGGGTCCTTGGTAATCAAGGCCCATGTTAAAACAACCATCAGAGAACACACACACAGGAGGAGTGCTAATGGAACCCTGAGTGTCTCCATTGGGCTCGAACTCACGGTTCCCGGCATGAGAGGCGACGCTCTAAGGTGAGAAGCTAAAACCCACGGGCCCTCGCTTCATCACTAGTCTTTCATCACGTCTTTTAGGCGTCGGGGAGTGAGGTTTACCACTGCACAGCGCCACCTGCTGGCGTCCGTTATGCTAGCATGTATCTGCTCTGCTTGTTAACAACTACAAACTCTTCAATTAACTGGTTTACTTATCATCTTGTAAACCATCTTCCTGTATACAGTACTATCATACTATAATCTAAGCTAGTCTATTGGACACAATGAATAGCATCTGTGTGTGTGTGTGTGTGTGTGTGTGGTGTGTGTGTGTGTGTGTGTGTGTGGTGTGTGTGTGTGTGTGTGTGTGTGTGTGTGTGTGTCCATATCTGTGCACATAAGAGTGTGCATATGCTTGGTAGATAATGAAGACCTTTGGATAAACCGAAGAAGAAGAAGAAGAAGAAGAAGAAGAAAAATAATAAGTGGAGGACCACCCACCGCTCCCTACCGCCCCTAGAGGACAGGGCTGTTGTGTTTCGTCTCTCTTCCTCTGGCTGCCCACGCACTTGAGCTGATCTTTATATAACTCCTCGAGTCGTGGGAAAGATAGAGCAAGGTCCTGCTCAGCCTGCAGGGTCAGTCTCTCCCGCTCTGCTGTCAATGTCAGCCTCATGCAGTCTGCACACTGGAAAATCAACTGGACAGATTGTCTAGGAGTCGGACTGTGTGTGTGTGTGTGTGTGTGTGTGTGTGTGTGTGTGTGTGTGTGTGTGTGTGTGTGTGTGTGTGTGTGTGTGTGTGTGTGTGTGTGTGTGTGTGTGTGTGTGTGTGTGTGTGTGTGTGTGTGTGTGTGTGTGTGGGTGGGTGGGTGGGTGGGTGGGGGGGGGGTGTGTGTGTGTGGGTGTGTGTGTGTGTGTGTGTGTGTGTGTGGGGGGGGGGGCAGAGTCATGTGTTTAACCCTGAGGCAACGAAGGCTCGAAAACCTTCAAGCCAATGATTCTTCTCCTCCATATCGTCTTTGTTTTCATTATTTATCTGGAGAGGCGAGATGGACGATGACTAACAGATGAAAGGCATTCTTCCAGCCAATCGGTTTGAAGGGAACATCACATATGGCCGCTAACCTCCGGCCCAATCCGGCCCCTCGAAGCCCCTTCAAAGTCATTTTACAGACGTGTTTACATGCAACAACACCCAGAGGACATCCCTCTCCCAGCCCAGGGTGGGCGTTGACTAGTATACACTAGTCTGCTTATATGTACACATGTGGCCCCTAAGATGACACATGCTTTGAATATAATTGAAATCTAATACAAACATATTCATCATTTTGAAGTCCCAGATTTGACACATTTAACACACAGACTGTGAAGATGCTTTCGCTTACCAGTAATCCAACGTTCTGACCAAGCCGTGTGCTTCTGCGTGTCTAAAAGTGCATAAAAGGACGGCCAGCAGGGACATGTGTGAGAATCCCTGTTAAAGTTACAGATTTAAATCTATTGTATTGAATCTCTCGTCTTTAGTGCGCCTCGCGGTGCTGAATGGAGGCCACGCCCCCTCTCTCTCTGTGACACCACCGTGAACTTGAGCCATAGACTTGAGACCGTGGAGCGGGGTGGCAGAGGGCAGAGGTGGGGGGTTGATGTTGCCATAGTAACCACAGCATCGAGGCAGGTTAGAGCATTGGTCAAGATGGGGAGGGATGGGGGGGGGGGGCGGCTCTTAAACAAGCCGGAGACAAGCTGAGTGACAGGTCGACCAATAAAGCACGGAGTGGAATGTGAGGGAACGCAGATCCCGTTGTTCCAGAGACGCCCAGAGGAACGTGTGCTCAGACCTTCATGCTTTCATTCAGTTCTGCTGTTCAGCCAACTAAGTTTTTCCTTTTTTTTCCTGGAGGGGCCTTACATTCTACTATTCTGCTGTCAGGTTTAACACTTAGTTGGTAGTTACTAGTTAGTTAGCCCAACGACGCATTATTCTAATTTAAAATTGAATTTGTAACGAGAGAGAGAGAGAGAAGACAGACAGACAGACAGACAGATAGAGAGAGACATGATTTTATTTATTTATTTATCTTTATTTATTATCCATTCTTCAGATTCCAAAGCAGTAGAATCCAGAATCCTGCGGTGTGTTCCACCGGCTCATTGAGACGTCAATTAGCAGAGATCCTCTCCTCCGCCAAACTCACTCTGTTCTTCAGTTTTTTTGTCTGCATGCCAGAAATAATAAAAAAGGTTATGTTTGAAGTATTGTTGCCTGGCAACGGCATTGAAAGCCAGCGGTGTCTGGGGTCTGAGATGTTCAGTTTGTCCTCATACACACTCTATCGTAGCCGACAGCACACCATTTTATTATTATTATTTTCTGCCGAGCTCAAGGCACAGAGAGAGAGACAGTGGGCCTGCTGCATAGAGAGAGAGAGACAGTGGGCCTGCTGTATCTTCCCCTTCTGCACTGGTTTCATGTATCATAGAAGAGGCTGCTTCTCATCCTGCCTCATCAGCTCAGCCTTAGCTAAGCCTCCCGACCCTGGAGCCACTGGGAGTTCACTTGCTGGCTTGATCACTGCATCACTGGATCACTGGATCACTGCATCACTGCATCACTGGATCACTGCATCACTGGATCACTGGATCACTTCCTATGGTCGGTCTCCAGGTGTCGCTTTATTTTGCCCTCCAAGTGAAAGCCATGCCGTGAGGGGAGCGGGGACTCGGGCCGGGTGGAGCAGGGCGGGGTGGAGCAGGGTGGGATGGAGCAGGCGGGATGGAGCAGGGGGGTGAGCAGGGCGGGGTGGAGCAGGGGGATGGAGCAGGACGGGGTGGATGAGGGTGGGGTGGAGCAGGGGGATGGAGGAGGGCGGGATGGAGCAGGACGGGGTGGATGAGGGTGGGGTGGAGCAGGGCAGGGTGGAGGAGGGCGGGATGGAGGAGGGCGGGATGGAGCAGGACGGGGTGGATGAGGGTGGGGTGGAGCAGGGGGGGTGAGCAGGGCGGGGTGGAGCAGGGGGATGGAGGAGGGCGGGATGGAGCAGGACGGGGTGGATGAGGGTGGGGTGGAGCAGGACGGGGTGGATGAGGTGGGTGAGGGTGGGTGAGCAGGGCGGGATGTGCGGATCTTTCTCCTCACAGAACTAGACTCTCAGGGCTTTCTGTGGTCTGCCCTCTGCGGGGTCAAACTGGTGTTCTAGTGCCCTCTAGTGGCCTTTCTTGCTTTCACAGTTTCACATTCATATGTATCAGGTATTCACAGAATATCTCTGGATACCTAATGTTTTTGCCCTTGAAATAATATTTTTGATGAGTGATGTCCGGAAAACGTAAAACATCTCCTTCTGAAGAACCACGCACATGGAGGACACCCCCCTTAACACGTGTACAACATTGTATGTCCATAGCTAAAGAAATTACACAAATTACACACAAATGTTCAAATGTCCAAAGTTTTCAGATAGCCGCACATATATCCTGGTAAAGCACGTCTCCAGAAAGTTCGCTACCACTTCGCCCATAGGGGGCGCTATCATTTGAGGTCAACAATGGAATTCAGATATAAGCCTTTTGCACACATTGTATCCTCTTGTCTCGTCTGGATCGATTTTCGAGTTTCTGGACAGTGACAATTTGGGAAAAACTTTAGCTATATCATGTGGGCTGAATAGCTGTTGAAGCGTTCATTTATTAATTATAAATTAGATTCATTCAGCGGATGTCTGGTTTTGTTTAACATAAATAGACTAATAAACAATTTGCATTTGACATTATTATGTTATTCGTCCAATGTAGTTGGTTTGCAATTCTAGTGTTGCAGTGTGTGTGTGTGTGTGTGTGTGTGTGTGTGTGTGTGTGTGTGTGTGCGTGTTTGTGTGCGTGTGTGTGCGTGTTTGTGTGCGTGTGTTGTTCAAACCACTCACACACAATTTATTAGTATTACAATATTTATTCCAAATAAAGGTGACAGTTAAAAAACAGATGCAGGCCGACGAGGAGAGGATACATCTATCCACCCTGGGCTCCTCAGTGCCCTGAAACAGCAGGTTCTCCCGTCACCATGGGCAACCACCGCATCACCAACGACAACCAGCTAGACCGTACTGGTGGAGGATGGCAATCAGGCGAAATTCTTCTTGAGGAAGTTGATGAGTCCGTTGGTGGAGGCGTCGTGGGAGGTCACCTCCGCCTTGTCCCTGAGCTCCGGCTCAATCTTCTTGGCCAGCTGTTTGCCCAGCTCCACTCTGATGGGGGAGAGAGAGAGAGAGAGACAGAGAGAGAGAGAGAGAGAGAGAGAGAGAGAGAGAGAGAGAGAGAGAGAGAGAGAGAGAGAGAGAGAGAGAGAGAGAGAGAGAGAGAGAGAGAGAGAGAGAGAGAGAGAGAGAGAGAGAGAGAGAGAGAGAGAGAGAGAGAGCAGGGGAATTAGGCCGGTCAGCTCAGGTCATGTGAAGGAGAAAGTTCAAAAGAAGAGGAATGTTCTTATGTAATGTTATTACAGCCACTAGAACGCTGCAGTGGACTGTCTGTTAAACACAAACAACAACACATCAACAAACACAACCGAAAAAATCAGTAATGGATTCAGTAAGAAAGCGCTTGTATTCAATACAGTTGTCCAGTAGTACATTTCAGTACAATGTAACGTAAGCAAGATGATATTGTTTTCTATATGCTTGATTCTATTTTGTAATGGAAATCTAGAGACACAGTGTGGGCTGTGATGGCTCAAAGGAAGGTATATTGCAAAAGGGAAAAATAGTTTAGGATTTAGTTATCGTTGTGTTATGTAAGGCACCATGCAGAGCTTTCAGTGTGCTGCACGCATGAATCAAAATACTAATCCACAGTACACAGCTGCTGAGGAGGAATAGGATGTGTTTGCAGAAGGATTTGACTTTAGTGTCACTCTGTTCCCTCACCCCCACTGGTCGAAACTGTTGATGTCCCACAGGACTCCCTGGACGAAGATCTTGTGTTCGTACATCGCTGTGAAAACAACACACGCTGGTCACATCACACATCGAGACTGAAGAGCCGTTCAATCCAATACACCCTTATTTTGAATAGCATACCTCCATTTAATTGCAATGTGTTTTATTTCTCTATCTGGAAAAGCACTCTGTTTGACCGCCGTCTATAAATCAAGTGCGTTCATTTTATAATGCAGTTTAGTACTCAACGATCCTGTTAAGGGATTTTAGTGTGAGTGAGTAGGCCTACTGTGTGTTAAATGAGGTGTCAGGGGTTATATTATGTTATTTATTAATCACTGTAAATCTAGCCTTCGCAGCTTGTATTGGACAGTATAGTTCAGCCCATCCTCAACATGTTGTCCTCACCAATAAGAGCCCCCAGTGTGTAAGGGGACAGTTTGTTGAAGACGATGGAGGTGGTTGGTTTGTTTCCTTGGAACACCTGCATGGGATAGAGAGAAACACCGCACACTGTCAGCTCAGTGCGTTGTAGCCTATGTAATGACAGGATGCAGTTTGAATACCGAAAACGGTCACTAGGGGGCAGCAATTTATCAGAATGAACTTGTCACCAGGGCGCCTATTTTACCACCAGGTGTGAGTGTGATTAGCCATTACAAGCCTTTTAAAAATGGCCATGCAACTATAATTGTCATCAACATAGTGACGAAACATGTAGGACACCACTTTATCGATGACAATGTTCCCACTATGTCAATGACAATTTTGAAACGGCTTGTAATGGCTAATCACAGTAAATAAACACTAAACACTGCAAATCTTAGCGAGAGCTGAACTTTGCTTTGGGACTTTCTATATAAATATCCTTTACTCAGTATGTAATGGGGAGTAAGCATTCTATTGTACTGTTGCACATGGCAAATAACACCTCTTGAATCTTGAATATTATTATTATTAATCAATCAATTCCATATTTACAAGAAGCTCCCGTGAACTGCACATCAAATCATTGTTTTAGAGCCAGGACCTTATGAGGCAGGATCTTGTCCAGGGCCTCTCCATGCAGACCGCCGGCTTCCAGCTCCGCCCTGGCCTCCTCGGTGCTCTTCCCTCTCATCAGAGCTTCTGTCTGGGCCAGGAAGTTGGCCAACAGGATCTGTAGCAGCATGGAGCATAGACCTCAATCTCTGATACTATCATTATAGTACTATCATTATAGTACAGCACATACTACAGCATATACTGGATTGTATTGTGGATTATACTTGGGGTGATCGAGATTGTCTCTGATGTAATATACAGTATACTGTATATATATATATGTTTATATAATATATATATATGTTTATATTATATATATATATATATATATATATATATATATATATATATATATATATACATAGATACATATATATATACTGTATAAAACAAAAAAAATATATATATATACAGTATATACTGTATATCTATAAATATATATATATAGATATACTGTATAGCTATATATATATGTATAGATATACTGAATATCTATCTATCTATCTATCTATATCTATATATGGCAGGCCTACCTTGTGGTGTAGGCTATCTCTGATAGGGTGCTGGGACTGGGCAGGGATCAGGAAATCAGCTGGGATCATGCGAGTTCCTGTTCAGAAGACAGAACTCAGAACGCCCTGTACTGTACAGAGGGCTGGGGGACGGGAACCAGGCCGTCCACAACTTGGCAGTTCAGACTGGCTCGCATTAAATAATAATGCAATAAATACATCGGCAATGGTTACTTACGTTGGTCTGTAAGTAACGCATTCAAATATCAATACCAGACAGACTCTTTCATATACTTGATACCACAACATAGTAATGGAACGTGATTGATTTGAAACATGTTAATGTTTTCACACATCTTATCAATATTTAATAATAATAATAATAATAAATAATATATTCTGACCCTGAACAACTCTGGATAGTTACAAATTGCATCGTCCTCCGAACATGTCTCTCCATCTGTCTGTCTGTCTGTCTGTCTCTCCATCTGTCTGTCTGTATGTCTCTCCATCTGTCTGTCTGTATGTCTCTCCATCTGTCTGTCTGTCCATCTGTCTGTCTGTATGTCTCTCCATCTGTCTGTCTGTCTGTCCATCTGTCTGTCTGTCTGTCTGTCTGTCTGTCTGTCTGTCTGTCTGTCCATCGGTCTGTCTGTCTGTCCGTCTGTCTGTCTGTCTGTCTGTCTGTCCATCTGTATGTCTCTCCATCTGTCTGTCTGTCTGTCTGTCCATCTGTCTGTCTGTATGTCTCTCCATCTGTCTGTCTGTCCACCTGTCTGTCTGTCTGTCCATCTGTCTGTCTGTCTGTCTGTCCACCTGTCTGTCTGTCTGTCTGTCCATCTGTCTCTATACCCGCGGTACCTTGGTGGATGAGCTGGTAGAAGGCGTGCTGCCCGTTGGTTCCTGGCTCTCCCCAGACGATGGGTCCGGTGTGGTAGTTGACCCGGGCTCCCTGGTTGGTGATGCACTTCCCGTTGGACTCCATGTCTCCCTGCATCCACAACACAACACTCACTGACCCACAGTCACACACACCTGACCTGAGGGAGGCTCTGAAGGGAAGCTCGGAGACCAGTGTTTTAATACTTTGATTGAGAGGAATGGAGTTCTGTGAGTTTCAGCTTAATACAAATTAAAAAAAATGTAAAGGTGATACAAATAGCATAAAGAACACACAACTGGAGAGCTGAGTGAACACCATATCCCAGCATGCATCTCTGCCTGGACAAGCCAACGCCAACTTATTAAGATATCTAAACCCCATGATACATACAGGAGCTGCTAATAATAGGTTGTTCATGTAGATCTGACTGTAACACCAGGCTCTTGAAGTCACCGGTGTGTTCTATTGCACTATTACATAAGGCTGTCATTACTGTATATATGCATTATGCAATGCATATCCACCATAAACAAACATACATTATTCATGTTTTTTCTCATTTTAAGCAGGTCCTTGATATGTGATGACAAGCTCTATGCTGTAAACAAGGGGGCCAGCAGCTTTCCTCAATACACAAAGAAAACAAGCTTAGCTCTGCAATGAGTCTTCTGAAATGTAGAGCTCGGACATGGCTGTCTGAGCTCTTATACACAAACACACGCTGCCCTGCTAACGGCTAAACTTATATACTCATACTTAGTATATACTTGTACAAGCACCAACTGGTTGACTGGTTTTTATAGTATCCACACAGCCGGTATTGTTAGACAGCGGGTCATACTGGTGCACTGTGTATCCACTAGGTGTGTGTGTGTGTGTGTGTGTGTGTGTGTGTGTGTGTGTGTGTGTGTGTGTGTGTGTGTGTGTGTGTGTGTGTGTGTGTGTGTGTGTGTGTGTGTGTGTGTGTGTGTGTGTGTGTGTGTGCGCGTGGCGGGGGGGGGGGGGGGGGGCAGACCTGCTGGAAGTAGGCGGTAAAGCGGTGCATGTACTGGTCGTAGGGCAGTATGGCCTGGGTCTCAGCCTTGAAGAAGTTGATGTACCAGACGCCAAGCAGCGCCAGCAGGACGGGGGCGTTGTCCTCCAGGGGAGCAGAGCGGAAGTGGGTGTCCTGGAGGAGCGGGAAAGGTGGCATTCATCAAGTCTCATCGTCACACGGCTCTCACTCCCAGAGAGACACTGACTGGGGCCTCGGGGAAGCTTGGCAGCGATCCCAGTGTTAAACAGCTTCTCATACTCAGGGTTGAACTGCTTGGTAATACTCACCATCCAGTGGGCACCGGAGAGGAGCTTTTCAAAGTTGTCGAAGCCTGTCGAAACGAGAAAGAATGGAAGAGAATGTAAATGTGACGTCTACCTGTTGTGGTTTACAGTATGTGTTGGCTGAATTGTGAATTGGTTGGTTCTTTGATTTTGATCGATTGAGATGATGTCATGAATTAAACATGTTAAGTACATACCAATGTGCAGAGCGATGGACATTCCAATTGCAGAACACAGAGAGAATCTGCCTCCCACCCACTAGACAAAGGAAATCACTGGTAAAGAAGTACTAATAACTCTTGCAATAGTCTTGTCATATGCACTGTATTGAACTGTATTGCACTGTATTGCACTGTATTCATGATGCTGCTGTACCACTGGCACTCTAAAATGCTTTTTTAATGTTTTTTGCACAATTCAACTCATGTAAATATCATCCATCAGTCACTATATTGTTATTTGTATTGGGTACAGCATTTTATAGTAGTAATAGTGTTGTAGGTAATCCATACTGCGGGAGGGAATGGGGAGGAAGCGTTCCATTGGACTTGTTGCATATGGCAAATACAAATCTTGAATCTTGAACCATTCATATGGTTTACCTGGTTTGTTTCACTTTGGCATAAACATGCTACTCCACACAACATACAGAGACCCAAATAACTGTAACATTTACAGCAATATTAAGGTGTTTGGTACACAATGTGACCAGCAGCGGGGTTCTTTAGAACAGCTTAAAGGGCGCAGGAGAGATGTTCTGTGACTATAAGTGTCCCCCTGACCTTTTAATGTCACTCCCTGCTCTTACAGTGACCTCTGCAGGAGGAAAGGTTGTTACCAATAATAACAGACCAGTGGAGCTGTAATCCACACAGGCTTCTGGTTACCAGGCAGCTGGGGGCCAGCGCACAGCTCACAGCCTACTGCATCGGTCAAACGTCTAGGCTATTAATAGGCCAACCGAGGACCGGACTGGAAGGACGAGGGAGAGGGAGAGGGAGAGGGAGAGAGAGAGAGAGAGAGAGAGAGAGAGAGAGAGAGAGAGAGAGAGAGAGAGAGAGAGAGAGAGAGAGAGAGAGAGAGAGAGAGAGAGAGAGAGAGACCACCAGCAGGCACAATACTCACATCCCAGAACTCAAACATGTTCTCTGTGTCGATGCCGAAGTCCTTCACTTTGGGCTGCCATGGATGTGTGGAGGGAAAGATGGAAACAGAGAGAGATATAGAGAGATAGAGCCAGATAGAGAGAGATAGAGAGATAGAGCCAGATATAGAGAGATAGAGCCAGATATAGAGAGATGGAGACAGAGAGAGAGAAAGAAAAAGAAAAATAACAGGTGAATAATTACATCATCACTTAGTAATAATAGCATAATAGCACAGTGTGAGACTTACGCCGTTGGTGGAGAGGGCAACAAAGTGCTTTGCGACAGCAGATTTCTGAGAGGGGAAGAGAGAGAGAGAGAGAGAGAGAGAGAGAGAGAGAGAGGAGAGAGAGAGAGAGAGAGAGAGAGAGAGAGAGAGAGGAGAGAGAGAGAGAGAGAGAGAGAGAGAGAGAGAGAGAGAGAGAGAGAGAGAGAGAGAGAGAGAGAGAGAGAGAGAGGAGGGGGGGTGTTCACTACATGGTCGGTACAGTAGATTGGGAGAATAGTAGAGAGATATTCTTCCTCGATCTGTGGGAGATACTTACATCCTTTGCGTGCTCCAGGAACCATTCCTTGGCAGACTCAGCGTTGGTGATGGTCTCTTGGGTGGTGAAGGTCTACATAACGTACAGAAGAACCCAGAGGAACAAGATGACCTCGGACAATCAGAACTTTGAGCAAACTACAAATCCATTGGCCCATCCTTTTCTTAGCTGAGGACATTATTGTCCAAACCACACGTTAGTGTTGAGTGTGAGAGCAGAATAGAATATCCTGTGGTACCACTTATCATGATGGCATGCTTTCACCACATTATTATGGGCTGTTGTGGCAGGTCTAATCAGCGCTTTCTGCCACGGCTGACAGCCTGGAACATCTGAGTGCTGCGCAGACACCAGCGTCAGCATTAGCCACACTCAACATTAGCTTGCCTGCCTCTAAAAGGCACAACACGGATTCTAAGCCATCAGCACAAAGGGGGGTGGAGGAATGGTCTATTATGATGGACCAGAAACCCATTATAACATTGCTGAAATGTATCAATGAAGGAGATTATGGACCTTTGATGCAATGATGAACAGGGTGGTCTCGGCGTTGAGCTGGGCCAGGGTCTTGGTGATGTGTGTTCCGTCGATGTTGGACACAAACCAGACCCGGGGGCCCCCTTTGGAGTAGGGCTTCAGGGCCTCTGTCACCATCAGGGGACCCTAGATTCAAGTCAAGTCATGGTGAAAATAGTGTTTTATGTACGTGTGTGTATACCATAGACTGTATATCTAAGTCAAAATCTGGAGGATTGAATCCTCTTTATTGTTTTTTTGCTCAAGGGCACCTCGGCAGTGCCCAGGTGTTTTGGGGGCTTGAACCAGCGACCTTTGGGTTCTTAAGCCAAGTCCCAACAGACTGAGCTATCCTGCCGCCAATAAAATATAATAGATATACAATATAACAACATAATATAAGGATGTGTATTTTATACAGTCTAATTGGTATATACACAAACACACACGCACACAGATGCGTCAGCTTGAATAGCATCAACACAGCTGACGAGAATGAGTCATTAACAGAGGTGACCGGATGACAAAAGGAGGAAGCAGGAGAGAAGGCCATGGGGCGGGGCAGCATCGTGACTTCCCATTGTGATCCATATCGGTCTATTCATTCCATCAATACGGGCTTCATCCGTCACCCAGCCAAAACATACACACTCTCATTCTGCACTCACCAGGTCAGAGCCTCCGATGCCAATATTGACCACGTCGGTGATGGCCTTCCCAGTGTAACCCTTCCAGTTTCCGCTGCGCACGGTCTGCTCTCCGGATGAACACATCAAACACACACCATGATCACACTGTCTGCTCTCCGGATGAACACATCAAACACACACCATGATCACACTGTCTGCTCTCCATGATAACACATCAAACACACACCATGATCACACTGTCTGCTCTCTGGATGAACACATCAAACACACACCATGATCACACTGTCTGCTCTCCGGATGAACACATCAAACACACACCATGATCACACTGTCTGCTCTCCGGATGAACACATCAAACACACACCATGATCACACTGTCTTTTGATTGAAGTGAATCAAAGTGAATATTGAATTCATTACTTAAGTGAAAAAGGAGAGAGCAAAGGTAACTTTGACACTCACATGGCAGAAGGTCTTCATCTTCTCCAGGACCTTGTTGACGTCTGGCATCACGTCCTTGCCCTCCACCATGATGGGTTTGTTGAAGCGGTTCCTCAGCGCCACGTGGAGCACCGCCCGGCCCTGGGCATCCCAACACCACCCGGAGCAGAGGAGACACACACACACACACACACACAGGAGGAAACAAAGACACACTCACTTACAGCTCAACTCTTACAGGAGGACATGATTGTAAAAGGTGTGTTGCAGCTGGCCAATAGGTAGCCTCAACACATGTGAAACACAGGAGATATTTCAAGCCTCCATTTCAGCCCATATTGTAGTCGTTCTTCTATTCTTTCATTTATTTTTGTGTATTTTTTTTATTTTTTTACTACTGTATTACTGATTGGTTTGTCTACTTTACCTGGACTCATTTGGGTTTGATTTGACATGATGTGCGGATGGGATGAGGATGATAGAGGGTGGGTAGACCATCAGACCATCAGGTGGTCTGATGGTCTACCCACCCTCTACCACCAGACCACCAGAGACCATCAGAGGGTCAGAGGGAGGTTAGACCATCAGAGGGTCAGAGGGAGGTTAGACCATCAGAGGGTCAGATAGAGGGTAGACCATCAGAGGGTCAGAGGGGGAGGTTAGACCATCAGAGGGTCAGAGGGGGAGGTTAGACCATCAGAGGGTCAGATAGAGGGTAGACCATCAGAGGGTCGAGGGGGGTTAGACCATCAGAGGGTCAGATAGAGGGTAGACCATCAGAGGGTCAGATAGAGGGTAGACCATCAGAGGGTCAGAGGGGGAGGTTAGACCATCAGAGGGTCAGATAGAGGGTAGACCATCAGAGGGTCAGATAGAGGGTAGACCATCAGAGAGTGGTAGAGGGAGGGTAGACCATCAGAGGGTCAGATAGAGGGTAGACCATCAGAGGGTGGTAGAGGGAGGGTAGACCATCAGAGGGTCAGAGGGGGAGGTTAGACCATCAGAGGGTCAGATAGAGGGTAGACCATCAGAGGGTGGTAGAGGGAGGTAGACCATCAGAGGTCAGATAGAGGTAGATCATCAGAGGGTCAGATAGAGGTAGACCATCAGAGGTGTAGGGAGGGTAGACCATCAGAGGGTCAGATAGAGGGTAGACCATCAGAGGGTCAGATAGAGAGTAGACCATCAGAGGGTCAGAGGGGGAGGTTAGACCATCAGAGGGTCAGATAGAGGGTAGACCATCAGAGGGTGGTAGAGGGAGGGTAGACCATCAGAGGGTGGTAGAGGGAGGTTAGACCATCAGAGGGTGGTAGAGGGAGGGTAGACCATCAGAGGGTGGTAGAGGGAGGGTTAACTCAACTCATGAACAGCCAATGCACAAATATAATTTCATTTGAATAATTTATTTCATCTTCACTCACCACCTCCTCCCACACCATCCTCTGCTAGAGATCCCAAAACTACAATCTTCCACTTTGACCCTCCCTCCGTGTGCTCGCTAACTCGCAGCTGGCTTTGGGCTGCAGCGCTCTGCTGGCTGGCCGACCACCATGCCCTGGGGGAAGCTCTACATGTGAGCTAAACACCACAGCACCACGTCTGGTCTCCAGCCAAAGGAAGCGTGCAGGGGATGCCTGTCTTCATCGCCCACTGCAGCCCGGGTACTATGTCCCTTCAGGGTTCTGACAACAAACTGCATCTGAGGATGCCTCTCACCGTGTCGAACAAAGATCTCAGTCCAGATACTTCTCATATCGATCTCCATCAAGCACTTGAGAGACCCTGAACACACATACTGTATATGTCGTCCCTCACCAGTTTGGTTCTGACCTGCAGCACTCAGATACCCTGCACTAGTCCTACCAAACATAGCTGCTAATAGACAGGTTTAATGACAACATTTGAATCCTTATATATATATACTGTATATATCAAAGTGTTTGGTGTCCAGTGCTGCACCTCAGTGAAGTTGATCTTGTCTCCAGAGAACATCTTGTCCCTAGCAGCCTCCACCCCTCTTGACTTGGCCTGTAGACAACATAAGGATATATGTTGGTGTGCCTGGCGGTTAATGTATATGTCTATTTACACACACACACACACACACACACACACACACACACACCACACACACACACACCACACACACACACATGAATTACAAAATGTAAAATGTGTATTTCTCAAGTTAACATCTGGACTCACCAGATCCACCAGCATCTTCTTGACTTCCTCGTTGATGAGGTTCTTGGAGTAATCCAGGAGAATGTCTCCATCCTCAGTCTTCAGTGTGGTGCTGTGGTCACAAGGAAAGACACAAGTAATATACAATTTATACAACATATATAACAACTATAATACAATACAACGATAATAACTGGAACTGCGATGGTAACATGTAGTCTCATGTTGTAAAATCGAATGTGAACATAATAAAGCGATTATTCTGTCATAGCTCCCTTTAAATTGGAGAGTTACAGAATAAGGTTAGATTAGATTTGAATTTATTGTCATTTCACAGCACAGTACAGTACAGCGAAAATAATTTAGCATCTAACCAGAGTGAAAATGTTGCAGTAAAGTGCATGGTCATATCATTTACAGTTTAAATGTACAGGTTAAAAGACAGTCTACTAGGTATTAAGTGGGATATGAGCATAATAATCGGTATATATACAGGTCAGTGAGTATTTAACAGGTGTGTGATCAGGGGTATGCAGTTATTGAAAGCAGGATAAATATATCTAAATGTAAATGTTTATACAAGTGAGCATATATAAATGTATGGCATATATACATGTATGTACAGGAGCAGAGATATGCAGTTCTATCAGTTCTATCTATTGGGATTTAAATATATATGGCAGGTAGAGTAAACAGGTATCTTATTAATAAATATGTCAACTGTAGAGAGGTAAGTAGTTGTGATACAGTTTTTTCAATAAGTAACCATATGTAGCTTTTTTTACAATGCTGTCATCATACAGTGATATCCGGCATGTTGTAAGAGTTGCATCTCTTGTTTGACATAGAAAATCATTTAATTATTATTAACATAACAAAAAAACATAACATTCTTTTTGGCAATTAGGTTACCTGTATTTGTTGAATCTCTCCTTGTCAACATCAAACATGTGCCTCAAGTTGAGGTGGTGGGAGTGGGCTGTGAACCATTCCTGCAGTTTAAGGAAGCTGGGATCTTGTGTGAGGCCCATGGTGTCCGGGGTCTGGTTGTGGTCCGTTGTATCGCTCTACTAACCTGGCTAGAGTGGCACTGAGAGGTTCAGGGTGAAGCCTTTTGAAGGGCAACCGGGCTGAGACCCGGCTGGCACCTCCCACATATGTTCCAAGATCCAGGACACTGAATACCGTCCTCCGCACCGCACTGCTCTGCACTGCTCTGCACCGCACCGCACCGCACCGCACCGCACCGCACCGCACCGCACCGCACCGCACCGCACCGCACCGCACCGCACCGCACCGCACCGCACCGCACCGCACCGCACCGCACCGCACCGCACCGCACCGCACGCACCGCACCGCACCGCACCGCACCGCACCGCACCGCACCGCACCGCACCGCACCGCACCGCACCGCACCGCACCGCACCGCCACTTCCCCTGTTGATGGTAGAAGGTGAAGGGTTTGTTCAATCTACAAACATGTTTAAACAATCATATTCATTGATAGTTGATTTATGTGAAAACACTACTACTACTAATTATACTACTACTTGCATAATAGTGTAGGCTGTACAATACAATATACATTTGCATGTAGTGTTTACACTTCATGATTCACCATTATAATAGGAGAACAGTTTGTAATGTCAATACGAACGTGATATTTAGTGTGTGAGTCATTTATTTTGTGCATTTACAAAACAAAGTACCTTCACTGGGGAGGACTATAGACTATGAAAGGGGAAAGGACCATGGACTGTATATAAGGAGAGGACGTGTAACACGTGTAATAATTAGTGTATGTCGCCCTCTGGTGGTCAACTTGGAATCCACTTCCAACTAAATTCGGCCACTAGGTGGCGACGAAATCCACTAATGATCGTTTTACGCAACAGTGTAATCATAACTTTATATTTCTAAAACATTTCAAAACGTCCGTCGTCCGTCCACACTTAGTTAATAATATAGAGCATACATTAGAACAGAAGAAAAAAAAACCACCAACCAATGAGGTTTGCGTCAGGCGTGATGAAGCAGCGCTGGGTGTGACCGGGGGAGGGAGGGGGTGTCCTGGGAGCTCTCCCACCAGTAGAGAGTCTAGAGACGGATCAGCGACGGTCGGGAGGAGGAGGACTCCTGGAGCTGCTGGTGAGTGAGAGACCCGCTTATTAACCACACTAACAACATGGCTCCTAGGGCTCACTGACCCCCGGGAGGTTGCATCGCGCCGATCCCCCCCCCCGTGTTGTCGTCCCTGGTCCTCCTGGGGGGTCATCTCACTGGGAAGAATAGTGTCGCAGAGAGCTAGCTCAGCTAGCCTTAGCCCATGGAGCTAGCTCTGTTAGCCAAGCCCCCACTGCTTGCAAGTTAGACGGCATCAGCTAGCCTTAGCCCCTGGAGCTAGCGACCCTCTCCGGTCCGCTCGTCCGTCAACACGGACAGAAGGTGCTCGGTGTTTTTGAGCCATTTTCCCCCCGTAGTCCTTAAGGTTGTCCGGGGGGTTTGGGTGCTAGTGCGACCATTGTACTGGACGGGGCTGGAAGGTGAGTGTTTAGTGTATTGAGTGTATTGAGTGCATTGAGTGCATTGGGTGTATTTAGTGTGTTTAGGGCGTTAAAGGGCCGACACGGTGTTCCCATGACTCGGTCCATGTCGTCTCAGAGCTTCGGTTCCTCTGCAGCTCCCTGCTAAATGGGGACCCACACAGGGCTGTAATCGGTGGGTCTAATGCCTGAATATGTTCTAGCAACTTAGATTAGAATACATCGGACTGTTACTTTGGTGCGTTATCCAAGTTGTGTACTCGTGTGTAGTAGTACTCGTTTCGATGGGGATTGACCAGATTGTACCGATGCTCCGTTTGGCTTATTGAGCTGCAGTGCACCTAAAAGCACCTCCATGTGTAAGGAATCACAGATACACCCTATTAATAAGAATACATAAGACATGTGATAAGTGTGTACGTGTCGCCTCGCCTGTACGATCACGTCCTCTCAACCAGTGGCTTTTGGTCGTCTTGAGATGTGTACTGTTTAGTCATTTAGTACTGCATAGGTGTACACTAATGATGACATTTACTTGTTGTTGTTGTTGATGGGGGTTATTAACGTTCTAATGAGGATCAAATAACAACTAGGGCCCTTGTAGTCAAACCAAAGCCTCCTATATCCTCCACCCTCCCTGCATGGTGGAGACCCTGGGGTTGGGTCGCTCGACAACTAAAACCTCAAAACAGAAAAGTTCATCTATTATATTCCAATCAATCTATTGGAATTGTCAAAGTATTCGGGCCGTTGCCCGTGATTCCTGAAAGCCATTTGCTGTTTAGTTCGTACATTTTTAACGTGCACTAGAAGTTAGTTTGTGTAATGTTGAAATCAGGGCGAGCACGTCTGACACCTTCCAACCCTAAAACACTGTTCCCATGGTTTTTTTTATGACAAATTCTCGTTTGATGTGATGAGCCAACTTGCAAAGTATATGACAAGTCCTAGCATGGCTAAAGTCACAAAGCTACTGTTTGTTTTTAGGGCTGATAAAACATGTTGATAGTCTATGAAAGATGATCCTTCAAGTTGGTTTTAATGACCCTTTTTATGAAACTAATAGACATGGTCTCAGCGGTTTGGGTTAGGTGCATAAAGATCATATTTGTTTGGGTTCAGCATTGAGACGCTATTCAGCATTGTGTCTTGGTTATTATCAGCTCAAACTGGCGCTTGTCAGCTAGTGGTTTTCCTTGTTGGGTTTCCCTGTTATTAAGCCCTACCACTCACAGCAACACTTTTCCTCCGCTCACCACTGAATCCGGATGCACGTGTGAGGAAGGCAAACCTAGAGTCACAAGATCTCTGTTTGCAAGTCCCTTGGGATGGAGGGGGGGTGGGTGGTGTTGGTGGAGGGGTGAGTACAGCACAGGCCCACGTTGTATCGGCCTGTCTCCACCGGCCAAAGTGATGTTTTCCTTCAACAAAGCAACTTTCTAGTGTTTTTGTTGCGGTGCAGCTTCAGAATTTGCAGTGGACTGTCACAATGGAATCTTTCGATGGGTGGGGTGACCCAGGTTCACATTACAAGGAGTCCTTTTGCCGCTTTGGGGAATTTGAGTTTCACTATTGTGTAGTATATGAACCATGTCAGTTTATAAGAAATGATATGCTTGCATATCTGGTGACTTGTTTTCTCTGCTTCATTTTATTCCATCTCTTCCTTTTGAAAGAACATTTGAAAGAATGTGTTTTCTGTTCCCTTTTTGTGTAGCTTCAGTGGAGCAGCCATGTTCCCTAAGATAAAGTCTTAGATAAACTGAGCACCATGTGAGGATGATGTCATTGTAAAACAGGTGTAGCTTAATGTGGCCGTCGGTAATAGACATGGCTCCCACGGTCCAAACACCTATTCTCAAATTCTTGAGGTTTGAAACATTTTCTGGAAAATGGTTAGAACCCATACCCAATCACACAGCAACATTTCTTTCAGGGAGATTTCTAAGTTATTTACAGGTGAAATGGTTTGCATGTTATGGGCTACTGTTATTCATCAAGTACTAGATTGGATTGAAAATGTGCCCATCATTCGGTATCTCATTGTTAATGTGAAGGCTGATATAACAACAATGAGAGTATGGCAAGAGTTGAGAGGCCTGGTGGCCCAGATTCAGGCTCGGGGACCATTACTGACTGACGGTCTGTAGACAGAGGACCTATGTGCTTCGACATACCGCTCAGTACTATCAAAGTGTAGGACTGTAAACTGGCTAAATTAATGCTTATTATTAAACAACAAACACTGAAGCTGATCGTGTGATGCAAGTTGGACAGAAGAGTCTGACACCTGTTGTAAGACAAAGAAACAGGGAGGTGTTCATCTGGACATCATGCAACAACTTTAACCTGATGCGGACAGTACTCCAGTCTCATGAGATCATTTAACCCAATGTAGAGCAACCGACAAATTATTTTGCCCCATTGCCAGAGATTATTAGAGAAATTACCTCTCGAACTTCTCGGACTCTTGATCGTTAGCATCATATGTTGGGAAGCTATATTATGATGTATTAATCCTGTCTGTATTGTAGATGTTTTTGCCTGCCCACAAATTGGCTTAGTTTTTGGCTGAGGTTGCACAGCCGGTACCACGTGTTGAGTTCATTTTAACAGCGCGTCTTTTCTTTCTACTTCTGAAAAACAATAACTAGACCTTTTACTTAATGATAGTGATATTCTAAAGACACAGAAACAAAAGCCCAAAACCCGCCTATTTGTTGCGGTAGATGGAGTCTGTCTCTGGGTGATGAGACCTGGAGGGTCCTCCATCATGAGACATCTCTCATCTCCGTGGAAACCAGCTCAGGTCTAGCACGTAGCCTGCGTGTTATTCTTTGCTCCCCAGCCAGTGATTCCCAGCGCGACGCTTTGCCTTTTGTGCAGGAGATGGCGGAGATGACTGCAGCGGTCAAGAATGCCGGCTACCTTACAACACTCCAGTAATGTGACACCCAGGGCATTTTTTTGGTTCCTTTTTTAAAAACTCATCCTATTATTGGACGTTCCTAATGCAGCGCACGGTTGCTTGCGGCGGCAGTATGGGTTGCGCCGGGCGTCTTGGCTCAAGGACACTTAAGCAGCGGGGAGGCTTGCTGACAACGGTGGACTTAAACACGGGTACTATATTTGAAGAGCAGTCAATATGCCACACTGTGCAGTCCCCTTTTCCAACATGGACGGTTGACACATCGATGTCATATTTCTTTTCAGTGCATTGTAGTTCTGTTCGCGTTCCCTGCTGAGATGATGATCCATCAAAGAGACATCTGAATGGGTACCATATCCAGTGCTTACTGAGACTGCGATGCTGAAAACCTCTTAAAAGTGTTTTGCCCTATTAACGTCAAACTAATAGATTCTTACTCTAATCCTCATTTATAAACTTAATGGAAATGGGCTTTAAAGTGCAGCTCTCTGAACAAAGTGAGAAGCTTGCCAAACAAACAAACACAAACAAAAAAGACTGCATTTATGGATTATCAGGAGACTTTGGTGGCGCCACTAAACTAAGACCCAAAGCATATTCTTTAAAGTTGCAAATCGTATGCATGTAAATAGCTTCTTTTACATCTTAATAGACCCGATTAACCAGTTTTTTTATTAGTGTGTGTGTTAGTGTGTTAGGTTTTTGGGAAAACTAGGCCCGAATCCTCTTCCTTGCGTGGATATGACTGCTCTGTCAGGGTTGGGGTGATACTTGATACTTGGTCCTGGTGAAAGAAGCAGCAGGCGTGGAACACTCGGTAGTATGTGACTCCAGCGCCTTCCACTGTCTCATACCAGTCTTTTTATGAATGGAGCTGAACCTGTTAAAACGTACACAAACACACTCGAGTCTGAAGCCCAGTAAAAACAGCAAAGTCGTGGCGTTTGCTGTTTTTTGCTTTTTTGGCCGTTGATTGATGACAAACCGAACCATTTGGAGGTGGTCACATAGCAAGTCTTCTTATTCGGGTTGACCGGCCGTTGTACCAGTTGACATTTAAAAAGAGATGCTCCGATCAGGGTTTGGGGCCCGATCACGCAAATCAATCAAATCAGATCAATCATTGGAGCAATAAAAGTAACTATTTTGAAATGCATTGCAGAAATATAATACATGGCACAATAATATCATCTCACGTGACGCTACTCAACCAATCAAATCGCTGCAGTCGGTGAGTAGATTAAAACACACATGTAGAGACGGAGAGAGAACCAGTCTGAGTCATTTCACATGGAGTGCTCTAAAAACAGAAAGGTACCGGGGAAAACCGACTCTTACGTTCCCACGGGCGGTTCACACCCAGCACGTCTCATTTGTTCCGTTGCGACTATTTAAAAGCGGCACTGTGAAGCACCACTATGAGATAAAGCACACATCTTTTGAGCAATCATACCCACCCAAAATAACGATCCGATATGATGGATCTGTATTTCCCGGTAGCTTTCGGGAGTGCCTCCGGCATTTCTGCTTCACACATTTCTGCTTTTCTTTTGCCACGCATCAAGAAAACTCATGTATTTTGCATCATCTGATCGGCTCTTCTGATCGGCCATTTTTAAGAGCTCCGATCGATCGATTTAGAGTGAATATCGGCCGTTCGATCGGAGCATCCCTCCATACGAGTTATTTTTCTTTATTTTAGACGCCGTGTGTAAAGAAGGTCAATGGTGTGGATGTTAGAATATGGGCTTACGTGGGCGTCCAGACCGGTACCAGACCTCAAGCCTCTGCTTTGTCTGCTATTTTTATAAGAGCCATAAGCTACTTACAATGTATGCTATGTCATTACAGGTTAACCTAATATTACCCCGCCTGGTGGCCAACCGTCTGCTGCCTAATGGCTTCCTCTCTCTTTCCCTCTCTTTCTGCTGTACATTCAACAATCTATGGATGGACATCGTAATATGTAGAGCTTTTGGTCATTAACAAACGTATATATAAAAAAAAACAAATTATTGATGGCACGGGAACTGTTCAAACCAAGTTAAAAACGTGTGTGTGTGTGTGTGTGTGTGTGTGTGTGTGTGTGTGTGTGTGTGTGTGTGTGTGTGTGTGTGTGTGTGTGTGTGGTGTGTGTGTGTGTGTGTGTGTGTGTGTGTGTGTGTGTGTGTGTGTGTGTGTGTGTGTGTGTGTGTGTGTGTGTGTGTGTGTGTGTGTGTGTGTGTGTGTGTGTGTGTGTGTGTGTGTGTGTGTGTGTGTGTGTGTGTGTGTGTGTGTGTGTGTGTGGGGGGGGCCAGAGTGGCACAGTGCTTTGTGAGTGAGCCAAGCCTGACTCACGCTCCTGTCACACACAGTTGCTGGTGGCACTTGTCCCATCATGTGTCCTGGTCTCCCAGGCCTGTCTGGGGACCCGGGTCTCTTGTCCCGGGGGATACCCTGGTGGAACCAGCCATCATCACCTCATATAAACCGAGTTGTTCTACAGAATGGGTTGATGGGATGTCTTTGATGCCATCGCAAATTCCTTTGCTTCACATGTAGAAAGGGTGTTTTTTTATTTTTGGTTGAATATTATCTTTCTTATTTCTTTTGGAGGGTGGGGGGGGGTGGTCTGTAGTGTGTCTAAAAGTGTCCCATTGGGGCGCACAGGGCAGCTGTTTTGCTCCTGCAGGCTGAAATAGACCTCACTGGAGGGCTAAAGTTGGGCCTGTGGCTGGAGTCTCAGACCCCAGTGTGGCTCCTAGCGGCAGGCAGCAGCTGTCCCATCCACTGGGCTGAAGCTATCCAGATGGCTCACAGGCACATGGACCGATGGACGTGGAGGGAGAAGGAGACGTGGAATCACACAGACGGATAGCTATTGACAGAGAGCAGAACTAATGCAGAGATGTAGCCAAGGGGAGTTTTGGCGACAAACCTATGGTTTGGTACAGCTCGGTTTTGCTCCACACACGCACACTGTCGAGATGATTTTAGATTTGAATTAGTGTTCCTGTTTGTTGGGATAATGCTCGGTCTAAATGCGCCAAAGTGATCTATATACCCTATACGATAACCACAATCACTGTGAAAGTTATTACTATCAAAATACATTGCTATCAAAAGAACGGCATCAACAGCATTTAATTCTATAGTTAAATGGAATTGGGGTATAGCTGGAAAGCCATGGAAAGAGGTTATATATCATGTAGATGTATTTTAATCAAACTCAATACAAGTACTGGTGTCCTCCCATCAATTACAGTCGCCCCAGACAACGCCTAGATGTTTTGCAGACACAGACAGGTAAATCATCGGCGGCGGCTGGACCGTTTTGTAACTGGCGACAGAGAGGTCGCCCTAGGAAACCCAAGCCCCCTTTCCTGTTGAGCTCAAGCAGCTGAGAAACCCGGCTAGCAGGGGGGAAACGGGGCTAACATTAGCACCAAGAGTGGCTAGCGGCGGAGGGAAGGGCGCTAAACCTCACTGGCACAGAGCCAGCATGGAGCCTGTGCTCCTATCACATGTGTTTGTTTGGGTGATGCGGCTAGTGTGTGTGTGTGTGTGTGTGTGTGTGTGTGCACGCTGTATTTCTGGCATGCGGCTAAATGTACTGAGAAACTTCCTGGCCTCATTAATATTGATGCCGTGTCTGTTTGTATTGGGAAAGCCTTTGCTAGTAGGCTATTTATCCTGACTGGAAACGTTGCCATTAGCTGCTCTGTAATAGAGGTACACGGATGAAAGGTGATGAACATGCCCAGATCTGGAGTACTACTGTAGCACAACTGCTGTCGTTTTTTGCTGTTGGTCTGCACATCAATAATTGTCCCTGTCAGACAAAACATGATATGGCGCCTTTTCATTGGATCGCTTTATATATGTAGCAAAAAAAAACGGCACACAGTTCCATTCTGTGGCCTCGTTCATGTTGACGTGGATGGTGTTGACTGTGGCATTCCTGAGTGTCAGGGTTTGGAACAGCTGAGAATGTGGTCCATACTGTAGACCAACAGCTGTCTGCTGACTAACAATGGTTCAGTGTTCAGGGTCCTCCAATCAGTCAAACAAGAGAGAATGGATTAATTTTTGGGGTTCACTTGTCACTTGGTGATCATTGTGTCAGCCGGTTGCCTCGGTGGACATTATGATTTAGGTTGTTGCCTATCTATTCTCATTTCTCATAGGGTAACTTTGAAGTTATTGGTGACCAAAGTACATGCACATCATGGATGCTGTGAAGTGATTACATTTTTTTTATTTATTGCACATACAGATGTGAGAACAGGTCTTATTTCAGTAACCTATAGCACGTATAATCTAACGGTAAAGGGTAAACATTCGGGACAACATTCAGGAATTTTCAACCTGGACCCCATAAGACTATAATTTAGAGTCTAAGTGACAGTCTCGGACCCAAAATGAGGACAACAGTTTTGGATATGAGGCCAGAGACCGAAACCGTTGTTTTTGCCACTGACGAGCTCAGACTGTTCTCAATGTCTGACGACAGTATGGACAAGATCCCTACAGAGAAATTATTCTTTTGAGATTTTTCAGTTGTTGCAGGAAGAGAACTGGGGCAACATGAGTAAGAGTTGGAGAGAGGAAGAGCCAGCGAGAGCTTGTTGTGTTGGACTGCAGAGAGTGTAGCTTAGCGTCATCTCTAAAGATTGTCAGTCATGGCTGAATATTCAGCCGATTTCAACGAGGTGGATGTGGCTTGCGAGGATGGTGGGAATTCCGAGTGAAACTTCTCATGGCACAAGACTTGTGTAGAGTAGACACAATAACAAACAGACCGGTTCAAGCGGAAAGGTAAAGAAAAAAGCTTTACTTCTCTGCAGGAATCCGTTCCATAATGTTGGCAGACACTTATAATAACAGTCCGAGCCTGTCAGTTGCAAAACAAGCACTTTTAAATAAGGTCCAGGTCGAAAAAAGCCATTTGAGATTCTAGTCCTCCTTTCATAACATTTGAAATTAGCCTCTGCTTCCTAACCCAATCTTTGAGTGTCAACGTGTTCCTCATGAAACGTTGGAGCCAGAGGCTTGGACTCTGGAGCCCTGATTCCTGTCTCTTTACCTTGTTTCCCAAACTCCTAATAAGCACTTTGCAGTGTTTGCCAGCCATTGTGGGGCAGCTGGCTGTCTCTCACTGCAGCTGTAATCCCTGGGATTTAGAGGCAGTGGGCCACTTGGTTGCTGGTGTGTGAGTTGCACAAAATAACCAGTGCATGCCGTTTTTATTAGTTCAAGGTTTTGTACCAGTGTGGAGGTGGACATAGAGAGAGTTAAACATTATATACATACAAAATAAATAGAAAGACTAAAACGTCCTCATTTTTGAAGACGGCATGGGGCCATCGGGTTGGCAGAAGAGCAATGCCGGTCGACTACTGCCCACATGCTCTCAAGCAAGGCATGTCTCTGGTTTACTAGAGTGTGTGTGTGTGACCCTCCACTCCCCCTGGAGCTAGTCTCCTTGGCGATGACTGTAAATAATGTGTTCCTGGTGGACACGTCTGGTTATGTAAGGCCAAGGGAAGGAAGTGTGTGTCAGACGGTGGCATTGAGTGGTTGCTGCGCTCTTTTTTTTAATGTGGGGAAGGAAGTGTGATTTGAAGGTCACTGGAACGTCTGTACCGCGTGAGACGGTCGGCCTGTGCTCACAGCACAACACGGCAGACTTGTTGTGGACTCCAACGCCGCCTCGTTGCTCAGGGCCGAAGCCGGGGACTTTATATCCTGGGCTCTCTGGTCCGCTCTCTTTCCACACCACTGGAGTCTGGGGAACTGCTCTGTGAGATAACATGGGCTGTTGGAAAAAATTACTTTCCAGCAGCCTGGCTGCACACAGCTCAGTGTGTATCTAACAGATAAGTTCTGTGCTGTTGATGTTCTCTGTCCGGTTGGTTGGCTGTGTGTGTAATTATTCCAGTGTGTTTAAACAGAAAAGCAGACGGACAGGACTGTGGAACCAGATGAGAGATGTAGCGATGAGAGATTGATGCATTAATCGCTTGATGTTGATTTTTAAACCATCTCGCCTTCAACACCACGGCTCATGACTGTCTCCTGGGGATCATTGCTGGATACCTACCCATCTCTGATGGAGGCAGATATATTCTTCTGTGTAAATTGGGCTCGGGGAAAAAATGAAAAACAATGCACAGTAGGGGACGACCCACTCCTCGGCCCATGGTGGGGTTGTGAATGGGTGTATTGTGAGTCACCGAGTGGCGAGTATCAACAGACCCCTCTGTGTCTGCTGACGCCCGCCTCTTGCCCACACTCTGCTGTGTTCTCATAAAACCTGCCGGTGTCAGGAGTTCTCCTCCGAGACGCTCTCCGCGAGGTACATCGCCTGGAGTCCTCCGGAAGGGTCCGAATTATGTTAATCGTGGAGATGGAAAAATACCACCCTTTGATCTCTATGCTCATTACAGACCAATACCATCTTTTTCCCTCCCTACAACATTTACATTTGTCATAAACTTGGTCAAAAGTAGTTCATGGTCATAAACAAAAATAAGTATCGTGGCGGGTCAAAATCTTGACTTAATTCCGATGACTTCATAAAGCTACAGATGCTAACCATGCTCTCTCTCTCTGTCTTTCTATCTCCATCTCTGGCAGGAAATGACCTCGAGGCCTTACAGATACAGTTGTGCTTGTGTTGCTGTAGTCCGTGTCTGTGGATCCGTCCTGGGAGCACACTAGTTTCCCTGGTGAGCATCAACTACCTCAGCCAGCAGACCAGGCCCGTCACGAGCCAGGAGCTCAGCGGAGTTATCCTGAGAGGCGCCGACTAAGACACTGAGGGACTGACCGGAGCTGAACTGCTGGGTCTGAGACGGACTGGCTCCGTCTGATTCCTCTTCTTCATCCTCTCTATCCCTGTCAGCGCGACAGATGGTCTGAGACTCTTCCTCTGGTGCTTTAGCTCGCTGGTTATCGCTGGCTTGACCAGCTGTTGAGTCTCCATCGCTCCCTTTAGCTCAATTCTTACCCTTTTTTTTCATTACAACTTTTCAATAAATTCATTTTGTGTGCAGTGGCATATCTACATACACATATATCTATGTGAATATACTCCAGTCCTTAGAGATAGTTGGTTCTTCCTCGGCTTCCATCGTGAGGAACAAAGCACCTTGAGAACTTCCCTTCACTCGCTCAGTAAATCCAAGCGGTTTTGTGATTTACTGGTCCTGCTTTATGCCACACGTTTGTAAACTGAACTCGGGGGTTGTGAAGCGGGCACCAACGCCCGTGGCGTGTTCCCGGTGTGGTGGATGTACGCTGCAGCGGGGCTGCATGCAGGACACGCCCTAAAACCCCTCGCTCTGTCGTCTGGCTGTCGTTCCTATTCAACCTATACTGAGATGAGCCTCTGGCAGGGGAACTCCTGAGGTGTCTTTTTACTTGACTTGAATAGCTCCGTCAGCTCTTCACCGCCTCTTTTTGTATACCGGAAGGGAAGCTCCCCGCTTTGTCTAAACAACGGCGTCCGAGTCGCATGTACTGTTGCAGCACGCAGGAAGCTAAAATGGACTACAAGCGGCGTTTTCTGCTCGGCGGGTCCAAGCAGAAAGTCCAACAGCACCAGCAGTACCAGATGCCCGAGCTGAGCCGCACGCTCAGCGCCCCCCTGGCCTCTTCTTGCTCTGCCTCCTCGCCGCTGGGCCCCGGGGCGGGCATGGCCCCCGGCTGCCCGCCTCAGCCGTCCGGCGCCCCCCCCACCGCCACCACGGCTGCAGTGGCGGACATCCAGCAGGGCATCTCCAAGTACCTGGACGCCCTCAACGTGTTCTGCCGGGCTAGCGCCTTCCTCACGGAGCTGTTCAGCGGCGTGTTCAGGAACTCCCACTACTCCAAAGCAGCTATGCAACTGAAGGATGTGCAGGAACACGTCATGGACGCGGCTAGCAGGCTCACCGCCGCCATCAAACCAGAGATCGCCAAGATGCTGATGGAGTTGAGTGCTGGAGCCGCCAACTTCAAAGACCAGAACGACTTCAGCTTCCAGGATGTGGAGGTGGGTGTTCCTCCTGGGATTAACACTGACACGCACACACTGACACACACACACACTGACACGCACACACTGACACACACACACTGACACACACACTGACACACACACACAGTGACACGCACACAGTGACACACACTGACACACACACACTGACACACACACACACAGTGACACACACACACACACACACACACACACACTGACACGTAGATGGTTGTTTGAACATTGTGTTGACATAAGCATGTTGAACGCTGATCTTTGCGTGGTATTCGGCTACAGCCAATCACCAGCGGCTGCCGTGACATTAAGGTTTCCTGTTTTCTCTGTAGATGGTAATAAAGTGACGGTCACCAGCACCACTGACCTGTAGCAACGTTCCCTAGAGGCTTCTCCCTGTGCTGAAGAACACACATACAGATGGATAGATAGATAGATGTTCATATTGTTTCTCGTTTAGACTACTAGCCTGTCTCACAATACAAAAAATGCATACATTTTTCTACCAATATAAGGCCAATTAAAGATGACTGTATTTCTCTTGGACACATTTGAGATCAGACATGGCAGAGAGGTCTAACTTTGCGGATGATCAGAAATTGTCTCCCATTTTTACGTTAAATGGGCACCAGTTTTAGAAATAATACATATATAATATAGAAATAAACTCTTATGGCTTTTAACAAGCCACAGTATTTGATTTTGCTGCTAAATATTGTCCCAAATGTTTCCCATAATAGTGGCCATACTGTGCCCATTGTGTGTGTGTGTGTTCCTCGGTTCTTGCAACTAGCGAGTGAGTGTGGGTGATCTGGCCCTGTATACTTGGCAACAACATCCTATACACAGTCAACACATTGTACTGTTGTTAGAGTCAAGTGAAATCACAAGAACGCAATCCATCCAGCGCCATGTGTTTAAATGTCATCTATGAAACATTGGTGTTTTCCATGATGTTGAAAGTTTTTTGGCACGATCCATCCGAGAAACACCCTTAGTGCAGTCGGAGGGTAAAACATAAAGCTGATGTCAGGATTTGAGACGAGAGTGTGAAAAGCCAGGCTAATATGAGAGAACACCTCAAAAGCCCCGCCCACCTACCCACAAGCCACTCCCACTTTATCCCACAGCAATTTGCTGATTGTGTTCAAAATGACTTAGAATTTTCTTGCAGCTCAGCTAAAAATGTGCGATTAGCCTGCCATTTCACAAGCAAAGGGGGTGGGATTCAGCCTTGTTTTAAATCTGCCCGTTCTGAAGGGGAAGACAGTCGTGGGATTGTTGGTGCTGCCCCGTGATTTGGAATGTTTACCAGGACCTCCATATCTGCTGGGAATGACGCACATAACTGGTGGTCAGTGTTGGCCAGACGAGCCCCAGCGCAGTGCAGTCTGTGTCCAGGGCGAACAGTGGGGGCTGTGGTGGATGTGGCTGTGCCCAAAACAGGAAACACTTTTGTACCACAGTCAGTAACTGTGAGTCCCTGCGGTCTGAAGAACTAGTATGCACAGATGAGTCTCAGTGGAAGCCCAACTCTGAGGGTCCAGGAGCCTCGGTTTGGCATCGGTCATTCGGCCTCCGTTGCCTTCGGGATGAAGACTGCGATTGTTGAGGCAGAAAGAGAAAAAGGCTGACACTTCCATTCACAATGGTTGTAGTCTGTGTGTGTGTGTGTGTGTTATTAAACTAAACCTCCGTTTCTGAACCAGACTCGTATGTTTATTCAGTCATGCCGTTATCATCCTTACGAAGATGACACTGTTGGCTTCATGCCTTGTGGTCATTTATATGATTTTCATATTGTAGTACGCTAGTTCTTTGGGTTCTATGAAGACCAAAGCAGTAACAATGAGGCAAATGCACAGAACAACAGTCGTCGGTATGTCCGTAGTGTAATGTTCAAAGAAAAAGTCCTAATATGGAGAGACCAGGCATGGCGGTGATGTCACTGTGAGAACATCTTGTTTTCCCGGTGGGGTTTTGGTAATTATTGCAGGGTTTGGGACAGCAGGCTGAATAGTTTCCTGATGTGGAGCCCAGTGTTGTGGCCAAGGGTTTTTTTTCTTTTTTTCTTTGTTCATCCAAAGAGTTTTCTCCTGCATTTGGTCACGTCTGGTTTTTCTCTCCAAGGGAACTAAGCCAGTTGGATGTAGGTCATAAGAAATGCTGATGAAGGCCATCCGCAGGCACAAGGTATTAAACTCCGATAGGTTAATCAGACGGTCAAAGAATGTGGTGTTTTTTTTTTTGCATGTACAACCACCCTTTCTATATCTCCCCCTCGCTTCCCTTTTTGTCTCCGAGGTGGGGGATTGGGAGGAATGTGAAGCTCCAGTCGTCGTCGTCGTCTTTCACTTCTCCGCTCGCTGTTTTCTCCGCTCTTCTACTGATAGCACAGAAGGTCTGGTGAAAACAACCAGCGTCTTCTTTCTGCTGAAGCCCCCCTCCAGCGCCCCAAGGGCCAAATATGCATGGAAATGTCCCGGTCTGTTAGGAGACTGTTCATAGCTGTTCATAGAGCCAAAGGGCGGAGACTCTAGAAATATACACCCCCCCCCCATCATGGTAGCTCTAGGTCAACACACACACACACACACACACACACACACACACACACACACACACACACACACACACACACACACACACACCACACACACACACACACACACACACACACACACACACACACACACACACACACACACACACACACACACACACACACACACACACACACACAGAGAATGCTCTAGGTATAACTTTTAGCTGCTGTTGGATAATGGAGGGGGTGCTCTGGTATGATATGACCTCTATGGTCTCTGATCCTTTACTAACTTATGGCAGGTGGACTTACTATGGAGACGGTGACATAAGTGAGGCTGTGGAGAGCGATGGGAGAGATTCAAAAAGATGTATAGAGTATAGAAGTTGATGCAGTTGGGAGGAAGCATTGGGAGAGGGGAAATGACTAGAGACTGAGGAGAGTTCAGGGCTACAGGAAGCAGTCCGCTACAGACACGGGTCATAACCGGGTCATATCTTGTTATTACTGGGTTTATTTTTATTGAATGTGTTGATGATGCTGTGTCGTTTGTTGTGGCCATGTGTTTTTAATGTAAAGCACTTTGTGGCTCTATAATCCGTAAAAAGGTTCTATACTAATTCACTTTTACTTTCTTTGTGGATGCAACTGGAGCGCTACCATGTTAAATACTTTGGTTAAGCATAATGATGTACATTTTTAGTCGGCTTTAACTCACGCAGAACACATCGCATGTTCGCTATGGGCAATCAATATGTGATTGAATAACCAACATGGGTTCTGAGAGGCGGCAGTAAAAGGCCACAACATGGGATCGAGTTTCAACCAGGATCAAGTGGAAAAACATGGAAACATTGGCTTGTCAATGGCCGCCTCTTGTATCTGGTGCGAAAAATCTGAAAACTGCGCCTAGAGTTTCATCTGTTAATAATAAAGGCCCATGACTCAGAGTCATCCCCGTAATGGCGTCTAGAAACCAAAAGGCAAAAACATATTTCCCCCAGATTTCGGACTACAGGTGTTCTAGGAAAGTGCTCAGTGAAAGACATGGACGGGTTCCCGGTCTGCCTTGTTAGCTGGAGAATTAGCCTGGCGTTGCTTCTTCTTCTTCCCGTTTTCCAGGACCATGTGGGACGCTGCAGACCCCACAACACGTGGTCCCCATTAGCACTTTCTCTTTTAACTCCTACATTCGTAGCACTTTGTTCAAGAACCGTTTGGTCTACGGTAATGTCCAAAACCCTTCTGGGCTTTAAGGAATTATAACATACACTCATTTACAAGATACAAGATATTGTTATTAGCCAATTGCAACGGGTCCATTGAAATGCTTACTCCCCATTCCCTCCTGCAGTATACATCTCCAAAACCATACCATAAAAATAATATATACAATAAAAATAAACCAAAAAAGAACAGCAAAGTGACTTAAATGATGTGTGTTGAATGTACAAGTTTTTAGTTTTTTTTTTACAAAAATCTGTAAAAGCATTTAAAGTGCCAGTAGTGTAGCAGCATCATGAATACAGTGTAGTAACTGTGAGTCCAGAAAGTCCAGCCAAGTATGTACAGTAAGTGTAATGTTAATGAAACAATGTTATGAAAGTGGCAGCACTCCTAGCAGTTCAGTAGGCGCATTTAGCATGTCATTCCTTCTCTTAATGCGTATATCAGTCTGTTGACCGAGGGGGGTGACTGCTTTCTCAGATGAACAGTTGTGCATCAACATCGTCAGGAATTCACCGCCCTGTGCTGGCCTTGCTGCTGGTTCATGGAGGCTTTTTAGACTGTAGTGTGCAGAGTTTGGGGCTGGAGGTCATCCTGTTTTGTTTATGCTGAACAGGTCAAGATCCATGCAAACATATGCATTTCTGACTCTGAAGAAGTTCTCCTGTTTGATTATAAAGTGTTCCAAGAGGATCACTTGAACAGGAAGATCGTCTTAGCAATGATGCCATAATGCATTTATTCTGACCCTGCAATTAACCAAGTTGACCTTTTTACCCTAAATCGACGGGTGCGTCAGACACTCACTAGATACTATCCTAGCGCTCTTTCTCCGGCGTCGCCATACATCGTCATTCAATGAATCGGTTTCAATTCAAATTATATTCATTTGTTGTCAATGTGCAGGTATATTGAAATCAGATTTGAGTTCCACATTTGATGACCCGAGATGAGTCCATGGCTCTGCTGCTCGTTGAGTGTCAGGGTTATCCAAGTACTGTCTTGTGAGGGCCAGGTTATAGACACTGACAATGAAAAGTGATGAATAATATCGCACTCAAGCACTTGCATGTAGACATAAAAAACCAACACTAAATACCCTTAATACTGTGCATAATGAGTGTTTATTTACAATGTGTTAATCTAACGTACAAAGTGGTCACTTCACCTCGAAAGTTCAATTCAAAACAGATTTTTATTAATGGGGCAGATCCAAAGATATTGAACCGTTTAACATTGAACATGTAAAAGTCTGCTGCAAGTACTGTACTCTTTTAGTATTAATTTCATTCATATTATTCAAATGAACAATCTAAATAGATGGCTTTAAAACTGGTTTTAAACTGCCATTTTGGGCCATACTATATTCATAATATTAAATGTCTGGTATTTTGGAGACTTTTATTTAGCTTACTGTAGCTCTACGGCACTAAAAACGCATTCCTGTTATGCTGGAGGACGCATTAGTCCTAGTGTTGGGTCCTTCTATTCCAGAGTAGGTGACCGCAGGTTGGCTCAGCTGTCTGCCTCTTTCTGGTGACAAGTTGAGCTGGAGGGGATGGAGGCCCGGTCTGGTTGTTCCGGTCTGCTTAGAAAGATAAAGCCCTGGTGTCTTTACAACCCCCAATGATGAGATATGTTGATACCTGAAAAAGAAAACCCATGGACGTCTCTGCTGGGTGTCCTGTTGCTCCTAGTACACTCACTCACTCACACTCTCTCTTCGTGAGTTACGCTGGAAGCACTATGGAGGAGGGCTGATGGTTATTGAATTTGACATTTCATTTTTTGTGTGTGGAGACGGCAAGAGGATTAGTTTGCAGCATAACATGAAAAGCCCTTGGACTAGGTTTCCTCCCGCTGAGGTCCTCTGCATCCACACATGCATGTATTCACAGTGTCTCGGTACGCCGACTGCATGTGTGCTGATGAGCTCCCGTCACGCTGCGTCTCCAGGTTCTGGGCAGGTGTTTCCGGACGGTGATGCAGGTTCATTTCCAGTTCCTGTCTCAAGCCCTGCAGAAGGTCCAACCCGTGGCCCAGTCCTGCCTGGCTGAGGCGCTGGCCCAGGCCCAGGAGCGACGAGCCAGCGCTCGGCCCCAGAACAGCGATCACGGATCTCTGGTCGAGCTGGAGGACGCATCCCGCTCATGGAAGGGTGCAGCCGAGGTATGTGACACCACAACACCCTCCATCCCCCCACCACCACCACCTCACTACACACCACCACAACACCCTCCATCCCCCCACCACCACCACCTCCTCACTACACACCACCACAACACCCTCCATCCCCCCACCACCACCACCTCCTCACTACACACCACCACAACGCCCTCCATCCCCCCACCACCATCTCCTCACTATACACCACCTCACCACCAGCACCACCTCACTAAACACCACCACTATCACCAGCACCACCACCTCACTACACACCACCACTATCACCAGCACCACCACCTCACTACACACCACCACTATCACCAGCACCACCACCTCACTACACACCACCACTATCACCCACCACCTCACACCACCACCACCTCACTACACACCACCACATCACCTCCACCCCCACACACCACCACCACCTCACTACACACCACCACCACCCTCCACCACCACTCACCACCACCACCTCACTACACACCACCACCTCACTACACACCACCACCTCACTACACACCACCACCTCACTACACACCACCACCTCACTACACACCACCACCTCACTACACACCACCACTATCACCAGCACCACCTCACTACACACCACCACCACCTCACTACACACCACCACCTCACTACACACCACCACTATCACCAGCACCACCACCTCACTACACACCACCACTATCACCAGCACCACCTCACTACACACCACCACTATCACCACCACCACCTCACTACACACCACCACCTCACTACACACCACCACCTCACTACACACCACCACCTCACTACACACCACCACCTCACTACACACCACCACTATCACCAGCACCACCACCTCACTACACACCACCACCTCACTACACACCACCACCTCACTACACACCACCACCTCACTACACACCACCACTATCACCAGCACCACCACCTCACTACACACCACCACCTCACTACACACCACCACCTCACTACACACCACCACCACCTCACTACACACCACCACCTCACTACACACCACCACTATCACCAGCACCACCACCTCACTACACACCACCACTATCACCACCACCACCTCACTACACACCACCACCTCACTACACACCACCACCTCACTACACACCACCACCTCACTACACACCACCACCTCACTACACACCACCACTATCACCAGCACCACCACCTCACTACACACCACCACCTCACTACACACCACCACCTCACTACACACCACCACCTCACTACACACCACCACTATCACCAGCACCACCACCTCACTACACACCACCACCTCACTACACACCACCACCTCACTACACACCACCACCACCTCACTACACACCACCACCTCACTACACACCACCACTATCACCAGCACCACCACCCATTTATTCCATCACCGTTTCCTGACGGCAAAGACATCCAGCCGTATATAATACCAATTTCCCCACGGTTTCCTACTTTTTATTTGATGGGATACATTTGCTCACAGAACTCCTACAGTGACATTGTCTTTCCCATCAACCCCTCCAACCCACTGCCACGGAGGCCATTTTGTAAGCGGAGCCAGCTCATCCGGTGGCTAATCGGTCCCCGTGGGCCACTTGGAGCGGTACAGTGAGGAGGGGACTAGTGGCCCTATTGGTCTGCTGGCCCTATTGGTCTGCTGGCCCTATTGGTCTGCTGGCCCTGGCGTGCTGCAGGGTGTCCCCGGGTGGCTGGGCGCTCTGGGCTCTGGGTAGAGCCTGTGAAATGGGCTTTTAAAAAACACATAACATCGCCCCTTCAGAGCCCCAGCTTACAAAGGTTTTTTGAATGGCATATTTTCCAGGGGGCAAGATCGATTATCAGGTTTTAAGGTGGTTAAATTAAAGTGAATATATATATAATAAAGTATAATGAAATATTGTCGACAACTTGTCATGAACGCTCCATCCATCACAGTGAAATGATGTTTAAAAGAAAGGCAGGAATAGTTTTCTAGTTTGTAGCTCTTGGTCATGCGTTTAGCCTCCATGCGCTCCAGAGCTCACAACACCCATTCAGATGAAATCAAATCAAATCAAGTGATCATGAATTACCAGGAAGCAACGTGATTGGTTGATGTTTGGGGCGTCCTCAGGCCACGGGCAGGCTGCGGGAGAGGGGCAGAGATGGCTGCCTGGCGGGCCTGCAGGTCCAGCAGCTCTTCTGCTCAAACAACAGCCCCATCCCCGAGCACCAGCTGAAGGACCTCAACGCCAGAATAGACCACGCTTTGCAGGTACACACACACACACACACACACACACACACACACCCCAATGTCCTCATTCCTGACCTGTCTGTCTTCCTGTCTGTTATATTATACTGGTGGTATCATTTTTGAGTAGATTTACCCAGTGAAGATACAGTGATAAGACTTTGGCCAATCCAGTACCAGAGTGGATGCCTTCATTCTTGGGCTTGTGTCACAGTGTCAGCTAGGGATGGGACGATCACGTTTTTTGCCACGATCACCGATCACAATGAGAAATATCTGCCCCACTGATCACCGATCACCGATTTAAAAAAAAAAAATTTTTGCAGCTATAGCGGTCTACAGTGTATCGCTGCTATAGCAGTCTATTATAGCAGGGGTTCCCAAACGCCGGGCCGCGGACCGGTACCGGGCCGTGGAGGTGTTACTGCCGGGCGGCGAAACAGCTGTGTGTTTATCATCATATTTGACTCAAATAATTTGAGTATAGGTGAACGGCGGGCGGTATAATCTATATATAGAGATGATATATATAGTATAATCTATATATATAGGTTATATAGCGGTATAATCTATATATATAGATTAAATATATATCGGCGGCATAACGAGAGACTTTCAGTTACACGCGCTACTAAAGAGACTACGCGCTAGTGACGTGTCGGTCGCGAACGAGCCGGGGTTTGTGTTACGGGCGCTGCGCGTACATGCGCGTTTATACTGAAATCGATCCCTGCCGTTTTGTTAGGGGTGTGTGTTGACACACACTTTGACAACCGGTCCGCGAAAATTGACAACTGGTCCGCGAGATTTTTTTTCATGTATCTGCCGGTCCGTGGCACAAAAAAGGGTGGGAACCCCTGTATTATAGAACAGTTTCATCCATCATGCATTCCTGGGGTTCTCGTTCTCCACGGTCAGTTTAACAAACTCGCCATGCTGCGCTGGGTGATGGGTTTTCAGGTGTCTTATTAAATTTGTCTTGTTGAAATGTTTTACCTTGCTTCCTCCACGAGATATTTTCTCTTTGCACACATTACAGATGGCAAATGTTACATCTGTATCACACACTTTGAAGAAACTCCACACTGCAGACACCGCTGACATTGAGGCAGGGCGAGTATCACTCTGTTTAGAAAAGAGGCGGGGCCCCACGTGTTTTACTCGCTGGTAAAGAGATGAGCTCACGTGTTTCTCACGTGCAGGATCGGCTATGAAATCGGCAACATTAAAGAAAGATCGGCATTCTCCGATTGCGCATTTTTCTTCAAAATCGGCCGATAATGATCGGAAGCCGATCGATCGTCCCACCTCTAGTGTCAGCGTATCTACTATCTTTCCTGTGACACACAGCTGCATTGTTCAACAAAACCAGCCGTCTGTATATTGATTTATTTGGGCCTTGTCCCCATCTCTTATACAATCTATTCATGGGCTGGGTTGTGGTTGGGTTTTATCATCGAGGTCAGGCAGACTGTATTGGCTTGTAGCATGCACGGCTTGCTTATCTCACTTCCCTGTTCTCCGCCCTCTTGTGTCCAAGGCCTACAAAGTGGCTCTGGACAGCATGGGTCACAGCGAGTATTCCCTGAAGGCCGGCTTCCACCTCAACCCCAAGTCTGTGGAGGCAGCGTTGCAGGTGAGTTACCCCCTCGATGATGCGAATGGGACTCCATGGAGCCACGGTGTGAAGGTTAAGCAGCATTGGGACTGACTGACTGACTGTGTGTGTGTGGTGGCCAGGGTTGCTGCAGCGAGGCGGAGGCCCAGCAGGCCGGCAGGATGCAGACCACCTCTCAGCCCATCCAGTGTGAGCTGCCTACCATCCCCCTGCACATCGGCTCACACTTCATCAAGGGCGTGTCCTTTAACGAGTCCGCTGCTGACAACCTCAAGCTGAAAACGGTAGGGGACCAGAACTACCCCCCCCCCCCCCACACACACACACTCCCCATGTCCTCTGCCCTCCAGGGTTCCTTGTTCCTGGCCCCAGCCAACAAACTGCCCCAGATCAAAAGGCACATTGTTCTTACCTCTCCTCATAATGTGGTAACTGGGACTTTGCTTTTACATAACTCAGATGTACTGTGGGTGTATGGCTTCTATTCATGACTCAAGGCTCTTTGTCTGAACCGTCGCCTCATACGTGCTCGCACAACAATGGTCTAATGCGTCGTGCAAGCCAACTTACGGCAGGAGGGCAGTTGAATATCATAACGCCACACAGGCGGGGTCGTGTGGGGTAAAGGGGTTGTGTGGGTTTACGTGCTGTCGGAGGGGGTCACACAGGAAGTTGGCTAGTTCAAGGTTATCCCCCACGGTTTAAACAAGGTGACGTGTGTTGAAAGTGAAGGGAGCTTTGTCCCTGCTCTCTCTCCCCCAGCACACCACCATGCAGCTGATGAAGGAAGCTCTGGGCCAGAACGGCCTGCCCCGCAGGGACGACTCCCCCGTCACCGAGGTCCTCAACCAGGTGTGCCCGTCCAGCTGGAGGGGGCCCTGCAAGACGGCCGTCCAGCTCCTCTTCGCCCAGGCCGGGCTGGTGAGTGAGGGGAGGGGAGGGGATGGGATGGGACGGGACGGGACGGTGTTTGGCCCGACTACCGCTCAAGTGTCATAAAGGGATGAGGTGCCTCCATCGCTTTTCTGGGATGGAATCCAGACATCTGGTTGCTAGAGAAACATCCCGGAGCTCTTATCTCCTGTTGACGGATGGCTCACCGCCATCAATGCGTATTTAAGTAGTTGGCGATAAGTTCCCCTTCACGGCTGTGGAAAGTTTAAACCGCTTGTTTGTTGCACAATACAATATTTTCAGAGCTTAGGTCTCATGTTTATGCATTATATGTACATGCATCGTACTCTTCAGTGGTATTTAGACACCATGTAACACACACACACACACACACACAGAGCAGTAACACAACCGTTACTCCCCAACCCTACTGTGGACGTCATGACGGAGAAACAGAACGCCTGTGCTGCGCATGCAGCTCATTGTAATGGAGAGGAGGAGGCACGCCTGCTCTTCTTCGGGGCGGCGGCCTCGCCAGGCGTAAACAAACACTGCAGACGCACACGGGGGGAGGACTGCATTCCTCCCTGACATCTGGAGGATAGGCTCCCGCTGCACCACGGCCCCTCCTCCCCTCCTCCCTCCTCCCCTCCTCCCCTCCTCCCCTCCTCCCCTCCTCCCCCCCTCCCCCCTCCCCTTCCCCCTCCGGTACAACCGATATACTGAAGTACACCCCAGTGTTCCCTGCTCTGGAGTCCGAGTGGGGACTGCTGTTGGTGTGTTGTGTTCCTCTCCAGCACCGGGGTGGAGGATCTAGTGGATGATCTAGTGCCTGGCCTGGAGTTCCCAACTAACTTCTATTTCCGAAATGAAATTAATGGCAAAGCTAGGACGCACACACTCACTCTCACTCTCACACACACACACACACACACACACACACACACACACACACACACACACACACACACACACACACACACACACACACACACACACACACACACACACACACACACACACACACACACACACACACACACACACACACACACACACACACACACACACACACACACACACACACACACACACACACACACACGGTGTGGAGGTACATATATCATCCAAACTGACTCTATTATGCATGTTAATAAACAGATGAGGTACACATGTAGTCATGCATCCCCCACAACCGCCTCACCTCCCCAGCAAACTTTTGATCTGCCCAGTTCCTCTGCAGTGACCAATTTCCTAAAAAATGCCATGTCAACCTCGCTCTCACACGTACACACACGTACACGTACACGTACACGTACACGTACACGTACACGTACACACGTACACACACACACACACACACACACACACACACACACACACACACACACACACACACACACACACACACACACACACACACACACACACACACACACACACACACACACACACACACACACACACACACACACACACACACACACACACACTTCACGCGTACACACACACCCCTCTGAAATGGAGAGTGTGGGTTCTCTCTGACGGGACTGTTGGCAGGCAAGAGATCCCAAGGATGCACCTGCTGCATGTGCAACAATAGGCACACTTCCTGCTGTACTGGAACTAGGCTCCTCCCTGTTTCTCTCTCTCTAGCTCTCTGTCCCTCTCCCTCCCTCCAGCTCTCTGTCCCTCTCCCTCCCTCCCTCTCCCTCCCTTGTGCACCAGATGCCTGGTTGTCCAGCAGCCCTCAGGGTCTGGGTTCTTTCAAGGAACAGGGGGGGGGGACAAGGAGAGACAGATGAGCCCTCCTGCCTGTTGTCTCTGGCTGGTGGAATGTGTTTATCTCTCCAACGCTGGGCCCCTCTGTCTTTCTCTCTCCACATTGGTGTGTGTGTGTGTGTGTGTGTGTGTGTGTGTGTGTGTGTGTGTGTGTGTGTGTGTGTGTGTGTGTGTGTGTGTGTGTGTGTGTGTGTGTGTGTGTGTGTGTGTGTGTGTGTGTGTGTGTGTGTGTGTGTGTGTGTGTGTGTGTGTGTGTGTGTGTGTGTGTGTGTGTGTGTGTGTGTGTGTGTGTGTGTGTGTGTTAATACTAATAGCAGCAGCTACTAATAACATTGTCTGGGCATCTTGTTGAGGAACACTGCTCAAGGCACTGCTCGCCGTGGAGTTATGGTGAAAGTAGTCATTCGATTTTTGGGCTTTAAATAAACGAGAGGTTGAATCGCTGTCTGGCCAGGGTTTAAACAGAGGACACACAATCATGTGTTTTTATCTGACGTTAGCCCTCCTTTAGATCACGTACAAAGAAATGGGCCAGATCAAATGAAAACCTTTCCAGAAAATGGTGTGTGTGTGGGTGGGAGAAAGACTAGTAGACTTGGCCATACACCTAACCCTCTCTACTGCAACTAGTAAGCATAAACTGTATATATCATATAGCCTTAACTCACTGCCCATCTTAAAGCATGTTGTGTTTGTGTGTGTTCCCCTGCAGGTGGTTGTGGACACAGCTCAGATAGAGAACAAAGAGGCCTATGCTCCTCAGATCACCCTGGAGGGCTCCAAGGTGCTGGTCCAGGTCCCCTCTACCTGGTGAGTACACGCTCTGACCACCAGTCAGTACACGCTGACCACCAGTCGGTACACGCTGACCACCAGTCGGTACACGCTGACCACCAGTCAGTACACACTGAACACCGCTGAACCACCAGTCAGTACACACTGACCACCAGCCAGAACACGCTGACACCCAGTCAGTACACGCTGACACCCAGTCAGTACACGCTGACACCCAGCCAGTACACGCTGACCACCAGCCAGTACATGCTGACCACCAGCCAGTACACGCTGACCACCAGCCAGTACACGCTGACCACCAGCCAGTACACACTGACCACCAGCCAGTACACACTGACCACCAGCCAGTACACACTGACCACCAGCCAGTACACACTGACCACCAGCCAGTACACACTGACCACCAGCCAGTACACACTGACCACCAGCCAGTACACACTGACCACCAGCCAGTACACACTGACCACCAGCCAGTACACACTGACCACCAGCCAGTACACACTGACCACCAGCCAGTACACACTGACCACCAGCCAGTACACACTGACCACCAGCCAGTACACACTGACCACCAGCCAGTACACACTGACCACCAGCCAGTACACACTGACCACCAGCCAGTACACACTGACCACCAGCCAGTACACACTGACCACCAGCCAGTACACGCTGACCACCAGCCAGTACACGCTGACCACCAGCCAGTACACGCTGACCACCAGTCAGTACACACTGACCAACAGTCAGTACACACTGACCACCAGTCAGTACACACTGACACCCAGCCAGTACACACTGACCACCAGTCAGTACACACTGACCACCAGTCAGTACACACTGACCAACCAGCCAGTACACACTGACCACCAGTCAGTACACTCTGACCACCAGTCAGTACACACTGACCACCAGCCAGTACACACTGACCACCAGCCAGTACAAACTAAACTAATAGCAGATAACCGAAGATTAAAGTTTTTTTTCTACAATTTCCCCTTTTGTTGCTTCATTGTGTTGGCTTATTATATGATGTGCTTGGGTTGGACCCTTGCTGTATGTGTTGTGTATGACCTTCGAGATCAGTTTAGAGGATTAGATTCCACCCATTCATGTCTCTCTGTCTCTCTTTCTGTCTCTCTTTCTGTCTCTCTCTCTCTCTCTCTGTCTCTCTTTCTGGCTCTCTGTCTCTCTGTCTCTCTTTCTGGCTCTCTGTCTCTCTTTCTGGCTCTCTGTGTGCTTGAAGGTGTCTGAAGGAGGACCCGGCCACCATGTCTCTGCTGCAGCGCAGTCTGGACCCGGAGAAGACGCTGGGTCTGGTGGACGTCCTGTACACCGCAGTCTTCCACATCAACCGGTGGAAGGAGAGGAAGTGAGTCCGTGTTTACACAAGCAGCTGGACGCTCCAGATCAAAGCAAAGGGTTCAAGTCTTGGTTTGAAGCTTTCAGGTGGTCCGTGTGTCTTTCTAACCAGAGTTTTGTACAATTTGCTCTGAACTATAATTAGTTGTATAGCTGTGTGTGTCGGAGTCTATTAATGATAATGTATAAAGAAGATTCACAGTACATGATGAGAACAGGATAGCTGCAGATGTCTTGTTGGAGTTCAACTGTATTATTCAGTGTCGTCGTTTAGAGTTCCGTTTTAAAGGCTGTGCCGAGTGAGGTCAATATTTGAGATCTTTTAATACAGGTATTGATCCGTGGGGAAAACAGAGCTGTAACTGTGATCTGGTACTCGTTCTGTCCTCAGGGAGCAGGCTTTGCCCACCATCCAGATGCAGCTACAGCGGGAGATCCTGGACTACAGCGTCCAGGCAGACATGGCCCCTGGCACCAGCTCAAAGAGCTCCAGCGGCCTGCCCAAGACCATCTCCAAGCTCACCTCCAAGTTCACCAAGAAGGCCTCCTCCCACTCCGGCAGCGGGGGCAGCTACTCTATCCCCAACACGCCGTCTCGCAGCATGCTGTCTGCCAGCGAGGAGAAGCCCAAGGGCCTGGCCCCGGGCGATGGCCGGCTGCAGAGCATCCTGCAGATGGGAGGCCTGCAATGTGGGGCGGATGCGGCCCAGCAGAACCAGCTGGCCAACGGCGCCGTGTCCGATGACCAGGGCATGAACCTCCCCACCGACCAGGAGATGCAGGATGTCATCGACTTCCTCTCGGGCTTCAACATGGGCAAGTCCCAGCAGGCCTCGCCGCTGGTCAAGAGGAGGAACTCGGTTGCGTCCGCCAACCCGGCCGAGCTGAGACCCCCGGGCGCGACCGGAGCCCCCGCCCAGGCCGTCTCCCACAGCAGCCTGCAGCCCCCCGCCCAGACGCAGCCCCAGGCGCAGCAGCAGGTGCAGAAGCAGCAGCCCCCGCAACCACCGCCTCCCCAGTCCCAAGCCCCGCCCCCTCCACAGCAGACCACGCTGTCCCAGGCCCCGCCTCCCCAGCAGCAGCCCTCCCCGCAGGCCCTGCAGTTCTACCAGCACCTCCTTCAGCCCCTGGCTCAGCAGCAGCAGCAGCAGCCTCCTCCTGCTCCTCCTCCCACCTCCCAGCTCCCTCCCCAGCAGAGAGTTCCCAGCAAGTGGCCGGGGAGCTCCGCCGCTCAGCCCCCTCCTCCGCCCCAAGGCCCGCCGGGAGGGCTGTCTCCCCTGGGGCCCATTGGCCAGTGGAGCTCCCCGGGGCTGCCGGACCTGAGCTCGGAGCTGTACAGCCTGGGCCTGGTGAGCACCTACATGGACAGTGTGGTGTCTGAGATGCTGGGCCAGAAGCCCCAAGGCCCGCGCAACAACACCTGGCCCAACCGGGACCAGAGCGAGGGGGTGTTCGGAGTCCTGGGGGACACGCTGCCCTTTGACCCCGCAGGTAAGCACGTCTACCGTTTGATGTGCACCAATGTATCTGCACCAATGTATATTTTATTACATTGATTTATATATACATATTGCTCTTTTCTGTGCCGATATTTTGCATTTTATAAATTGCATTTTTATTTTTATTTTTATTTTTTAACTTTATTCAATTTTTATCAATTTTTATCTTATTTTTATAACTGCTGTCTGTCGTAGGGTATTGCACATAAGATTTTCACATCACTGCTTTATACTTGTGTAAACTGAAGTGACAATAAACTTGACTTGACTTGACCATGGTCCGGCATGTAGCGCAGAGGACGTAGCTCTGGGGACGTAGCGCAGGGGACGTAGCTCTGGGGATGTAGCCAGGCGCGGCACAATATGTAGAGTGACATACTCTGTAATGAACTACTTTTAAATGAATGAATCACTACTTTTGTATTACTAGTGTTACATCGCTGTTAACACGTTGGTAATTATACACCTGCCACCTTCGTAATTATAGTGGATTCAACAAATATTACAGATTACAAAAATGTGTGTGTAAAAAAGCAATGTGTATCTTGTTTGAGGAATCAATCCAGAAAATAGGATTACTTGATCCACACACACACACACACACACACACACACACACACACACACACACACACACACACACACACACACACACACACACACACACACACACACACACACACACACACACACACACACACACACACACACACACACACACACACACACACACACACAGTGTGTAGGCCGGAAAAAACTGTTTGTTAGCGTCTGTGTCTGTTTGACAGCGTTGACTCTGATGTGAGCTTGTGGCTCTCTGTTCAGACAGTTTGGGCCCATTGTGCCCAGCTGACTTAACGGCTTTGGTGATTCTTTTATTTATTTATCTTTTTTCTGCCACGGTAGGCAGTCTGCGTCTGGGGGAGGGGGAGGGAGGACCATGGAAGAAAAACAGCTGAGTGTATCGGAAATCCCACCTTTTTGTGTCTGCCCCTCTCTCCCTGAGCAGTGGGCTCGGACCCGGAGTTTGCGCGCTACGTGGCCGGGGTCAGCCAGGCCATGCAGCACAAACGGCAGGTGCAGCACATCCGTCGCCCTAGCAACGCCCGCAGCAACTGGCCAATCCCTGACGAGCAGCACCGGACCTGGTCCCACCCGGACTACTACAGCGAGGGGTAGGTCGGACCCCGGGGTCCCCCGGCCACGGGGCTCCTAAAGTGGGAACTGAATAAATATGAGAGCACACAACTTGACACGTACAACGTAACAACGTAACTGCCTTAAATAATGATCTGCTTTACTCACACATCAGCCTTGAAGCTGAGTCATAGAGACGCATCAGACACTAAGGATTATGCTCCATGATCAAGTCACAACACAACTAAAACCCGGTTACTGAAACCGATCAAGACCAAAGGAATAGCGGGCTGTTTAAAAGGCCTCCTTTTGAAAACACCTCATTCCCCTCATATCCCCACCTCCGGTAGTTCTCTGCTGAACATCAGTGCATCAATACAGCATCGATTCTAGTAGCTTGAGTGGTACGTTGTGAAGCCAACTGGGCCCAGGGGGGCGCTCTATTGTTTAACGTCAGAATGGCGCATTGAAGACGAATGATCTCCATCTTCCTGGAGTCTCATGTACCTGCGTCTGCTCTCGTTCCAGGGAGCCGGTGAACAGCAGCTGGTCAGCCAATCAGGGCGACTCTGCCAGCTCCAGCGACGAGACGTCCTCGGCCAACGGAGACAGTCTGTTCTCTATGTTCTCCGGACCGGACCTTGTGGCAGCCGTCAAGCAGAGAAGGTACGAGGCTACGCGCTAACTAGCATGTGTCATTCAATATGAATGACACAAAAAGATGCCACTTAGTTTGTATGTCATGTGACCAAAACATCAACTGCCATCCATGTGTCGGTTCCGGCGTGAAGCACATCGAGCATGGCCGTCTTGTTGGTTAAAGATGAGCTACATTTGCTGCTGCTGTTACTTACATTCTCTTCACTTCACGTACCTGAACTACGACAGAGAAAACATCCTCAAAATGACACCAGTCCTATTTCCAGCTGTAAATAAGGATCTTACTTTTCTGTATTACTGAGCTCATTTGGCTTTCCTGTTGACCTCTTGTGCCCTCAGAAAACACAGCTGTGGTGAACAGGAAGTGTGCACACTGCCTTCCCCTCCTCTGCATCACATGGGAGACGACAGCCAGGTAAGCGTGGTGAGGCGTGAGGATGGGCAGTGAGACCAAGTGTCTGAGGAGAGCAGTAGTTATGGCAACCGGTTTCTAATGGCCGTTGAAGTGGTCGTGGACTTCAGGCTCACACACTGCTCGGCTTGAAGCCATCAAGAGCAGCGACATTAGGAGAAGTTCCCAAACTAAAATGATCTATAGATAGATAGATGGATAGATAAATATAGATCTATATGTTCCAAGCCAACATTAACTACGCTGCCGCCTCAGCTGGTTTGTTGAAGCCAACTTTAAAGTTGGAAAGATATTATGGGCTTGGCTTCTGGATTAGGATTTAGAAAGAGGATCCAGACGCGAGCGTAGGGTTGTGGTGGGTCTGTACTCGGGGCCATCGCCATGAAGGTCCATCACGAGGCAACCAGCGACGGTGTCAGCGTGAGGAATTATAGTTTTATATAGTTTATATATAGTTAGGTAATGTGTTCCCTTGAACTCGGTCTTGTAATTCCCCCTCTGGAGAATCTCTGTCCTGTGCTTCATGGCTCGCTGTATAGACGCTCTGGTGAACTCCCCGGCCGTGTGTTAATCCATGAGAGGTGAACCTCTCTGGTCCGTGTCGTATGTCTGAGGATATTGAGACGGGGGTGAACCTTTTTGTCCACAGGACAGCAAAACCAAGACGTGGCCTCCCAAGGCGCCGTGGCAGCACGCTGTCCACGGCAGCGCCAACACGCTGCCCAACCCCGGCTCCTCCTTGTACCAGATGAACCTGCCCGCCTCCTCTCAGTGGAGCGACTCCATGCAGATGCTGCAGTCCCCCGTGTGGTCCAGCGCCGGAGACTGCTCCCCCTCCGCCGGCCTCTCCGCCGGCCTCTCCGCCGGCCTCTCCGCCGGCTTCCCCTTCTCCCAGCAGCAGAAGCAGCAGCAGCAGCAGCAGCAGCAGCAGCAGCAGCAGCAGCCGCCCAAGCCCATAAGCAAGGCATTCAAATCCTTCCCCGTCACACACGAGCATCGGCCTTCCTACCTTCACCAGTACTGAAGCCCCCCTAGCGTTTGATTAGCTAACAACCTCACAACAAACTGATTTGGTGACTAACAAGGCCCTTATATTCGATTGGGATGTTTTTGAGTTAAGGTGGCTTGAGGGTGTGTGTTTATGGATTGGGGGGGGGGGGGGGAGTGCTGTGGTGTTACTTTAAGTGTACATATTGGCTCAACAATTTGTATCATTCTATATATTCAAAAAAATGTTCACGTCAGACATCCACTGCGTTGGGTTAGCGCGACATGGGGGGCCTGGTGGTGGTTTCTCTGTCTGAGGAGAGACCCTCACAGACATGAGCTGGAGACGGCCCTGACCTCACCCACTTGGCTGTGTGTGTGTGTGTGTGTGTGTGTGTGTGTGTGTGTGTGTGTGTGTGTGTGTGTGTGTGTGTGTGTGTGTGTGTGTGTGTGTGTGTGTGTGTGTGTGTGTGTGTGTGTGTGTGTGTGTGTGTGTGTGTGTGTGTGTGTGTGTGTGTGTGTGTGTGTGTGTGTGTGTGTGTGTGTGTGTGTGTGTGTGTGTGTGTGTGTGTGTGTGTGTCTACAGAGCTGTAACTGCCAAATCTCATGCAAGAGTACAGCTTCCATCTACTGTTCCATAGCTTGTAAATTACTGAAGTTTAACTATAAATATTTACTTCTTTTTCTTAAGAGGCTTTGAGCAGGCTCAGCATAAATATAAATCGTCGCAGAGGTGTTGTTTGCGAGAATATACACTACTTACTTTTTGAACCGCGGACAAGAGTCAAGAGATATAACCTAGTACGTGCCATGTTGGTATTGATAGCACTTGTTAGAAGCCTTTGTTTTTCTTTATGTTCTTCCAACCAAAGCGTTGTTCAGAAAGCTACCAGGCTGGGGGGCGAGGGGGCGGGGCTAGTGCCCTGGGGAGCGAGGGGGCGGGGCTAGTGCCCTGGGGAGCGAGGGGGGGCGGGGCTAGTGCCCTGGGGAGCGAGAGGGGGCGGGGCTAGTGCACTGGGGAGCGAGTGGGCGGGGCTAGTGCACTGGGGAGCGAGGGGGGGCGGGGCTAGTGCCCTGGGGAGCGAGAGGGGGCGGGGCTAGTGCCCTGGGGAGCGAGATGGGGCGGGGCTAGTGCATTTGACGAGCAGTGACCAGCCCTGCTGGACGATGGCTTTAGGGAATGTCTTGATGACGTGGAAATGAATTAATTTCCTCTTTCCTAATTTCCGTTTTGCTTCAGATTGACACCAACTCCTGAGTCTAAAAAACAACAACCTAACTTTTGTTCCATTTAAAAAAAAATTAAAAAAATACAATATTTTTCTTGTACAAATATTGACAGTATTAATCTTATTTTTGTATTTTCTTACATGTTATACCATTACTGTATGTTAGTATACGATAGACATAATACATTGTTTTCTTTCCTCCCCCGAGATGTGAAAAGCACATATTTAGTTTCTTTCCTACAGAGCTACAACATATATCTATAAAGGTAACCAAAACGCCATGATAAGACACGAGGACGAAGTGGTGGGACGGGGGCCCTTTGGGACCTCGGGTCATCCTCACTTTCTACGGCGATGGGCTGCGTTCACAGGCCCTGAATGTTAACTTTTTGTGATCTCTGCGGATGCCAACGTTGCCTGTATTTATGAGATGAGACACCACGTTTTCCGAAAAACTAACATACTTACCATGTTTACAGAGAATTGTTTGCTGTATATACATATAAATATATATCTTTTTATAGTTAATGTGCTTTGCACAATCAAAATATAGGGTTTGTTGCTTTTTCGTCTGTGTTAACTCCCAACCTGTTGCAGCCTTTTTAGAAATATTGACCTTTGGACTGTAACTTAGTGTTTCTGGGCTGTCAAATGGTTGTCCAGTGGCTTCTACATAACCTGTTGACCTGATAAATGATATGAAGGGGGCTGCTTGGCTTACTGATCTTTTGAGCTGGCAACTGAATCTTTCAAAGTGTACCAGCAATGCAAAAAATAAAATTAATAAAAAAAATAGCAATTCAAATAGCCTGTCTTATAGATCTTGTATTCAAAGAACCAACCCACTGTCCTTTGGCACAATGACACTAACTTTGTATCTCTTCAACAAGGCCCTTCAGAGTTCCTATATTTTGTTTGATATAACCGGTATTTTTTAGTATTTGTGTAACTTCTCGCTTAACTGAAGACTTTGCATTTACAGAGTGGAAATAAAGAATGTTGGTGGCTTGGTCCTTGGCCATTATTGACACTCCAGTTATACTTTATTACCCGGTCTGTCGGCAGGTGGTTTATCATTTCAATATACACTAAAGACTAATTGGCTATGAATACATTTTCAGTTAAACCTGTTCCGTTTTGCATCAGCTGATAGTTTAAATAAGTCCAAACACTAGCTATTACCTTTGTGCAAATTACAAAAAAACACATCCACATAATCTTCGTTTGGATGTTTTCAGAGAAAGTTGTGATTTATTGTGTTTAAGATGCAGACCTTACGTATTTCCTTGCCATCTATAGGTTCTCAATATTCTCAATAGCATGAACCGTTGATCCTACAGGAATAGCCTAGCTGTGCTAACCGGTGCGAAGCCCATACAACCCGTAGTTGATAAGTTATAATTGATGGGAAAACTTGGACTTTTAAACGAAGACGTCATACTTTCAATATACATTTTAATTAAAGAACCTCACTGCATGGACACGTTCACTGGGACAGATTAACGGTGGCAGTGGAGTCGGTTGAGCACGACTTTCCATTTAATGGCGTGACCGTGTCATCGTCAAAACCACACGTCTTGGCTTATCAACAAATGTACAAAAACAACCCAAGAGAAAGTGTCCATGTGTCCGGGGCCTCAGGGCCGTCCTTAATGTGGGGCCCCCTGGTGGGCGGCGGGGGGCGTCGAAGGAGCTTCTCCATAGGTTGACTAGAAAAATAAAAAATAAATAAAATGAGGCTTCAGGAATCTATACAAGATATTTGTATTGGCCAATAGCAACAGGTCCATTGGAACGCTTACTCCCCATTCCCTCCTGCCGTATACAGCTCCAAAACAATACCATAACAATTATATATACACAATACAAATAAACCCCCAAAAAAACCAGCAAAGTGACTTAAATTATATTTACATGTGTTGAATGTACATCTTTTAAAAGCATTTAAGGTGCCAGTAGTTTAGCAGCAAACCCTTTGGTTGTCTGCTCACTTTAACCTGAAGGGAGGAGTCTTACGTTGAGCGACGCCGTTGGGATGTCCGGCCGGGCGTCGGCGATGGTGGCCAGATAGACAATGTTACGATGCAGGATCTGTTGGTATCTACACACACGTAAGACGGAGGGTTTAGACCGTATACTTTAATACATTAGACTGTATACTTTAATACATCAGACTGGATAAAATACACTAACACAACCCAACCCCGAGTATCGGTACGCGTTCACTACTCACTGAACAGACTCCACCGCTCTGCCCTTCTGCTGGTACTGAGTTATACAGCGGATCAGCTGGGCGTTCTCCTCCAACAGCTGGTGACCCAGAGACAGGCATCAAGAGACAGGCAACAAGAGACAGGCATCACGAGACAGGCATCACGAGACAGTCATCGCGAGACAGGCATCAAGAGACAGTCATCACGAGACAGGCATCAAGAGAGTCATCAAGAGACAGGTATCAAGAGACAGTCATCAAGACCTACCCTCTGTGGTGGTGTAAAGGTGGAGTAGTCCTACCCTCTGGATGGTGTCTATATTAAAGGTGGAGTAGTCCTACCCTCTGGATGGTGTCTATATTAAAGGTGGAGTAGTCCTACCCTCTGGATTGTGTCTATATTAAAGGTGGAGTAGTCCTACCCTCTGGATGGTGTCTATATTAAAGGTGGAATAGTCCTACCCTCTGGATGGTGTCTATTAAAGGTGGAGTAGTCCTACCCTCTGGATGGTTTCTATATTAAAGGTGGAGTAGTCCTACCCTCTGGATGGTGTCTATTAAAGGTGGAGTAGTCCTACCCTCTGGATTGTGTCTATATTAAAGGTGGAGTAGTCCTACCCTCTGGATGGTGTCTATATTAAAGGTGGAGTAGTCCTACCCTCTGGATGGTGTCTATATTAAAGGTGGAGTAGTCCTACCCTCTGGATGGTGTCTATATTAAAGGTGGAGTAGTCCTACCCTCTGGATGGTCTCTATTAAAGGTGGAGTAGTCCTACCCTCTGGATGGTGTCTATATTAAAGGTGGAGTAGTCCTACCCTCTGGATGGTGTCTATATTAAAGGTGGAGTAGTCCTACCCTCTGGATGGTCTCTATTAAAGGTGGAGTAGTCCTACCCTCTGGATGGTGTCTATATTAAAGGTGGAGTAGTCTTACCCTCTGGATGGTGTCCTGGTTGATAGCAGCAGATCCTCTTAGTCTCTTTGGTACAAAAACCACCGACATGTCTGTTTAGCGGCTAAACTCAACAGCTACGACTATGGTTGAAATTACGGCAGCGTCGTGTTTTTCTACGGGGGCCGAGCGATGCCAAGAAGAACGACCGTTTTTACGGCGCGAATTGCTAAAAAGCAAAAAAATAGCGCAACCCACGTCTGAAGCCTGGACCAGTTTCGAGCATCACCTTTGATGTTACACCATGACTACATGTTATGTTGTTACTAAATATGTTACGTTATGTAGTCATTTATATTTATTTTTACAACGATGCCGTGTCGAGCCCAACAATACACGAAAGGGATCCGTTGCTGCCACCCTGCGCCCATAAAAAGAACTACACCTAAACACCAAGGGGAGGCCTTTCACTGTGGATTAACTGTTAATACATCTGACGACATACCGGTTGTTGAACATTAAACCAACTTGCCATCTGTCAATACATTTAGTTAAATTTTGTTTATACTAGTTGTTTGTTATTTAGTTTTTAGGTATTAGTATATTTTGTGTGCATTTATTCCCCGTTTCAACTGTTGCACCTTAATTTCCCTTGGGATAAAGTCATCTTGAATCTTGAATCATCTCTTGGCAAAAACACAGCTCTAAACACTGGACTAAGATGACAAGCGGTGATGTATTGGAGGACCTTTCCAACACAAATAGAAAACAAGTTGCAGAGACAATGAAAACAAGTTATTGAACAACTCTTTATCTTAAGTAAAAACATTTTTTAACGAGGGCAACGCGCCAACAGGATATTATGCTTTACATGTTCAAGAAAACGTTTCCAATCAACACTTTTCAATTATAATTAACAATAATGAAAACATGTCCGTTTGGAGAAGCTAAATATGCTATGTTGGAATCTCCATTTACCGCCGAGGCTTACGCTGTTATTGCAAAATCCCAATCCAGATCTTCCTGCATATCCTGTGTTGTGGCCACCATGCAGTGTTCAGTGTACAATACCCCCAACAAACAGCATGTTTCTCACCAGGTCGCCTGCTTCCAAGCTACTAAAGCAACAGAGCTCTTGCACTAGTGATACATGTCATAAGGTAATTAAGTTAAAGGGAGAGCCGTAAAAATATACCACTCTGAAGGCCCTCCCTCACGTACGGACAGAAAATTATAGCAAAAAACAAAAAAACTGCCATAAACCTTCCCAATATTGGCCTGGAATCCAGTTATCCCGTCGCTCGATGAGGAAAATAAAATACAGAATAGAAAAGAGGACCAAGGAGCAAAGAGTCCTGGAGGGAATACGGTTCCATTGGTATCGACTCTCAGACCACATTCAAACAGCTTTGGAGGAGACGTGGTAATAAGTAGGACCGAGGGGGACAAAGAAAGACATTAAATGGGGAATAATGTATCTGACAATCTTTAACTCAAATGGAAAACATAAAAATGGCACTGAAACATGCAGCCCCCCCCCCCCCCCGTGTCAAATGATTACCATCGGCCAACAAGCTAATGAATACATTTTTGAGGTTACATTGACCGGACAGGCCCATCAACTCACTGGAATTGTAAACATTCTACAACCATAAGTACTTGAGTTCAACTTGAATGACTTGTAAGACGGGAGGTAAACCAAGTTCCTCTGTACACGACGGAGAGCGAGAATAAAGAGAACTCAATCCAGTTATACTTCATGGTTGACAGCCTGCGTCGTCTCGCCATTCATACCGAACCGAACGGCGCTAAATCCAGTTAACAAAGGGTCAGTGATCCCGTCACCCTGAACACATACACATGGCAGGCCGTTCGCTGAGGGGCCCACACATTCTGCAATGAGCCAACCTTGCATTCAGTCAGAGAAACGCATGTATTTATGTATTTGAATATGTGCCATGACCTAATTCTTCCATAAATCATCGTTACGTCAAATGAAAAGAAAAACACTGACGGCTCGATTGAGAAGATCAGAGAGGGGGGGGGGGGGGGGACAACATAACCAGAGTGGTGATCAAATGGTGAATTTGGTGCCGTGACATTACGATCTCAAAAAGAGGAGAGCAAAGAATAAAGCTATTGATCACATGAATAGCAATCAAAGTACTCACAGTATTAGTGGACTTCCTGTATCCATCTTTTCACATACAACAGCAACATCAGAGACTACTCTTTAGTAAGAAACAAAATCGGAGGTGATGTAAAAATACTGAATTATTCCGCCAAAAACATATGTACATATTTGTATTCTTGTCCTTTCGACAACCATGTAACAAAACGTTTTGAGGGAAAAACAAAAATTCCAAAATTCAATTCCAGGTGAAGAAGCCGTAAACCTGCTGAAGTCAAGACGGTGGCTATAGTGCTGGTGACGAACTGAAGAGTCTTCATTCCCTCGGCCTTCTCGCTTGGGACCAATGTTCCAACTCAATGGGAGAGGACTAGAACTCATTGTTGATTCACTGCTGTTGTACTACGCAGCCGCCTTGTTGTCCCTCTGGGGGGAAAAGACAAACACGTTTAGGACAGAATACATAGTATAGCATGTCATAGGTAGTATAAAGTGTTGTTTATAGCATGTCATAGGTAGTATAAAGTGTTGTTTATAGCATGTCATAGGTAATATAAAGTGTTGTTTATAGCATGTCATAGGTAGTATAAAGTGTTGTTTATATAGCATGTCATAGGTAGTATAAAGTGTTGTTTATAGCATGTCATAGGTAGTATAAAGTGTTGTTTATAGCATGTCATAGGTAGTATAAAGTGTTGTTTATAGTCATGTCATAGGTAGTATAAAGTGTTGTTTTATAGCATGTCATAGGTAGTATAACGTGTTGTTTATAGCATGTCATAGGTAGTATAAAGTGTTGTTTATAGCATGTCATAGGTAGTATAAAGTGTTGTTTATAGTATAGCATGTCATAGGTAGTATAAAGTGTTGTTTATAGTATAGCATGTCATAGGTAGTATAAAGTGTTGTTTATAGTATAGCATGTCATAGGTAGTATAAAGTGTTGTTTATAGTATGTCATAGGTAGTATAAAGTGTTGTGTATAGCATGTCATAGGTAGTATAAAGTGTTGTTTTATAGCATGTCATAGGTAGTATAAAGTGTTGTTTATAGTATAACATGTCATAGGTAGTATAAAGTGTTGTTTATAGTATAGTATGTCATAGGTAGTATAAAGTGTTGTTTATAGTATGTCATAGGTAGTATAAGTGTTGTTTATAGTATGTCATAGGTAGTATAAAGTGTTGTTTATAGTATGTCATAGGTAGTATAAAGTGTTGTTTATAGTATGTCATAGGTAGTATAAAGTGTTGTTTATAGTATGTCATAGGTAGTATAGTGTTGTTTATAGTATGTCATAGGTAGTATAAAGTGTTGTTTATAGTATGTCATAGGTAGTATAAAGTGTTGTTTATAGTATGTCATAGGTAGTATAAAGTGTTGTTTATAGTATGTCATAGGTAGTATAAAGTGTTGTTTATAGTATAGCATGTCATAGGTAATATAAAGTGTTGTTTATAGTATAACATGAAATAGTATTGTTGTAGGAATTCATACTGTGATGGAGTAAGCATTCCATTGTACTTGTTGCACATGGCAATTGAAACATCTTGAATCTTGACAACTTGAGATGAAGGATCCAGTTTAGGATACCAAGGCCTTCTGAACTAGACCTGCTAGTTAACGGTGCCAGATGTATGAAGCTCATGGATTTACCCTGTATTCAAACTCAGAGAACTCCCGCCCTCCTCGTCCTCCTCTGAATCCAGCCCTGAAGCCGGGCGGGGGTCCGCGGGGAGGCGCGAAGGAGCCTCTGCTAATGGGCCGGCCTCGGCCTCCACGAGGCCCCATGCCCATGCCCATGCCTCCGCGGCCGCGGTAGCCTCTTCCACGGCTGTGTCTCATGGGCAGGCCGAAGGTCTCGGCGTTGGTTCGCCTCTCGTCGGCCCAGGTTGGCCTTCTATCCCTGAAGAAGGTGGTGACATTAAGCACCGGTTCAACGTGGTCCTTTATGAGGATTACCATCTGGTAATAAATGGGATGCCTTCTACCTTCTTGAACATGGAAAAAGAAAAAAGCACTTACTTTGAAAATCCTCTATCTCCCCCTTTTCTAAGACCAAAGAAAGAACACAAAAACTTATTTTAGTACTTTCAACAATGTACATAACGGTCACTTAGCAGATGCTTTGGTCCAAAGAGACTTAAAATAGTGCACTTAATAAAGGTAGGTAAGAGAACGACTCGTCACCAGAAGTCAAAAGTGCATTTCATTCCTAACTGAACCAGTGCTCAGGTTAAAGTACAATAAGTTGGCAGACAATATCTAAGCAACTAAGACGCAAACGATGTACCACTATATAGATACACAATTTATATTACGTACATATACAACTTATTTGCAAAACCGTTACCTTAAGTCATCACAGGACAGGTTGTCGAAGAAGGACTTGGTCTTGTCGTAATAGCAGGAAGATGAGCCGGGCTCTTCCTCGTCCCCGGGGGCCTCGGCAGCCGGCTGCTCCGCGGATGCCTTCTCCTCTCCATTCAAAGCCTTCTCCGGTTTCTCGTCTGTCAGTTACAGTTAACCACATTCCACAGCTTTAATTGAAAGGTCAATAGTAGGATCCGTACGTAATGCAGCCCTTTTTAACACCCTTGTTGATTATATATTACAACAGTAATACAAGGCTCGGCCGGCATTTAAAGGGTAATCACTGCACCGATTTATTCTGTTCAGTACAATTAGTAACGCATCGATGCCATTGGACCATGATGCAGCAATAGTAAAAAGTGATTCCCCTTCCCCTGAGTAGAGTGCAGCGTCAACGGTAGAGCAGCTTTCTGAGCGCTACGTTTCCCCATAGAGATATTCTCTTGGTTCCACTTGTGGAGGAATGAAGCAGCGCCGAGATCGTACCCTTCAGTTTGAGCTTGCTCTGGAGCTCCTTGTCGATCTCGTCCTTGTTGAACTGTGCGTTGGCCGTCTCAAAGTCAAAGTCCTCCTCGAACTTGACGGGGCCGTCCCTGCGCACGTTATAGCGCCCGCGGCCGCGGTTCCCTCCTCCGCGACCTCGCCGGTTGGGGGGAGCGCCGACTGGGAAAGGAGAAGCGTCAGAACCCAGGGGAACACACACACACACACACGCTTGAATACTGCTGGAATTCACCTCCATTTCCAGAAACATTGGAAAATGGGTGTTATTTTTGGAGTGTTAACTCACGGGCGTGACGCCTGTTGGGATCCCGGTTCTCCATTGTTCCGCTGTACATCTCATCTGGCCCTTTGTGGACCTCAGCAGCTACACAGCAGAAGAGAGGGACGTTACGGTGGGGAGGTTGATGTGCTCTAGCAAACAGCTAAATGTGCGGGACAAGAGCCCATTCAAAATGACTTCCAATCCATTTCCCATGAAAATGAAACCCAGAGCAGCTATTCAAAGCTCTCCACACCTGATGCGTCAGACGGTTTGTTACACACCACTGTGGAGGTTGTGTGTGGTTGAAGCCGCCTCACCTGGCCTGAGCCCTAAACAACTTAAGGCTAAACAACTTAATAATCCAAAAAAAAAATAATCAAACTGTGATTTAAAGTGTGGTTATTTATTTAGGTAAACCCTAAATAAACATGAACTTTCTTTTTTACCTAATGCACTAAGAGCAGTGCAGTGCACCTGGCGTTTTTCAGCCTGTAAAATGCTTCCCGCGCGATCGGCACCTTAGACTCTGATGTGGTTCCACTGGGTTGGTCTGTTGTAGGAGCCAAAAACTGGTTTGCACATTTCGTGTAGCGCCGGTATGGACATATGGGCTAACCAATGCATTTATCCAAGCCGTAAACCCAGGCTTGGTCACCGTACTGAGATAAGTCATATCTTACGCGATGAACTGTGTTAATGCTCATTGAATCCCTTCGACGCGTTCATATGGAGTTATGCTTTCAAACATTTGGGTCAGTGATCCCGGTTGGCTTGTATTTGGCTAACTTGTCTAACTGGTGTTTGGGATTTTAGCCAACATTCAGGGTGTGTCACTTGTCCATCCATCTTCTCCCGCTTATCCGTAATCGGGTCGCGGCGGTAGCAGCTTCAGCAGGGGACTCCAAACTTCCCTCTCCCTGGCAACATCGACAAGCTCTGACTAGGGGATCCCGAGGTGTTCCCAGGCCAGTGTGGAGATGTAATCACCCCACCTGTACCTCGGTCTGCCCCGTGGTCTCTTCCCAGTTGGATGTGCCTGGAAAACCTCCCTCGGGAGGCGACCAGGAAGCATCCTTACTAGATGCCCAAACCACCTCAACCGGCTCCTTTCTACGCGAAGGAGCAGCGGCTCTACTCCTTGTCTCTCACGAGTGACTAAGCTTCTCACCCTATCCCTCAGGGAGATACCAGCCACCCTCCTGAGGAAACTCATTTTGGCCGCTTGTATTCGCGATCTCGTCCTTTCGGTCATTACCCATTGCTCATGGCCATAGGTGAGGGTAGGAACGAAGACTGATCGGTAGATCGAGAGCTTTGCCTTCTGGCTCAGCTCTCTTTTGGTTACAACGGTGCGCCAAAGTGCACCCAATACCGCTCCCGCTGCACCTATTCTCCTGTCAATCTCCCGCTCCACCCTCCCCTCACTCGAGAACAAGACCCCGAGATACTTGAACTCCTTCACTTGGGATAAGGACTCCCTCCCTACTTGGAGTAGACAACATTCAGGGTGTGTCACTTAACCAGAGTTAATCGCAAGCTTTGCGTTTTGTCATATTGCGATTTATACCAAATGCAATTAATGGTTTAGCACCATTCAACTCTGCAATAAACCGGATTCCTCATTCACCTTGTGTTCGGGAGGAGCCCTCAAGAAGCCATGTTAATGGCTGCCACTTTCCAAGCAGGTGTTGGATAAAATAATCATCTGCCTAACTAACTAATCAGATCAACGAACCATATGATGTAATGGTGCAAAAACATCCCTTCCACCGAGAAAAGCCTCAAGTAGTGTTCCTCTTTCAATAAAGAAATTCTCTCCAGATCAGAGAAAACAGTTGCTATAGCAACTGCCCTAACATCTCTAGGATGCCGCCGTTGTCTTTTTGGCTGTCGTCACACTTGAGCCACGCCCACGTCGGCCAGTAGCTCCTCACGGGACGCCCACGTCGGCCAGTAGCTCCTCACGGGACGCCCACGTCGGCCAGTAGCTCCTCACGGGACGCCCACGTCGGCCAGTAGCTCCTCACGGGACGCCAAAGTCGGCCAGTAGCTCCTCACGGGACGCCCACGTCGGCCAGTAGCTCCTCACGGGACGCCCACGTCGGCCAGTAGCTCCTCACGGGACGCCCACTGGTCCCAACCGCCGTGTGTTCGGACACGAGCGGATCAAATAACGCGCCGCCCTGGCGAGACGGTTTCCCGCGTGAACGCGAGTCCAAAAGTAAAGCGCTCTCACCCTTCCTCTGCTCCAGGATGTCGGGTGGCTTGTGGCTACCGGGAGCAGACATATTGGCAGCGAGTCGCGGAGCTCCGGGGCCTACGGCGGCGCTCCGGTGTCCCGCGGACGGGGCGGCTGAAGGGGGAGTCTGCGCCGCTTGCTCCGGCGTGGGACTTTTGGGCAACGGTTCCGGCTGAGGGCTTCCGTGTCCTGGGAAAGAGCGCACAATTAAGAGACTAGTGCGGACGGCGGGCAAAGAAACAAGCACAATGATTCACATCCACTTGAACTACATTCTACATTCCACATCCACATTCTACATCCATTTCCATTCTACATTCATGGTCAACATTAATGACCATGGAAAGGGACTCAACTGTATACGGTTATAGCGCTTTAAAGGGCCATTCCACGGGCACAGCCATGTTTTTATTTACTCATGGGGTCATCATAGTGTCTCAAGCTGTCCATGGCGCAATATAACACCATGGGGCAATATAACAAAGGCAATTTTGTGTAGGAGCAGAGCCTATGTATTTAACATAGGCTATTTATTTTATGAATTTTGATTATTTCAATGTACCTTTTCATTTACGTGTTAATATGTAGTGTGCAGCTGTATATTTTCTAAAAGGGAATGCCTGTTCTTTTTGTGAAAATGAGTTGTCTTAAAATAAAAGTGCTTGTGACATCATACATGTGGCATCATGTTAAAACTGAAAAATTAGCCAAATTCGTATAAAATACCGACATATCTCGTATATCGCGATGCAGCCTAAACATACCGGGATATGAATTTTGGTCCATATGGCCCAGCCCTAAGTGGAGGTAGTCCTTCTTTGTTCAAAATGCTTCAGGAAAACCACCAACTGATGGGAAGAGACCCCAGTGGGTCAGGGTATCCTACAAACCTGCTCCGACAGCTCCGAACTGCTGCTGCTGCTGCTGCTGCGGAGCTGAAGCAAACTGGCTGTAGGACGGAGCTGAACCTCTACTGAAGGGGGCATAGGGACTCGGAGCCTGGAATGAGGGCACTGCAGCTTTGGTGCTCGCAATAGAGGACTAAAAAGAACAAAGCACACATACAGCGAAAGGTGAAACAAGGCTATCAACAACTGTAATAGTTTGTGAGGTCCATCGTGCTAGAGATGTCTGTTTTTCAGGCAGTGTTCAGTATCTGAACTGAGCTGCTGCTGAGTGCTGCCACTATCATAAAATTGTCATTAACATTACACTATCATACTTTGCAGGACTTTCTGGACTCATTACAGTTACTGCACTGTATTCATGATGCTGCTGCACTACTGGCACTTTAAATGCTTTTTGCACAATTCAACACATGTGCATATCATCCATCAGTCCCTATATTGTTATTTTTATGGTTGTGTGGTTTTATAGTATTGTTTTATAAATGCATAATGCAGGAGGGAATGGTAAGTAGGCATTCCATTGTACGTACTTCTTGTATCTTGTATCTACTGCACAGATTGATCGACTGCTACATTTCAAAAAAAGATTCCTCTATAAAACAATTAAAAAACAAGGTGAAACAAAGCAAGGTTTTAACTCCATACCTGAACGATGGCAGGGTCCTGGTGCACGCTGCCCGTGGCCTTAGGAGGCTCACACACCGTCAGGTCCTTGATGTCACTGCCTCGGAAGATGATGTATTCGAACACCTCATCCCGGGGGGAATCGGCCTCTCAGTGGGACGATCTTCGGTGCCGAAAGAACGAACTGTATGGAGATTGCGTTAAAAAAAGTCTTATATATATATATATATATATATATATATATATATATATATATATATATATATATATATATATATATATATATATATATATATCTAATCACAAGTTGGTCAATAATAGTAATCACATACATGTATGCGAGAATGCATTTAATCAGCGACCGTGAAACCTGCCATCAATAGTCTATAGAATGCAAAACATGTGCATAGTGCACAGACCACCTCATTAAACAGGACACGCAGCAGGCTTTATGAGGAGGAAATCCTCCTTTTAAGAGTTATTATTTAGAGCATTTAGAACATTTAGAGCAAGACCTGGGTCCTGCTCTAAATGTGTGGGACATGGAGACATGGCAATGGAGCCTCTCTGGTAGGAGGTCAACAAAAATAGAGCCTCAAGAGACTTGGAGCCTCTCTGGTAGGAGGTCAACAAAAAGAGACCTCCAGAGACATGGAGCCTCTCTGGTAGGAGGTAAACAAAGAGAGCCGCCAGAGACGATGGAGCCCCTCTGGTAGGAGGTAAACAACCAGCCTCCAGAGACATGGAGCCTCTCTGTGTAGGAGGTAAACAAAGAGAGCCTCCAGAGACATGGAGCCTCTCTGGTAGGAGGTCACCAACCAGCCTCCAGAGACATGGAGCCTCTTTGGTAGGAGGTAAACAAAGAGAGCCTCCATTGGCTAACCGGGGCTAGCTCACGGAGCTAAGTGGCTACCACCACCAGTGGAGGACGCCGTGCTCCGGTAACAGGTGTGACGGTCTCCACCTGTGGGGGTGAGGAGGTGAGGAGGAGAGGAGTGAGGAGGAGAAGGGAGACCGTACCTTTAGCCAGAGCCACGGTGGAGTTCTCCGTGTCGATGGTGTACAGGATGCCTTCATAGCGGATCTCGGCCTTCGAGACGAGGCTGATCTTGCTGCCGATGTAAGGGGTCCCCCCGCCGCTCATGGTGCTATCCTGGGTGGTGGTGGTTTTGTTTTGGTTATAGCTTGTTGTTATTGATTGATTATATTGGTTATCTTGGAGTATCTCCGCTGTTAGGTGTTAGGTGGTACTTTTATAAAACCAAGCGTCGAGCCGAGCAGCGCTACCACGACATGGCCGTCTTCTTCACGGTCCTCCTCCTCGCGAGCCGCGCTGCATGCTGGGAGAAATGGGCTTGGGTTCGTAACTACTTTATGGGTCTAAATATGCTTTTTATAAAAAAAATTATTATTGTTATTATAACCCATGAACATGTCGTTTCTCTTTCAACAAAGTGTGGTTTTTTATTTTTTTTTGACTTTTAGGGGTTTTTATCGATACGATATCGCGAGACTTCCGCGACTCCTCCTCTTAGCCCCGCCCTCCCAAAAATGTCGAAGATAATGAATCATTATTTAGTAACGTAACGTTCCGTATTATAAATACACATACATATCTATACATACACATGTCTTTAACATGGAATTCACTTTAATCCCCCAAACATATATCCAGTGCTCTGTCTTAGACGGGGTACTATGTCCTATATTAAACGGTTAAAAAACGGTGTTGTTGTTGGGTGGGATTATGACTCCATATGAAAACCTCCAAGACGAAAATATGATTGTTAGTTATTGATTTATTTATTTGATGACGTCAGAGTCATTCCCACAATGCATAGTAACACGCAAGCGCAATGTACAAAAATACCATATTTATTTATATATTTAATTGGAGAGCAGATCCTCCTCCTCCTCGGATAAGGGGATCGGAGATGGCGGGCGACTGCGACCCTCTAGAAGACCTGCTCCTCTTCTCCTCCTCCTCGGAGGTGGACGAGGAGGCGCTGAGCGACCTGGTGGGGTCTCTGGAGTCACAGCTCTCAGCCCACCCAGAGGAACACAAGGGCCATGATGACGATGGGTCAACGACGGGCACCCCTAACCATCACCTGGGAAACACGTTACCAGCGTTACAAGTGGGTATCACAACAACAACACTAGAACAACAACAACAACACGGGCGACATGAAGCTGCTTTGCTCCACCGGGAGACGAACTGTAAAGAAGACATGAGCTCAGAGAAATTCTCACCGAGCTCCTCCTCAACGTCCTCCCCACTGGAAGACGGGTCTGTCGTCTCATCGGTGGCCCAGCGGGAAGCCGCCAACAGCAGCGGCGGCTCCTCCTCGCCTTCCCGCCGGGAAACATCCATCACCACGTCGACCACATCTGGCGGGACAACTTTGGTCAGCATCAGCACCGCGGCGCGAGACCCTCCTATGGTGACCACTACGATGGGTTCGAGTGGTCCGACGAGACATCCTGCTCCTCCTCCTCCTCCTTCGAGGAGACATCCGAGGAGGAGGAGGATGTCCCCTCGGAGGAGACATCATTCTCCTCCTCCTCCGAGGAGACTCCCCAAGAGGAGCGCTTCTATTGGAGCGAAGAGTTGGACCGGAGGAGCGGTTTGCACAAGGCGCACAAGGAGCGGCGGCGCGGCTTCGGCACCCGACCTCGTCATTAGCCCCTCCGGGGCGACCTGTGCAGGTGCAGCCAACTCGAGTCCAGTGGTAACAACAACAACAACTACAACATCCCCACCACCACCATGTATAAACACCGTGTCTAAGGCCAGCGTCCCCGCAGGCCGGTGGTCCTCCTCCGGGGCTCTGGACCGGGGGACTCCCACCATCGCGCTGCTCAGACTCCCGAGTCACATCGTTGCGAGCATGGCCCAGAATGGCCACGCCCCCCCGGCGTCTGCTGCTCTGGGTCAACGAGGTGCGCGGTTAGGACCCGGCACCTCCCCCGGTCCGCACCTCCATCACCACACAGCGGGGACCAACACTAACACTAACACTGACCACTCTCACCATAACACCGCCATGGCGAGTCGATCGTGCACTAACACCAGTTCTGTTGTAATAAGCACGGGTTCTTCGTCTGTTATATTAGCAGCAACAACAACAGCAAGGCTCCAAAGGTCCCTCATAACAGCCCCCGCCCGGCAGGCCCCCACCGGCGCAAGTGGAACTTCAACTGGGCAAATGACAGCGCCGCACATACACTCGAACCCGGTCCGACTCTTAGCCCCCGTTGGGCCCTCCCCCCCGCCGGGGCCGGCTGCCCCCCCTCCTTCCCGGGTCGCAACTCCGCAGCTGATTGTCAGTGCGCCTCAGCATCAGCAGACGACCATTCAGCTGCCCGCTGGGTTTACCATCCCACAGGGTAAGGTGTTCCGTAGAGGAGGATGGAGAGGCTTAACGACCAAGAGTGTTATTACTATTCGTGTTATTGTATTTGTATTTTAGATTTAGGTTTTTGGTGGCTAGATACTGGAATGTTCTTTTTTTAGGGGGGGGGGGGGGTCGTTGTGGTTCATGTGTCAATACGTGATTGGACATTCTTTCAAAACGTTTTCAACACTTGCCCATCAGACAAACTGTATATATTTTTTATATTTGACTGCAATAAATGCATCCAGCAGGGATTCCACTATTCCGAGCCTGACCTGCTAAGCTTCATCCACCACACAATCCCACAGCAATGTTCTCAACACACACTAAGTGCTTCTCTATGAATACTAAAGCGCTGCAATTTGGTCACCATGGTCAGTTATAATAACGATAATAAACAATTTATATTTGTATTAAACGTTGTAAACATTTGGATTTGGTCAATGAAAGGGAGTGTTCAAGAGAGGTCTTTAGAGGTTTACTTACTAGCAATGAAGTTCAATTTCAAGTTTTAATTTGGCATGGTCGCAAGCAATTTTTTTCTCATACTTTCATTTTTCAATTGAAGTATATTTGCTCCATTCTGCATTCACCCAGACCTTAGTTCCAGTGACCTGATGGATATGAGCAACAGTTTCAGAACGCAGCCCAGAGCTCCACCGCTACATAGTCTCACATACAAAACAAGAGCAGTGCCACAAACAAACAAGAAATCATGTATTTAAGAGAACAACAAAGATAAAACAAATAACCCAAATATTTGAATAAAGTCCTGATCGTGTTTTTTTGTCATTGCTAGGTACATTAAAGAAGAATACAGGATATACACCTGTACATAGCACTGGCAATGGTATGGTGGTTTGAATCTGCTTACAATAAGCCAAATAAAAACCTGTATTCAGCAATTATGTATGTGGTAGGACACTCCCGTTCAAAGATCATGTCCCTGCATACATGCAGGCTTCACGTAGCCACAAGCTACAGCCGCACGCAGCCCTGAGGCCTTCTGTGGGTGTCACGTTAGCATCACGTTACTAACAAGACATTCTGTACACCAGGTGACTTCTTGCGTACACGATTATGATTATGCAATGACTGCTTTGAACCATTAGATGTCATCAGGAACAAAGTTACCTTCATTTGAGATATGTTTTACTTTTACACTCCTAAGTTATAACACATGTTTTCCTCATAATTTGTGTGTTTGGTAGCTGTTATTATACATGCTGTTACACACACACACACACACACACACACACACACACATATTCACTACAGTGAACCCAGTTACCCTGAGTAATACTAATACTTATTATCTCTTATGATATGTTTGCCCCCTGCAAATTAACACATGTTATTAGTTTATATTTGGTGGTTTTACTTTATGTACTAAAACTGTCTTATAACATTTGGCAGCAACTATATCACAATGGCACCATTTTTTAAGGGGTGGTTTCATAGATCTTCAGAGTTACAATGTTTTGTTTCTAAACTATATATAGTATATATATATATATATATATATATATCATTTATAGGATTTTTTCTGTTCAATATTTTTATTTGCGCATATGAGTAATGGAATAATAAAATCTTATACTAAGTATAATCATAAGTAGATATAGGTTTGAAAGACTAACGTAAACAAAGCCAAACATATTGATTCATATCCCAATTGTATAGAGACCAGCAACCTTTTCTAGAGGATGTGTAAAGGAAATGGGAACATTTTCCAAACCCTTCTATTATCAGATCTATAACAGTATTTTTCTAAACCCCCTTAAGACCTTCTGCATTTTATGCCGTACTTAATTTGCTACTTGTTCTGAAAAGCAACACAACACACGTTTATGTTTGTTTGTTTAAAGTGGTGAAATTAACTTCCCACGGATGTCAGGACTGCAGAGTCACTGCCCATCTTTTACCGCAGGCTAAAAACTCACCTCTTCAGGAAACACTACCTAGAGATGGTTTGCTTGTTAGTTAGTTAGTTAGTTAGTTAGTTAGTTAGTTAGTTAGTTAGATATTGTTCTATTGTTTGCCAACGTATTGTACTTTTACCTGAGCACTGGTTCAGTTCTTGGAGACTTGAAAGAATGAAATGCACTTTTGACTTCTGGTGACAAGTTGTTCTCTTACCTCTCTACCTTTGTTGAAACACACTGTTAAGTTGCTTTGGACGAAAGCGTCTGCAAAATGACTGTAACGTAATGTAAAGTCATTTTTGGTTGGTTTGTTGACATGCATTTTCACTCGACATGCAGATGCATGACCTTTCACAGAGCGCATGCGAGCCCCAAGGAGCGGTGATGTGGTGTCTCCATATCCTGACATGTGGTTGCAGTGACCCCTTGTGTGTCTTGTTCCCAGGCATGGTGCTGGTGCGTACTGATCTGGGACAGCTGGTGATGGTCCCTCAACAGGCCTTAGCTCAAGCCCAGGCTCAGGACAGCCTCTCCCCCCGGCCCGCCACGCCTACAACCGGGCCCTCCTTCAGACTCGTCACGCCACAGGTAACAACATGTCCTTGGAACCGTGGTTCCATCATCTTTACTCTGATGTTCTTTGCAGCCGTTCCATTTAGAGAGGCGTCTTTTTTCTCTCTCACTGCCCTGTCTTGTTTGTGTGTTGTTGTTGTTGTTGTTGTTGTTGTTGTTGTTGTTGTTGTTGTTGTTGTTGTTGTTGTTGTTGTTGTTGTTGTCCTTCTTTGATTACTTAAGTAATAGGCACTGAATACTTTATTGAATATTATCACCTTTAGCCATGCGGGCGAGGACTACATTCCATTTGGAAGGTGATTACAGGTGTGGTTAAGAAGAATCAATATTGGAGCAGCTCCAAAGGGCAGCACTTACACTACGCTGTACGGGCCACACAGCCAACTTCCTCAATAAACAACTGGATGGAGTCCAGAGTAGCTTTAGAAATCCTTAAGATTACATTTACATTCAATTATTGCTATAATAATTATAGCAGATGCTTTTCTCTAAAGCCACTTTGAGGTGAAGCCGAGTCAATGCAGTGCTAAAAAGTAACTGGAAGGACTTATAGAGTAACTATTGAACTAACTAACTTAGCAACGCCAAGAATCAAGGATTTGAACTTAATGTGTTGAACTGTTCTAATATATAGATTATATAAATGGTTTAGAGATTAATAATTAATAATACATTTTTAAAACCAATTTAAGGCTTACACATCAATGCCTGGTGTTGTTGCGCGACACACAAGATGAACACCAGAGGGCAGCATTTCACTATCTTAATTTGACTGCTTCAAATGGTTTTGGCAACTTTAGGTAAAACATAGCACCTATTTTCAGAATGTTGGCATTGGATGGAATTAATGCATTGAATAACTCGGAATATGTAATATTCCTAATATTTGTTTCTATATATGGTACATATTCACACATAGGCTTCAGGCCTACATATTCGATTTTTATTTGTATTTGAATACATATTGGGATTTCTGAGAGCATCTCATTCTCATATACATATGGCATATTATTAAACAAACAGCTATTTAGCACAGAACAGGATTTGAATTCATTGGATCGTATCAAAGGGACAACATACATGTACCAGCTGTGTCAGCTTGGGACTGATATGTGGTCATTATTGGTTGCCATGGTTATGTTGACGTCACCATCCAAAATGTCAGCTGAAGAGGAATTTAAATATGAAAATAAAAAATAAACTGATTTGTTCGGCATATATTGTTGAATAGGTGAATAATGTTAAAAGTACTACATTTTCAATACACTGCGACTCAACTGTTGTTTATATTTAGCCACTAGAGGTCGCTATTGGCATTGTCTACCTTATGTGTCTACCTTGGTCCAGGTAAAGAGGTGTTGTTTGACTTTGGAAGAAAGTTCGATGTATAATTCTTGCAAACTAATCTCTTGGTAACAGTCAAATTATAATGCAAGGTAATAATCGAATAAACAGCATCTTGTTTGTTGAAACATCCGCGGTATATGTACACTACCATTAAATCAAAATCTAAAGGATTAAATCCTCTTCATTGGTCACATACATGTACACACTTGTTTCTCTCCATTTAACCCATCCTAGTATTAGGAGCAGTGGGCAGCTATTGTATATACAGGGGAGCAGTGGAGGGGTCTGGTGCCTTGCTCAAGGGCACCTCGGCAGGTGTTTTGGGGGCTTGAACCGGCGACCTCCCGGTTCCCAAGCCCCAAGTCCCAACAGACTGAGCTGTCCTGCCGCCCATTAATCCACTCCCTCTGACCCCGTCCTGCTGGCTGAGGCCCGCGGTTCACCCCTTGGTTCACTATATGGGTGTCAACCATCTCGCTTTGTGTCCAATTTTGTAAAGATAATATGTGAAGCTACATACTCAGGGCTCAACAAGAACTATGGCCCTGTTGCCGGGGGGACGTAAACAACATTATAAAGAACATAATAAACAAGATAAACAACAAATGAACAACGCACTTTCCCAATCTGGCAAGTGGTAAAAAAACTAACAAACTAAAAACTTTGATTGATTGCAAGACACTGTTATTTACTTAAATAGAGAAAAAACATGACAACTAGCTTGAGCCTTTGTTGTTATTTGACCACTCATTAATAAAACAATTTGTATTCCGGGCATGTAAATATCGGGCAATTGAAAACAAATATTGCCCAATATTTACATGCAACAAAAACAAACCTTAAGGTTGAGCCCTGATTCTCAAATCAATGTTTATTTGCTGTATTTGCGATTGGTAACATCGAGTATACCTCTGACAGCCTGGATGATAAGCAGCTACACCAATCAGCATGTTGTAATCCTGTCACCCCTTCATGCCATAATGCACCCGGACGGTAACCCCCTCACACCCGGACGGTAACCCCCTCACACCCGGACGGTAACCCCCCCACACCCGGACGGTAACCCCCAGGGTGCTAAGGGTGCTAGGTACCTAGAGCACCCTTAGCATCCTGGAGTGAGTGTCTGTGGCCCATCACTGTCACACACCAACCGTGACAACACACCAACACACCAACACACCACACACCAACACACAACACACAACACACAACACACCAACACACCAACACACCACACACCAACACACCAACACACACCACACACCACACACCAACACACCAACACACACACACCACACACCACACACCACACACCACACACCAACACACAACACACCAACACACCAACACACCAACACACCAACACACCAACACACCAACACACCAACACACCAACACACCACACACCAACACACCAACACACCAACACACAACACACAACACACAACACACCAACACAACAACACAACACACAACACACACGCATAAACGACAAGCGGCGGTGGCGGCGTCGCCGTCCCGGCAGGAAGAGCAGGAAATGAAAGGGGGTGTGTGGGAGAGGGGGGAGGGGGGGGCTGGAGGGGGTGAGGGGCGGGGGGGTTGCCCTTGTTTATTCCCAGATCGGAGCACCTCCGTCGGCCTG
>CM051000.1:6285272-6292772 GCA_027704905.1 Muraenolepis orangiensis | reverse complement strand
CATCGTAGATCTAGTAGATCACGTTGGAGACGCCACTGGATGGCGTGTTGTAAGCCTAAAGGCATATTTTATTTCTCTCCAATGCAGGGTTATGATAGTTTGGGATAGGGTCCTCTATGTTTATTCAGTGAAACACCAGGAACGATCAATAATGTATTGTTTATCTGGAGGGAGGCTCTCTGTTCCATGTTGGGCAAAAGTCACCAGAGCTGAATGCTTTCCACAAGACGCCTGTTCTCCAGGTAGGAGCATGGTGGACCAGAGGGTCAGCGATGCACAGCTCAAATATTTTGTAAGCAGGCAGCATAGTCTCAGATACAAGATACAAGATATCTTTATTGGCCATTTGAGACAAGTACATTGGAATGCTTACTCCCCATTCCCTCAACATCTCCAAAACAATACCATAAAAATATAAATAATACATACAATTTAAATGAACAAAAAAAGGACTGCAATGTGACTGATAGATGATATGTACATGTGTTGAATTGTGAAATCATATTTAAAAGCATTTAAAGTGCCAGTAGTGCAGCAGCATCATGAATACAGTGCAGTACAGTACAGTGCAACATTAATGAGTCCAGAAAGTCCAGCAAAGTATGACAGTGTAATGTTAATGACATGTTATGATAGTGGCAGCACTCCTAGCAGTTCAGTAGGTCACTGCCTGTGGATAAAAACTATCCTTAAACCTGGTAGTCCTTGAGGTACGGATGCTGTGGAACCGGCGACGTTTTTTTCACTGCTTATTTTTTAGTTTTAGTTAACTACACTAACACTGCTCCTATACTAACACTTGGACCAGATTGTTAGTGCAAAAACCTTACGTGTGGATATTAAACATATGGACCGAGGTCAGCGTTCTCCCCGTTAGAATCACACCTCCAGATGCCTCCTGTGGGCCCTTAACTTGTGTGCGCGGTGGAGTGCTTCAACGGGGCTACCCCGTAACAACCAGGACGGGGACTATTGGTGTTCACAAATCAGGGGCCTTATACAACAGGCTGTTCTGCTTCTGCTGTCAGAGGAAACACACTCTCTAGAATATGACTTTGGTTTTTGCTGTTTCATCCCAACTCTCGGTTCAGATGTATTTCAGACCATGAGTTCAGTGGGATTTACATTATTTATTCATACATTTCTGAGGCTCAATCGCCATGCTATATATATGTGAAGGTTTTGATCGATGGGTAGAACAGTAACTCACACTAAATCACTGTACAAAGAGATATATGAATGAAAGAGGCTGAATTAAATAGAAACAGGTCATGTCAGTATTGTGTTGAGGGTTTGCCACACAAAGTTGCCTCGCTCCGAGGCTGCCGCCCCCCGCTAGCCGCGACGGTTCCCTCTCCCTGCTCCTCTCCCGCTGAGCAGAGTCATGTGACAGCAGCGCCTCCGCCGCGGCGGCCGGCCTCCTGCTCTCTGTGGCCTCGCTGCCAGCCAGGCGTCACCTCCTGTTTATCTCTCCGTCTCTCTTCCTCTTCCAGAAGGGCCCCGTGGCTCCGGCCTCGGCGGTGACGGCTCCTCAGCCGGCCCCGGCGGCGGCTCCGGTCCCCCGGGCCCCGGCTCCGGTCCTGGCCGCCTCGCGACCGGCTCAGTCCCCGCAGACGGCCGTGGCCCCCGGAGGCCCTGTCGCCTCCCAGGTCCGCTCACTCAGCCTCAGTGAGGCCCCTTGGGCCCCTGGTGCTGTCAAAGCTGCCAGCAGGCTGGCTGTGTCACACCATGCATGGCCTGTACACACACACACACACACCACACACACACACACACACACACACACACACACACACACACACACACACACACCACACACACCACACACACCACACACACACACACACACACACACACACACCACACCACACACAGGCACAGGCACAGGCACACACACCACACACACACACACACACACACACACACACCACACACACCACACACACACACACACACACACACACACATGCACACACACACAGGCACACACACACATGCACACACACACACACACACTCTTGTTACTCACACAGCTGGGCACAAGCAGAGTCTCACACATGGCAGCATGGCTCACACACACACACACACACTCAGTGACACACACACAAACACACACTCAGTGACACACACACAAACACACACTCAGTGACACACACACAAACACACACACACTCAGAGACTCAAAGCAGACTCACTCTTTGTAAGGATGTTTTATTGCACACAAATGTGCATGGAAAAACACTGACACACACAAACACACACACACACACACACAAACACACACACACACACACACACACACACACACACACACACAAACACACACACACACACACACACACACACACACGCCACACACATCAGATTTGTGTTAGAACTCCAGCTTGTTGCCCGTGGCATCCTGAGAGGACAGGTGCCATGTCTGATTTGGCTACAAAGATCACCAGGCAGCATGTGCTGAGTCCTTTATAGTCACCTAAAATAAGTACACATCTGTTTTGATATCTTGTCACTATTAGCATCAACATAGTGTCATGGCCAGAGAGGTTTTGTTCAAAGCGGAGTCACTCACATGTTGAAAGTGGTATAAAGTAGGGATGTGTTCTCTCCCAGGAGATGCAGGAGAACGTGAAGATGTGTAAGAACTTCTTGGCCACGCTCATCAAGCTGGCCTCACATAACTCTCCTCTGCCGGACACGTCCAGAAACGTCAAGGGGCTGGTCCAGGATCTGTTGGTGAGGACCAAAGAACGGCTGTATTCACTCTATGGAACCCCTGATTATAGTGACATAATAAAGGTTTATATTTGCCATATGCAACAAGTTCCCATTCCCTTCCACAGTATACATTTTCTAAAACACTACTATAAAAATACTGTACACAATAAAAATTACAATATAAAACTGAATACGTGTGTTAACAATAAATATGCGTTCAGAACTGGTGGGCTATTTATATTTTAAGTGAATTGAATTGAATGGTTGAACGTATCGGTTAGCGTAAGGTACCAGTTGAGCCTGTAGAGGGCAGTGTTAAACTCTTTCTTTAACCAGTTGCTGTGGCCAAATGTTCATCTTAAGTGGTGACGAGCATGTGTTTGAAAGTGGGAGCGTATGGATCACCTTAAAACCATAAACACCCTTTATGAACATTTGATGTTGGATGGATTGGACGGTCGTTGAGCTAGTGTCTGAACCGTGTCGGTCAACTTGTCTATCTGTTCTCCGTCCAGGACGCCAAGATCGAACCGGAGGAATTCACCAGCCGGCTGCAGTCAGAGCTCAAGTCGTCCCCTCAGCCCTACCTGGTTCCCTTCCTCAAGGTCTCAACACTACTCCTATTCACTGCTTAGAACTGCTTGTAACTGCTTTACTTCTTTGAATCGAATCTAATCTAATGTAATCAAATGTAATCTAATGTAATCTAATGTAATCTAATGTAATCTAAACTGCTTTATAAGCAGCAGTTGGTTTGCGAATAAGGAATTGTGGCTCCTTTTGAAGCCACATGGAGTGGTCACAAGGATTAAAATCCTCCAGATTTAGATTTAGATTTAGATTTAGATTGATCATACACTGCGTTTTCTTCTTCTTCTTCTTCTTCTTCTTCTTCTTCTTCTTCTTCTTCTTCTTCTTCTTCTTCTTCTTCTTCTTCTTCTTCTTCTTCTTCTTCTTCTTCTTCTTCTTCTTCTTCTTCTTCTTCTTCTTCTTCTTCTTCTTCTTCTTCTTCTTCTTCTTCTTCTATTCCACTGCTTCAATAAGTGTTTCCTAAGGCTTGATTTTGACCAGCTCTCCTCCTCCTCCTCCCAATTGGTCCCTAAACCATCACTACACACTGACCTCCTGAACTAGTCTGGGACACACACACACACACACACACACACACACACACACACACACACACACACACACACACACACACACACACACACACACACACACACACACACACACACGCACTCACACACACACACACACATACATATTAACACACACACACAAATAGATGTGCACACACACACACACACACACACAGATGTACACACACAAACAGAGACACACACACACACACACACACACACACACACACACACACACACACACACACACACACACACACACACACACACACACACACACGCCGCGTGTGTGTGTGTGTGTGTGTGTGTGTGTGACAGCCGCCCCTGCCCTCAGCCGCCAGGCTCCTCCCGCCAGCTGAGATGAGCCTCAGATCAGAGCGGCCATGTTGTCATGCAGTGTCAGGCCTCTCTTCAGACCTCAAACCATCGGCTTGAAACACTCCATAGATAGCCTGGTCCTCTCAGGGGGCGGGGGTGGAGCGATCAGCCAGAGCTGATGGCGGGTGGAGGGGACACCTGTTCCGTGTGATGAGAGTCGACCATAAGACCAGCGAGACCAAATGTCATCCCTCTGTGTATCTCTCTGACATCTGGTGTCCTTCATGTCTGTCCACAACAACTTAGACCAGGGGAACCAGGCAGGACATAACTCTACAGACACATACCTTCACCATACAGAGCAGAGGAACGCCATGAAGACACGCCCCCTGACACCTGATGTCTCCCTCACCTTGCATCCCTCCACCACAGATGCCAGGGGTTGTGTCACTGTCTGCCTGTGAGTGACCTCTCTCTCTCTCTCTCTCTCTCTCTCTCTCTCTCTCTCTCTCTCTCTCTCTCTCTCTCTCTCTCTCTCTCTCTCTCTCTCTCTCTCTCTCTCTCTCTCTCTCTCTCTCTCTCTCTCGTCCTCTCTCTTTTACCTGTCCACAGAAAAGCCTCCCGGCCCTGCGTCTGTCTCTGCTCAGCAGTCAGTATTCCATCCAGTCCCCCCATCAGGGGGTGAAGCCGGCGTCCCCCCCTGGCCCCCCCCTGGGCCCCCCTGGCCCCCACGTGGGGGGGCCCGCTGTCCGGGGCCACCACCCCAACTGTGTGGGGCCGGCCATGGGTCACACAGCTGCCGTGGTATGTAGTACCCACCGGGCAGCACTCGGTTTAGAACACTCTCTCTCTTTCTGTGTATAACTCTCTCTCTCTTTCTGTGTATAACTCTCTTTCTGTGTATAACTCTCTCTCTCTTTCTGTGTATAACTCTCTTTCTGTTCATAACTCTCTTTCTGTGTATAACTATCTCTCTCTTTCTGTGTATACCTCTCTTTCTGTGTATAACTCTCTCTCTCTTTCTGTGTATAACTCTCTCTTTCTGTGTATAACTCTCTCTCTCTTTCTGTGTATAACTATCTTTCTGTGTATAACTCTCTCTCTCTTTCTGTGTATAACTCTCTTTCTGTGTATAACTCTCTCTCTCTCTCTTTCTGTGTATAACTCTCTCTCTCTTTCTGTGTATAACTCTCTTTCTGTTTATAACTCTCTTTCTGATACTAACTCTCTCTCTCTTTCTGTGTATATCTCTCTCTCTCTTTCTGTGTATAACTCTCTTTCTGTTTATAACTCTCTTTCTGATACTAACTCTCTCTCTCTTTCTGTGTATATCTCTCTCTCTCTCTTTCTGTGTATAACTCTCTTTCTGTTAATAACTCTCTTTCTGTGTATAACTCTCTCTCTCTGTCTGTGTATAACTCTCTTTCTGTTACTAACTCTCTCTCTCTTTCTGTGTATAACTCTCTCTTCCTGTTACTAACTATCTCTCTCTTTCTGTGTATAACTCTCTTTCTGTGTATAACTCTCTCTCTCTTTCTGTTTAAAACTCTCTTTATGTGTATAACTCTCTCTCTTTCTGTGTATACCTCTCTTTCTGTGTATAACTCTCTCTCTCTTTCTGTGTATAACTCTCTTTCTGTGTATAACTCTCTCTCTCTTTCTGTGTATACCTCTCTTTCTGTGTATAACTCTCTCTCTTTTTGTGTATAACTCTCTTTCTGTTACTAACTCTCTCTCTCTTTCTGTGTATAACTCTCTCTTCCTGTTACTAACTCTCTCTCTTTCTGTGTATAACTCTCTTTATGTTACTAACTCTCTCTCTCTTTCTGTGTATAACTCTCTTTCTGTGTATACCTCTCTTTCTGTGTATAACTCTCTCTCTCTTTCTGTGTATAACTCTCTCTTTCTGTGTATAACTCTCTCTCTCTTTCTGTGTATAACTCTCTTTCTGTGTATAACTCTCTCTCTCTTTCTGTGTATAACTCTCTTTCTGTGTATAACTCTCACTCTCTTTCTGTGTATAACTCTCTCTCTCTTTCTGTGTATAACTCTCTTTCTGTTTATAACTCTCTTTCTGATACTAACTCTCTCTCTCTTTCTGTGTATATCTCTCTCTCTCTTTCTGTGTATAACTCTCTTTCTGTTAATAACTCTCTTTCTGTTAATAACTCTCTTTCTGTGTATAACTCTCTCTCTCTGTCTGTGTATAACTCTCTTTCTGTTACTAACTCTCTCTCTCTTTCTGTGTAGAACTCTCTCTTCCTGTTACTAACTCTCTCTCTTTCTGTGTATAACTCTCTTTCTGTGTATAACTCTCTCTCTCTTTCTGTTTAAAACTCTCTTTATGTGTATAACTCTCTCTCTTTCTGTGTATACCTCTCTTTCTGTGTATAACTCTCTCTCTCTTTCTGTGTATAACTCTCTTTCTGTGTATAACTCTCTCTCTTTCTGTGTATACCTCTCTTTCTGTGTATAACTCTCTCTCTTTTTGTGTATAACACTCTTTCTGTTACTAACTCTCTCTCTCTTTCTGTGTATAACTCTCTCTTCCTGTTACTAACTCTCTCTCTTTCTGTGTATAACTCTCTTTATGTTACTAACTCTCTCTCTCTTTCTGTGTATAACTCTCTTTATGTTACTAACTCTCTCTCTCTTTCTGTGTATAACTCTCTTTCTGTGTATAACTCTCTCTCTTTCTGTGTATAACTATTTTTCTAACTTTCTAACACAGTTACTGCTCTGTACTGCACTGTATTCATGATGCTGCTGCACTACTGGCATTTTAAATAGCTTTTTGCACAATTCAACACATGTATATATCATCCATCAGTCACTTTATTTTTAAATTGTTTATGTTTTATGTTTATTTTTAATTGTGTATAGTATTTTTATGGTATTGTTTTAGAAATTCATACTGGGAGAGGGAATGGGGAGTAAGCATTCCATTGTACGTACTTGCAAATGGCCAATACAAATCTTGTTTCTTGTATCTCTCTCTCTCTGTCTGTTTATAACTCTCTTTCTGTTTATAACTCTCTTTCTGTTTATAACTCTCTTTCTGTCTATAAATCTCTTGCTCTGAGAGTAATCGATATATCATTATATCTATTCATAACAACAGTGTTGTTCAATGGCGTTCTGTGTGAGTACGTAGGGATGGGATGGGGAGGTGTATCACATCACATCACACATCATGACTATTCCCCTGTGTCTCCTGCCTCCATCCATGCTGGCTTTGACTGCTTCCTCCTCTATGACGCGTCCCCTCGGTTACACAGACTGAGGTTTTCTATGACACGTGTGCACATGCCTGGTAATAGGT